>JAOUZG010036556.1:5081450-5188673 GCA_026289955.1 Argiope argentata | reverse complement strand
CTCGTTGCTTCCATGCACGGACACCACATAATCTACATCCCACCACAAAATTAAATATCAACATTTTTTTTTTCTTTATGGAATATTATAAAGGTGTAATGAAACAATCTCTGACCTAAATTGTGGTTAATTGATATTGCTTTTTTTATTTTAGGTAAATAATAATAATAAATCAAGTTCGAGAAATGCATTTAATATATAGAATAACCCCCTTCGATAACAAATTGATTCACCGATGAGTGAATTTCGCGTTAATGAATTTATATTTGGACAGCCAGATAGACAACTTCCTTTGAGTAGATTTCATTTAAAATCGATAGAAGCCTAAAAATTTTATGTAAAAGCCATATACCAAATATCGTCCATCTAGCTCAAAGCAGTTTTGAATGATCGTGTTCACAGACAGTTAAACAAATCCCAAAAATGAATTTTTGGATTTAGGGAATTTTAAAAAAATGGAGCTTTATCAAAAATTCTAGCTCAAATATTTTTAACGGTTACTGCATTTTTTCTTTGTATATTTTATTTACGAAAAAGTGCCGGTGTCCTGATACAGAGGTAGCGCGTCTTCCTCGTGATTTGGACGTCCCAGGTTCGAGTCCCGATTAGGGTAGGAGTTTTCCTCTGTGCATTATCTGTGTGACGTTTAATTGCGCTCCCTTGTAAAAAGGGGTTGCGCAAGCGAATGTGATGAGTGAGTAGCTAAGTCGTACTCCTGGCTCTAGCTGGTGTTACTTCAAAAACAAGAGACGCTCATTCGGGCTTAAAATCTCTGGTGGCTGTCAGTGCGTTTGTCCAATGGTAAGTGCCATTAGTAGCAACAACATATATGAAAAAATACTAAAAACATTTTTACGGACTAAATATCAAATTATTTTTTTAATCAGAAAAAAAGCACGTTATATAGAAATTAAGTTGGTATCATTAGAAAGGTGACTTATTTCGCTATAGTGCAAAAATCTTTTTTATGACAAATTATTTATGAAAACTGGTAAATATCTAAAACTAGTTCAATTTTTAATTATCTTTTATTATCATGTCAGAACATGATGCTTGGAGAAGAGGTTTGTGGCGTTAACAAAAATCCGTAAGCAAAAAATTAAAATTTTATTATCTGCGCGAGCATCTCAAAAAATCAGCTTTTAATAACATGTTGCCACTGCATTTACTGCAGCCGTGATTTTAAAAAATATGTTAATTACAGTCAATAAAACCTGGAAAAATGTCATTTTAAGTTCGCGATTATATGAAATGAAATGAATAGGAAATGTGATATTTTTTTAAACAATAAATGCGATACTAAGTTATTTTGGATCGTTTGCAATACTAAAGTGACTCATTCCATGAAAAATTTAAAATGAATATAAACATAATTTAATTTGCACGAGCACGTGGCGCTTGGCTGTTCAAGAAACTGTGTTCCGAGATGATACATTGAAATATACATATAAGATTTCATTTTAATCTTTTTATTTTAATTAACTTTTAGACTTTCAAAAGTAGCCAATTACTTTTCTATTATCTGGGAAAGTAAGCACTGAATTTCACCTAGATCGGATAAAAAAAAATTGTTATTTTTGTTTTAAAAAAAAAAACAGATATTAATCCCTATATACGAATAATATGACTTCAAGATAAACGAAACTTATTACTTTTCTGTATTTCAAAATACTTTGAACACTTAGAAAATAAAATTGCCATTTTTATCAGATCAATAACTGTGTTATCCGAAACTGTTTAATGCCAGATCAGGATTACATTTCGGCATCTGCCGTTTCTTTCGAACGCCGTCGAGACATAAAGGGATTTTGAAGAATTTTGCAATATAATCACTGATATTCGCTATTTATATCCAGAAGAACTGCTTACCTCAATCGTAAAAATTTTCTCCAGACCAAACAGTTTTTATTGCAGAAGTCGAGGATCACGTGTTCTTTTATATCTACTCTGCGTGTCACTTCTTATAAAAATTACAAAAGTCAGAATTTTATTGAGAATTCTGAATTTTAAAGAATTATGGAATCTGAATTAAAACCAGAGGGAGTTATCTCCTCTAAACTTTCTCGTATATTCTGTAGAAAATTTTTTGTCCCTCTTCCCTACATAAAATTGCCAATCTTGGGTAAAGCCGTGTATTCTTGCATATCATTGACAATCAATAATTACTCATATAATATTTTGGCATGAATCTAATTTAGGGTAAATAAACGCGATGATTCAATAACGCGTCAAGCATGTCGAATGCGATATAGAAATTTTGTTATAAAAAATGAAGCTTTGGGCCAAATTTTTGTTCCAATCGGTTGAAAAAACCCTGATTGAAACACAAATTCTATTTGTGGATTCCTATTATTAGCTCATATTCACCCTATATATATTGTTCAAATTTTCAATCGTTAATATAATACTTCTCATTCGTCCACTCAAGTTCAGCTAAATTTTTTAAAACTTGTAGTGAATGACATTTGATGTTAATACAGTTTTTTTTCCAAATATTAGTTCATTAATTTTTAATAATTAATTCAAAGCTAACTTCCTCGCCAAATGAGAAAAGAATTCAGTTTGTTGTTCTCCACATTAATCAGGTTAGGCTTAGCATGTTTCCGGTCTATTATTTCAAACGATTCGGTCTATTTCCTAACATCCTAATTATTCAAGCAACTATTTATAAAATTATAAATAGTCTATATATAATAGTCTATTAAAAATATATTATAAGCAGTTATAAAAACAATTATCAACAAGTATATAGTTGAATTGTTAATTTTTTTTAAATCATAATAATCGGCGAAACATAATGATTCGCAAATTGAATTGTATATTATAAGTGAATATTTCAAAGACACTTCCCCGCCAAAAAAAAATGATCTTCAAAGACTTTCAGCAAACTTATTCCGGTTCTGACAATATCACACGCAGGAACTTTTCCGTTAGCCAGGCGCCAACGAAAAATTGCCAAATAAAGTAGAATTCCGCCAAATTTCTGTGGCGATTTTCTGTGGCGTCCGGCTAACGGAAAAGTTCTTGCAAGCATATTGCAAAATTGATTTTATATATTCTCCATTATATCAAATCTTTCACACAAATATTTATTTAAATCCTTTTAGTTGTTTAAACTATTAATATATCAATTATTTCTTGAATAAAAATAGTAAAATTTTATTGAAAACTATCGAAACGATTTTTAAACTTTTGTTAACATGTTTGCATATCATAATGATTCCTTTTAAATGAAAAAAGAACTGTCTGTATTTAATGTTTATTAAGGATATTAATAAATACTAAAAGCAAGAGATATTTTTAATTAGGCATGCATAGTATTTGACAAAAATAACTAATCAAACAACTCAACCACAGTTACATAACCTCTCTAAGCTCCCAAATAGATATAAATTGCTTAGAAAAAGAAATCAGTTAGTTAAGCTTGATACCGAATTCATAGTTTTGTTTTTTAATGCAGTATATTAGCTAATTTTTTCCTTTAATTTCTAAGTAATATTTTTTGCATTTAAAAAATATTTAAGTTTAGATTATTTTTTATGAAAAAAATCTTAATTAGTATTTTACTTTTATTAAAAAGGCAGAAATTGATGGTGTTTTGGGGATGAGGTTTTTGGCGTCAACAAAAATCCGCCACAACATATAGCAAAAACTAAAAATAAACATATTTTGAATCCTTTTTTTAAAAATTCGATTAAAAACAAAATTTGACACAGAACTTCAAAAACATATGACAAATGTTATTCAGCTGTGTCATTGCGTTTTAGAGCATTCGAGTTAACATGTAAGCATATGTAAAGACTGATAGACGGTAAACTCAGTCTACGATGTTGCGAGTGCGATACGGATCTACATATTAGATGCTTAACTTATTTAAAAAAATTTATGTATCTAGCTCTTTGTGTTTCGTAGTTATCGTGTTCACTTGCACAATGACAAACGGCATACAGATTTTCTCAGAATGTAGTTCGTTCAAAATTTAGCAAAGATATAATAATTTGACTACGTATTAAATTTCACTAAATTAGTTCAAAGTGTTTTGAAATTATTGCATTCGCATACAGACAGACACAATTTTATAAATATTCTTTCCGGGTTCAGAGAAGTCTGAAATGTGCAGATTCGTGAAATACACGAATTCGAATTTTTGATTACAATATTTTCTCTTTGCATACTCCGTTTCCGAGAAAGTTAAATATACTTCACCTGAAACGTCCTATGAAAATTTTTTTTAAATTTTAAAAAAATCCTTTATTTTAAACTACTATGTTTCTCAAAAATTTCCATTGAATTTTTGTATAATAAAACTATCCAAAAAATGAAGTAAGCAATTTGATAAATATTGATTGAGATAAAATTTACTGTCTTCTAATATAGATGGCGCTACAATTGACAGAGGAAGCAAAAATTTGCATTTTAAAAATTATATTGGATTAATTAGAAATCATATAAACTCCTAAGTAATGTATAAATACAATTATAATATTTGAGATGTATTGAAATTTAAACGGTAATGTTTCTTAAACAAAACAAAATTACTCCTATAAATATCAAATTATTAAATGATACTTTAATTTCTACTATTCTTTGTAATCAACTAACATGAAGAAAATTCGATTCACATGATTGCTTTCATTTAAATCTTTAAAACTCCTTTTTATCTTTTTCATATATATATATATATATATATATATATATATATATATATATATATATTTTAAATCTGTAATGTTTAATCCAGCAAACCATCACAATCACGCATTCATTGAAATCATACATGCCGATTATGGCGTCATCTAGTGTAGAATAAAAATATAAATATCTAATCTTTATAACTCCGATTCAATCTCCTTAATGCATCTGCGGAGTTAATTGGCAGATTGCTTCAATCGAAATTTTTTAAAATCCAATTTGAAATGGTTACAGATGAAGAAAAAAATGGCACGGCGAATGCAGTCATTTAATAATTCTGGAGGTGCCATATTACTCTCTAAACTTTGTCAAATAAAAATTTTGTAATATTCAATTAATAAAAAGAAAAATATTAAATAAACCTAAAAGTAAAAGTAACCTAATTTTTTTAACCCATTTTGACATTGCAATTGCATATCAATTAATTATATCCACTCAGAATCACTTTATGGTAGCATTAATTCGATTTTTTTTTTAATTCTTGGAATGCTTTGGGTCATCGATTTCAATTTCTTTTTAGATCTTCCATCATCATTTTTGTTCAGCCTTTTTAAGAATCGTTTTCGAATTTTTTCTTTTATGGTTTTAAAATGGTCTTTTTGAATATTGATTTCTTAAAAATCAAGATACATTACTTATTTGGCTGATCGTTTTGTTTTGAAACATTTCAAACTCTTTGATGGATATACGCAGTTGTAGTTTAAATGGATTATACAGAAAGTTTAAATAAGTTTTTTTATTTATATTTATTTTTTGTTTTCTTAAATAATTTTTATAACTTTTCTTTTTTTCAAATATTTAACGAACGAAGAACCAGAAGGCTCATCAACGAACTAGTGATATGCAAAGACACTCATGTCCATAAATTAAGGATGATGTAAATTCAGGAAAAGAAGGATTCATAAGCAAAACAAATGTGACTTATTTGTAAAGGACATTTATTAAACAAAAGGTAAAAAGCAAAAGATAGGTTATATGCTTTATATCATTAATAAAAATTGCAATTTTTTTGCATCCTGGAACAAATTACAAAAAAAAAAAAAAACAATATTACATGGTTGTTATGATGGCATACGATATCGATCTGATACTTATAGATCTGATCTTGGATAATATTACACCACTAATTAAGCATGCTCTTCGAACTTCCAGTATACATTTAGGAGGTGGTTGGCGAGATGTAACTCGTCGGCCAAGCATGTCCTACACATGCTCTACTGGATTCAAGTCCAGTGAGAATGCTGGTCACTCCATACGGGTTATATCTTCTGATCTAAGTTTTCATTTACGATGTTTGCACGGTGAGGACGGGAGATTGTCATTCTGCACCCATGGCACCCCGAAACAAATGTTTAGGTTGATTCAGATTGACGTTCCGATAGATTTGGCCTGTCATGGTTTCAATTTGAACATGCAGGTCAGTTCTGGAACCCAGAATAATTCCTCCCCAAACGAGCAACCCTGTACCACCGTAACGGTGTCTATCAATGGATGTTCTCTTGGTGGTAATGGGTAGCTGGCATTCTCCATGTGAAAGTTTGGCAAGCATCAGACTGCAGGCTAAACCTGGTAAAAATCATCACCTTCGTAAAAATCATCACACAAGCCCACTGATACGGTGTCCACAATGCATGCTCTCTACACCAAATCGACCAATCGCAGGCGACCGCGAGTTGCAGTAAGCGGAACACATCTGACAGGCCTACGAGCACATAGACCAATCTGTTCTAAGCATCTGTACACGGTCTACCCTAAAACTGTCTTGCGAGTGGCTGAAGAGAGCTGACGAGACAGGTCAGATGCTGTGATCCGTCTGTTTCTTTTGACAGTAACTGCCAAATACTGGTCCTTATTCGCCGTTGAAACTCGGGGGGTGAGCTGTGCTATAACGTCTACTCACATTGCCATCATCTTGGAATTGTTACCAAAACTTGGAGAGGACACTTTGGGCTATTTCAAGTTCCTCGGATACTTCAAGCTAGATACAAACACATTCCAGACTGCTGATCATTCTATAAAGAAAAAAAAAATAATCTAACTGCGTCTTTTGAGTCATGACTATGCAGTTATTACACTGAAAGGCTTATAAAGCTCTTGCGAAAAATTTAATTCTTTTCCTGTATTCCTTATACATCACTCTCTTACACTCTCGTCATTGTGACGTACTATCGGTGTAATCTGGTGATTACTGCAATTTGCATACGACTTTTGAAGATGTGTAGTCATTTTACGGGTGATATATGTATTTTAGCTTTCGATTTCCGCATGATTTTGAGTTAACCTTAATTTAAGGACATCAGTGCAAATTGTAAAAATTAATAAAACTTATCCAGATTACATTCTTCATAACTTAATTTTATTATTTTTTATAATATTGATTAAATATTAATAATTTTGAGTGATAAAATCTAATAAAGACTTTTATGACACTTCTAGATTTTTATTATTATAGTTATTGATTTTTTTATTCAAGTCCAATTATATGAAATATTTTTAACTTTGGCTTATATCTTTTTGTCTTGAATTAAATAGTTTTATTCTTTTAAGAAATACATTTTCTTAATAATTTAAGGTAACTAGACGAAATTTAATACATTCATAAACAACTGATTAAATATTTTTATTTATAAGGTCAGGGAGAGAAGCTGGAAATAAGGAATAAGCGGATGCTTACTGTAAACTCTATTGCAATGAAGCCTTCTTTAAAGAGCACACGGAAGGTGCACTAAATTTTTTTGAGTTTTTATTGTTAGTTTGTTCTATCTGTTTACTTCAGTAGAAACCATGTATAAAAATAGTGCAGCTAAGAATTTTTAAATATCATTATTAATTCTCAAATATGGTTATTTGGTCAGTAAGTTCCAAAGTTATATATTTATTGGGTCTGTAGGATGTTGCAAGTAGGATTGAATTGCCATTTTTAAAGCCATTTCCGCCAGCGTCCTGGTAGCGCGTCGCCTTCGTGGTTTGGTGTCCTGGATCAGGCATGGTTGATCTTCTGTGTTCTATCTGTGAGATGTGTTGAATTACCTTCTGTAAAAAGGGATTGTGCAACCGAATGTGACGCATGAAATAGATAATTTGTACCCTTGGTCCTAGTTGGAGCTACTGAAAAAACAAGAGATCACTTAAATCACTGGAAGATAACTGTCCTCAGGCTTGTAAAGTGTCATAAATAACAACAACAACAAAAATACCCAGATATTTCTTGAAAAATAGCATAAGGTTTTCAATTATACATATATGACAATTTTCATCATGATGTAATCAGAAATAAGCTTTTATAGTAATAAATACATCTATTTTTCAAGTTTTAGGAATAACTTATTATAAGATAGTAAGTGGTATTAAATGTCGGACTCAATAACGTCCCTCCTACCAATAATATTCATTATTTTTGTCTCATTAACAATTGACATTTAAAAGTAAATTATCACGTGTCTTGCATGTATCAGGCAATGCATATGAGGCACATGATTGTAACGCGTACATTACTTTTTACGAATGAAAAAATTGTTATCGATAAAGATTTGATGCTATTTAACGTCAGATACAAAAAAGGAAATAAAAGAAATGTGAAATCGAGGGTGAAAAAATGTGAAATTGAGAAGGGAAAACTGAAGATGATTTATCTTCACACTTTTCGATTAAAAAAAATGAAGGTTATGGATATATAGGAAATTACTATCTTGAATCTCCTATATTTGGTTTCCAACAAATATGTAGGTTTTAATCGATTGTGTTGAAGACCCAAATGTTATCCCCAAATCTGAGAAATTGGTATTTAAATCTATCGCCTTCAGTTGACAATCTTCTGAATGTGACACGTCTGAAGAGCATTAATTTAACTAAATGTAAAAACAAATTTTGGCATTAATCATAGTTTATGACTTCAGAGAACCAGATAAAAATTCTACCATCAGATACTTTGTTAAATTTAATGAACGAATTAATATTAGAAAAAAAACTGTATTAATATCGAGAGTCATCCACTACAAGTTTAAAAAGATATTATTTGAACTCGAGTGGATAAATAAGGATTAATGATGAAAATGATTAAAAATTTGAACATGATATGTGTGTGTGGGGGGGGGGAGAGTGTGAACTAATAGTAGGAATTGAGAAAAGGAAATTCTATGTGCAAACTGTCTAAGCTATTTTCCATGGAAAGGAATTTTTACGATTACAGTGAAGATTGTTTCGATTCAGAAGCTAGCTTTCATAATTGGTAAAAATTGCAAAGGGTAAAATCAGAAAAATACGC
Source organism: Argiope argentata (assembly GCA_026289955.1). Classification (NCBI taxonomy): domain Eukaryota; kingdom Metazoa; phylum Arthropoda; class Arachnida; order Araneae; family Araneidae; genus Argiope; species Argiope argentata. The sequence goes on along the minus strand of JAOUZG010036556.1, from coordinate 5,179,717 downwards.
AAAATAATTGTAACCATCATCATTATAACGATATAATATTTATTTACCTTGTTATTTGTATATTGTACGTAATATCTTATCCTCTAATACTGATTAGTGAAATTTAACAGCTTACTCTCTTACTCTCTAATACTAATTAGTAGGGAAATTTAAAAACCTATCCTCTAATACTTACAAGTGAAATTCGACAGCTTGTCCTCTAATACAGATCATTAGTGAAATTTAATATTTTATCCTTTAATATTGATTAGTGAAATTTAACAAAATTATTATTTTATCCATGAATATTTTCCATTCGACACACTTTATTAAAGAAAGGGCGGAAATTTAGTAGTCTCGAATACCGTATAGAAATGGAAATACATGCAAAAATTTTATTAAAAGCCCCACCTATGATATTCGATTGCATATTTAAATCAAAGATGGCTTTTATTATGTAGATTCTCATTGGAATCTACATAATAAACGTCATCTTTGTATGACTACCTATGTAATACTTCTTATAACAAGATGATGACTACCTATTATAATACTTCTTATAACAAGAATTCAGGAAAACTTCTTTCCGAGCTCTTTGGCGATCACTGTCCCTAGAACCCTCGTTAAATAGTTTATATTTTTACATATATTAAAAATAAAAATAAATTCAAAAAGATTAAAATGAGATCTGCTATGCATATTTCAATGTATCATGTCAGAAGATCATTTCTTGAACGACCGAGCACCACGTTACATTATATTTTTATTCATTTTAATCTTTCATCGAATGAGTCCCTTTAGTGCTGCAAACGATCTAAAAGACTTTGTCTCGCATTGATTGTTTAAAAAAAATATCACAATTCCTATTTATTTCATTTCATATAATCACGTGCTCAAAATGACCCTTTTCTAGGTTTTATTTGCTGTAGTCATTAACTTTTTTTTAATCAGAGCTTTTATTGTAAATGCAATGACAACGCGTTGTTTAAAGCTGATTTTTTTTGAGGTTCTCGAGCAGATAATAAAATTTTTATTTTTCACCTACGGATTTTTGTTGACACCAAAAACCGCATCCCCAAAACAACATCATGTTTTGACAAGATAATAAGAAAAATTAGTGCCCCATTAGGAAGAACAATTTTTGCATTGAAAGTTTTTCGATGACAGCTATATCTTAGAAATTGGGAACTGAAAAATGATTTTCAGGCCCTAATTTTGACTGTTTCCAATGTCAACAATTTATGTTACCAGATAGTAACTTAGATGCAAAGGAATCAACCTTTGCCTTCCAGCTTGCCCAGAGGAATTTTTTTCACTCATTTCACATTCGATTTCATCAGAAGTGTCATTCAAAGAACACTAAAAGATGTGATATAAATTTTTATTGAGAAATTTTTAATTAATATGTAATTATCTGAGGGAAATTCATTTTCTCGTGAATTAAACTTTTTGTTAAATATCAAACAAAATTATTGTTATCATCGCCATGTCAGATGATACTTCGCCAAATATGGCACCCATTCTTCTTGTAAATTCTGATTTTTGTTTTGTATTCTTTCTTGTTTGGGTCTCGTCTAGTTGCTGGCGTTCTATGGTGAGCGTCTTGTAATGAAAAGCATGGAACTGGTTATTAAATATTGTGGAAAAGAAATTAGTTTGATCATTCAGAAAACACTCGTCAAAACTTTATTGAAAAAGTAATGTATACAGTCATTTAGTTTAGAAGGTTAGAAACCTTCGTAGATATCAGATCATCAAAATTTTGCAGCGGACACAGAGAAATGGCCTGGAAAAGATTTATATGCTAAAATATATAAGTGTCTCTATCTTAAATGTTCGATCTGACTTTAAAATCAAAAAGAATAGTGAATTTCTGTTCATTCTTCAATCATTTTATATTTTAATTTCTTTATAATTATCGTCCAGAGGGCACAACATGGTCTGAGAGCAATTTTTATTGGAAAATGTTTCGACCGAAACATAATTTTCTCGCTTAAAGTAATTGAGAATTACAGAAATGCCGAGTGAAAAATGCCATCGGGTCGTTTCCTGCCTTAAATTAATTCATTCCCGCCAGGCTTTGTTGTCGCCTGACGCGAGCGGATATCGTTATGAAATTACGAGCAGCCAAAAGAATCTGTGCGGAATTAAGCTTCCTTCTGGATGAAAATAATTTCAAAATTTCAGGAGAGTCTCTGATTTGGATGGAACAAATTCTTTCCCTTCTGGAATAAGTTCTTTCCTTTTAAGGCTTTGTCCTTCCCAAGCTCATTCATAAGGTTGATTAGGAGAAGGTCAATGCGACAAATCTTTTGTTAAGTTGTTTTTTTTTTTTTTGCATTGTCCCTAAATCGGAGTAAAGATTAAACAAAGACAGGTAATATATAAAAAAATTAAGTCAATCCCTAGTTAAGGGAACAAAGAAATTTTTTTTAATTATTTTTTTATTATATAATTACAATTAATTCAAATAATTTATCAAAAAATGATTAATTTTCGCAAGAATTGAACTCGCCTTCTTCACCTTAACGCGAAAAAAACAGAGCATTTTAAGAATCGAGCTACTCCTGTTGATATCATTTTTCATTACAAACTGCTAAAACTCTATTAAAAATTAATTAAATTTAATTAAAGAATTAATATTTGAAAAAACTGTATTAACATCCAATGCCATCCACTACAAGATTTTAAAAAAATGTTATTGAACTTGAGTGGAATAAAAAGTATTTGATTAACGATGAATAAAAAGTATTTTATTAAAGATTGAAAATTTGAACAAGGTTTATAAGTATATACAGGGAGAGTGTGAATTAATTGTAGGAATTGAAAAAGAGATGCGAAATCCTTTTACTTGTTTGGTAGAAATTCTAAACTTTAAAAAGTTATTAAAGTTTAGAATTTCTGTGGATATTGGATTACCGCACGAGTTATTATTCTTATTATAACTCGTATGAATAATTTTTTCCATTGGATCAAAATATTATATGTATTTTAACTTTTATATTATAAAATTTTTAAGAAATGCTTTCTGATTTTATCATGTCAGAACATGATATTGTTATAGGAATGAGGTTTCGTGGCATCAACAAAAACTCGTAGGCGAAAAATAAAAAAATCCGTAAGCGAAAAATAAAGTTGTTATATCTGTTCAAGCATCTCGAAAAATCAGCTTTTAATAACGCGTTGCCATTTGAATTTACAAAAGTTCTGATTAATAAAAATAAGTTAATGATTACAGCAAACAAAACCTAGAAAAATGTCATTTTGAGCGCGTGATTATATGAAATGAAATAAACAGGAAATGTGATATTTTTTTAGTCAATCAATGCGAGACAAAGTTTTTTTTGGATCGTTTGCAATACTAAAGTGACTTCATTCCATGAAACAATTAAAATGAATAAAAATGTCATTTAACTCGCACGAGCACGTGGTGCTTGACCGTTCAAGAAATGATGTTCTGACAAGATACATTGAAATGTGCATAGCAGATTTCATTTTAATCTTTTTTAATGTATGAGCTCTTTTATGCAAACAATTAAATAGCCCTAACAATCAACAGCAAAGGTTTTTTTAAAATAGATAAAATTATAATGTATCTAATTATCTGATCAAATTTATTAAATTTTCCCAATTTTTTTTATTTATTTAATACATTTGGTTTAAATTTTTTTTTATTTCCTCTTGTATAAAATGTACAATGAAAAAATATTGGAATAATCATTAAAAAAAATTCAAAGTCGAGTTTTGGACGGATTTTTGAGTTTCAATTTTGCTTGATAAATTTACTAATATATTACAAAATTCCTAATATACTACAAAAATGCATTTTTGGAATCATGTATCTCTGTCTGCGCACTCAATAACTCAAAAAATTGCTTTGAATTATACGAATGTAACGTGGTAGTTGTATCTATGCTAAATTTATGCATTTCTCTCAAAAGTTTCACGAAAACCATTCAGAAGTCTGTATTTCCAGCTGTCCGAAAATAAATTAACAAGATAAATACAAAACAAAGAAAGCTGAGTGGGCAGAATTTAGCACACAGATTTAACATTTAAAATATAAACACAATTCAAATTTTGAATCAAATCTATCAAGGAGTCGAATCTCTGTGAGTCGGTACTTTTACGTGCACACATCAAAAAAGTGTTGACTTGAGTACATAAAATCTGGTAAGTGATTTTAAGAATTCTGTATTAAATGTTTGTTTTAATATATCGACAAAAGGTATCTGAGATATATATTTATTTTCTTGATACTTGTGTGTTATTTATATACCAGCGATTAATCTCCAAAAATTGCACTCTAGTATGCTTTTTAGTCACTATTGTGTGTCTATTGCGTACGGTTAAAAATATACTAATATGTTTGTTAGAAATTAGTCAAGAAAGTTTCTAGGAGACCACTTTCATCTTTTGTGGGTTGTCCTCCTTCCGTGCTTAATACCTATTGTACATTTATCTATAGTAACATTAAAAGACAATGATGACTCTGTTTATCCTTCTGTTGATTGTATTATAGAACAGATTATTTGAGTTAGATTTAACAATATTGTTACAAGAGGGCGAGTGCCGCAAAAATTCACCAAAATTGGCGACGTTTGGCGAGGAGCTTCACGCCAGCTTGGTTGGTTTGGCGAAAGGAATAGTCTAGTAGCTACTGGATGGCGTGTGTTGTTTTGAGAAGTTTCGCGTGTTTCGGGGCACGCGCTTCCTCAGCTATATAAGGGACGAGTAGCCAGAGTGTGTGTTATGTGTTAGTGATCAGGCGCTCAAAAATAATACCTAAAATTCAATCTCCACAGCCTTCGTATTATTTACTGGAACGCAAATGGCATTAAAAATAAAATGTTTGATTTCCGTAATTTTGTAAATAAGTATAGTCCCGATATAATATTGTTGCAAGAAACCCACCTTAGACCACAAAGATAAATCTTCCTGGCTAATTACTTTTCGTACTATAGTTATCGCATTAATCAGTCAGGAGGAGGAACCGCTATTTTAATCAAAAACGGTATACGTCATAGCGAGGTCCCCCCCCCCACCCGTCCTACAACATGTAGAAGCTTGCGTGATTAAAATTATTATTAAAAATATGGAACCTCTAATCTTAACATCTGTGTATATCCCCCCAAGCAAGTTCTAATTTTACTTTTGATCTTGAAATTCTAATGCAATTAGGCCCGGTTCAAATTTTTTGCGGCGACTTCAACGCTCACCACGTTAACTGGGGCTGTAAATGTAAAAGTCCAAGAGGCAATTCTCTTTACCACTTCGCCCAACAGGCCGGTCTCGAAATTCTAGCACCTAACTCCCCCACTAGATTTGGTTCCCACTCCGCTAACACCCTAGATCTTACAATTGTAAATAACTTCCACTACCCCTATGACATTAAATCTATCCCTGAGTTTAACTCAGATCACAACCCCATCCTACTAAATTTTTAATTCAAATACTCACTTCCAATAAACTCCTCTATATACATGACTAACTGGAAAAATTTCAACTACCTTCTCAGCCAATCAGAAACTCCGCTTAGCCAAGAAAACTGCTCTACCAGTGAATTAGAAGCCTCCGTCAAGCATCTAGAAACTCAAATCCTCAAAGCCAAAATGGAAGCATCAGCTCCCAGTATGACCAACCAAAAACATATAGATCCCAAAATGAGAACCCTCATAAGAGATAGAAACATTGCCAGGAAGATTTTTCAGAATACTAGGGACCCAGTTTTCAAGAGACTCATGTATAGATTAAATAAAGAAATCACTAAACTAGGCACACAACTCGATAATAATGAATTCGTCAACAAAATCGCAAACACCAACGCAGAAGACGGATCCATTTGGAAATTAGTTAAATCGCACAAAAATAAACAACACAAGATTCCGCCCTTAAATGGCCAAACTAGTATTGCAATTAACGATAATGACAAAGCAAACTGCCTGGCGGAAAGCCTTGAGAATCAATTTAAACCTAATGACACTCATGATCCCACAACAGAGCGCCTTGTAAATAATACAGTCAAAAGCTTTCAAGACTCCCCCCCCCAATTTTAACGACTACTCCCCCACTCATTTTAATGAACTAAAAGATTATATTAAAAATTTAAATATTAAAAAAGCATCTGGAATAGACAATATTAGTAACCAGATGATTAAAAATTTACCTGATAATTATGTTAACTTTCTAGCCAATATTATTAATAATATGCTTAAATTAGGATTCTTTCCAAGTTCCTGGAAAACTGCTGCAGTAATCCCAATCATTAAACCTGGTAAGGATCCAACTGATCCCAGTAGCTATCGCCCCATCTCGCTTCTCCCCACTATCAGTAAAATCGCTGAACACGTAATATTAACTAGATTAAATAACACCTTAATAAAAACAATATTTTAATCCCAGAACAGTTTGGTTTTCGTCATGCTCTCTCTACCACTCACCAACTGCTCAGGGTAACCGAATTCATCGAAGAAGGTTTTTCTAACAAACAATACACTGCAGCAGTTTTTCTCGATATCCAGAAAGCTTTTGACAGAGTTTGGCTCGAAGGCATTATTTACAAATTAATAAATTACAATACACCCCCGCGCCTAATCAAAATTTTAATTTCATACCTCAGCAACAGATCCTTCAGGATCAAACTGAACAATGTTTTTTCAGTTATCAAACCGATTCCAGCAGGTGTTCCTCAAGGATCTAAGCTGGGGCCAGTTCCTTTTTCTATTTTTATAAATGACATACCGAAACAATTTAATACCCTTCTATGCATGTACGCTGATAATACTGCAATACTAGCGCGCAATAAAAATCCAAATTACATTACAATAGCTCTGAATAGACATATTAAATCTCTTGAGGACTGGTTCACCAAATGGAAAATCGTAATTAATGCCTCAAAAACTGAAGCCATTTATTTTAGTAGATATAAAGCTAAGAAATTCCGCCCCCTTCAAATTGAAAATCAAACTATTCTGTGGTCTAAGGAATGTAAATATTTAGGAGTCATTTTAGACAGTAAATTAACTTGGAAGCCCCACTTTAATTATCTAATCAACAAGTTTCGAGACCTAACTCGTAAATTATATCCCTTAATCTCTCGAGGCTCCAAAATGACTAGGAAAAATAAAATACTTATTTACACCGCCTATTTGCATCCAGTAATTACATATGCTTGCCCAGTGTGGGGTTATGCGCCTAAATCAAACCTAATCTTAGTTGAAAGAATGCAAACCAGATTTCTCCGAAACATCTGCAAAATGCAATAGTATATGCCAAGCAAAAACATGTACCTTGCATTAGATTATCCCTCACTGAAAAAAATTTATTAAAAAACTTGCGGAAAATATTTTTGTTGACCTAGAAAAAAGTAAAAACGAAGCCATCCTAAATATCCCCAGATACACGCCGAACCTTAAAATCAGAAGACCCAGAAATATCTTACTTTAACTTTACTTCATTACCAAATTATTCTAACTTAACTTAATTTTTTTTCCTTCTCATATCTAAAACTTAACTTCATGATGATAACGTTCCCTCCTTCAGTTCTAAGTCTAAAGTTCCCACAAGGTGCATAACTCCACGCTCACCACCCCTAAATAGCCAATCAAAACCCGTCCTGACTCTCGCCACCTCACTCACCCCTACTCTCCAACAGCTACTATAAAAGTTCCTCCAGCATTTTTCCAGTCCAATTCGAAGATGACCACGGCAGTAAATGATCGCAACGAGGAAGCACTACAGCCATGACCGGGAATAAGCCCCTGCCGGGGCTAGGTGCCCCAAGAAATCAACCACCGTAGAGTGTGTGTTATGTGAATTATTTCTTTCTTGCACTTTTCAACTCATTTCCAGTTTCTTTTTAACAATCAATTACTAAAGATTAAATCAACTCAATAGCTAAATTAAATTTGGCTAACATTACGAAATAACGGCTTTGTAAGTAAAATATTAATTCATAAGCTCACGAATGACTTATATTTTAATGTTTATGTTTTATTACATTTTCTATCTTAAAATTCCCGAGGTTAAAACTTCAAAACAGAGGAGCTATATGCAGTCGCGTAGTAATCAAAGAGTAAGGGGAGTGTAGATGCTCCCCCAGATGCAATTTTAGGAGATGGAGACAGACTAAGTTAATTTTTAAAGTTTATTATCGTGAAAAAGTGAAAAAAAAATGACATGTTCAAAGATCCATTTGCAAACGCTAAGTCATTGAAGACGACTTATTGCGAGAAAATCATATTGAGCCCTGGGAGTCAGTTACTTCGCCACTGAGGCTATGCAGTTAAAAGTTTAAATAATAAAAGGCAGGATAATGCGAATAGGCAGGACGAATAGGCAGGCTAGGCAATTGTTTAAGGCAGGAGTTCTCAAAAAGTGGGTCGCGACCCCCCAGGGGGATCGCGAGATGTGGAAGCAAAGTTTAATGAAAGTTAATTTATTGCTGTAGTTTTCATTAAAAAAAAAAAGAGTACAAATACAAGTTGGTTTTTGTGTTCTATTAGTTAATGGGATACATGATCTTGTTTGGAATTAACCAATTTTTTAATGTCTGGAATAAGCTTTGTAGCGCACAAAACAATGTCATTTTCCAGTGTCAAACAATTTCTTGATTTTGTTTTTAAATTTATCATTATGGAGAATCCTTGTTCACGGTTGTAATGTGTAGAAAATGGTCTCAAAGTTTTTAATGCTGTTGTGGACAGTTCTAGATATTCTTTTTTAATACATTTTCAAAATTAGTCGATATAAGCTATGTTAAAAGTTATTTTAGCTGACTGATCAGTTAAAATCTCTATCAGTTTATCATGATGAAGGGCACTTAGCTCAGCTTTTGTTATGGCTTGCTCATTGAAAGGATTGAATATCCACACAACCTCACTCATATCCTTAACTGGAATGTAATCTGTAAACTGTTCAATCAAATATTCGAGATGAGATGATATACTAGTAAAGAGAAAGATGAAGTGTCAAGGGATGTGGCGCCAATACCCGACACATACTCTATGAACTCTTGAGTACGTGTAAAATTTTTAAAATCTCTGTCTAAACTTTAGAATGAGTTAAAGCTTTAGGGGGTCGCCAAAATACTTAGTCTAAAAAGAGGGTCGCAATGTCTAAAAGTTTGAGAACCCCTGCTCTAGTTCATTGGTTTCTCTAATTTTTTTTTCGATACATGCCAATTATATTTGTGAGTATGATGAGTTTTAAAGTATCAGTTCACTTGAATAAAATCTCATTTAATTATTTAGAATTTTTGTACTTGGTAAAAAGGGGGTCGCAATGTCTAAAAGTTTGAGAACCTCTGGCTTAAGGTAGCTGGACTAAATGAAGGTTTTGCAATTTGATTGATTAAAAAACTTTATTTTCCAATTTACCAAATAAATGGAGTTCGTAATGAATATAAATTCTGTTAGTGATAAAATATTATAATAAATACTGTTATTATAAATATTATATTAATATTGCTATCAAATATGTTTAGTATGGTTTTCATATGTTTCATAATGTTTATTTAGTTATTAAGATATTTATTAAACCGAATAACTGCTTCTATAATAATGAGGTATATTCCAGGGTCTGATGTCATAATAGATAAAAAGAAACAAATGCATATCCCCAATGCCAATTAAATAATAAAATATTGATCTAAAATAATTCATTAACATATTATAAAGAGGGACCTTATAATAGGTGTTATTTAGGGTTGAAACCGCATCTGTGATAGGGTGTTGTTTTGGTATTTGCTCTAACCAGAATTTTGTGCCGATGTGCTTTTGTTTAAATTTCAAAAATATTTATGTTTGTTGAAATTACGCATACTTTTTATATTTGAAATACACCTAATAATTTTTCACCAAAAAGCGTTTACCTAACACTTTATCAAATATTGGGTCGTTCGAAAAGTAATTTCGTTTTTTCTCGACAAAGGATTTAATTGTATTTTTTTATTCCAACTTCACACTTAATACGTATAATCATTGTATGTTTTGAGAGGTGATATAGCAATACTTGTTTGTGAAAACGTTCAATTGATTTTGCGCAGTAGTTTTTGGTAGATGCCCTTTTAAATAGGGAAAGCAATAAGCAGCAATTTCGTCATATTTCACTTTTTTCCTGTAGGAAAGGTAAAAATGCTGTTCAAGCCAGAAAGAAATTAACCGATGTGTATGGAGAAGATGCGTTGACAATACGACAGTGTCAGAACTGGTTTACAAAATTTCGATCCGGCAATTTTGATGTCGAAGATGCACCACGTTCCGGATGGCCGGTTGAAGCTGATAAAGACACGGTAAAGGTAATAGTTGATGAAAACCGGCGAACAACAACACGTGAGATTGGTGAGAGTTTAAATTCATTGAATTCAACTTTTTATGACCACCTGAAAGGCCTGGGTTTAACCTCGAAGCTCGATATTTGAGTTCTCCATGTCCTCACGGAGAGAAATTTGTGTTGTCGCATTGAAGTCTGTGATTCGCTCCTCAAATGTCACAAAAATGATCCACTCCACCATATTATCCAGATCTGGTTCCTTCAGATTATTATTTGTTCCGGTCAATGCAAAATTTTTTGGACGGTAAAACCTTAGTCTCAAATGAAGACGTCAAAAATCACCTTGGATTAGTTTTTTGCCAGCAAATACCAAAAATTTTATGAGCGTGGAATCATGCCTCTACCAGAAAGATGGCAAAAGGTTTTGGATCAGAATGGGCGATATATAATTTAATAAAATAATTATTCATTATACGAGGATCGTCTTTCATTTTCACCAAAAAAAAACGAAATGACTTTTCGAACAACCCAATACATAATACTTTTCTTTAGAAAGCGGACTTCGTAGAACATTATTTTAAAACACATACAATGTATTAATGATCCAACGTTCAGAAAATATTTAGTTCGAAAAAAGAATTTAGAATAAGGCAAGCAAAAACTCATCTGTTTTAATTATTCTTCCCGGCAATATTTTTTATTTATTTATGAATAAATCCTTGCAACTTTAATTGAAATAAATAACAGGCTCGGCTATCAATGATTCATTTAATCAACTCAATGAACAGGAAATTCCAAAACCGATTAGACATGTCGGGATTTTAGCTGAATTAAATTTGTTGACATTTTCCCAGCGCTATTACTCGCGATACTGTCAGAGGAGATCTGAAATCCCTGTTATCTTATCTTCTTTGACCTAGGAACTCAATGAGAGGCGACGTGTGAAGGCGCATTGAAAGAGAAAAACCCGCAGCTGTGTCTGATGAGTCTATCGGTCCTCTTTAGGGGCAGATGTTTATGCTTTGTCAATTGACGAGAAATCTTGTTTACTTTAGGTGGAGACATTGATTGTAAGTGGTGCTGAAACCGTCGTGTGGCTCTCCGCATCAATGGGATACTAAAAAAAAAATAAAAATAAAAATAAAAAGTTAGACGGAAGCTCGTGTTAGGAAAAGGACAGTGACCTAACCTTGATTATAATCAAATAAATGAGCTTGTAGACGGGGAAAAATGCTTATACAAGTATAATAATAATAATAAGCTACGATGGGTGATAGATACAGAAAGAAAGAATACTTTTTTTTTTGGTACGAAGAAAATGACGTGTCTTGTTAAGTCTATTCATCTTTTATAGGGAGAGGCTAAGTCACTTTTTGGAATAGAATTAAACTATTGAGAGCGGTCTCCCCGATAATTTCTTCTATACTCATTTATGGAGTATACCTATACTCATTATAGCCCCTTCCAGCGTAAAGTAGACGAGGCCAGACTAAGGCATGGGCATACGGGGCAGTTGTCCCGGGCCCCCATATAAGTGGGCCCCCCAAAACGAATAGAAATTACTTTACGAATAGTAACTACACAATCGAATAGAAATTATTTCACGTTTCCTTTTTTAATGAATGTTCTACATCACTATATTAGTGAAGCAGAGGGGGCTCTAAAGAAGTTTTTGCATGGGCCCCAACTAAGTTAAGTAGGGCCTTGAAAGGAGAAATAAAGAATAATAGCCAAAAACACAAATAGAGAATATCAGAAATAATAAAATCAAATAGAATTTCGCTCGCTTTTATTATTCCGATTTTAAATTTATGAAGTGCATTTATTTCTTCCATATCCATCCTCCTGACACATAGATAGCCCATTTTCCCCAGGTAGCGTGTCCTGGGTTCGAGTCCCGATTCGGGAAGGATTGTTCTTCAATTGTTCTATCTGTGAGGTGTGTGAATGTGCACCCTGTAAAAAGGGGCTGTGCAAGCGAATGTGATGCTAAGACGTACTTTTGCCCTTGGTTGGCGCTACTTAAAACAAGAGGCGCACCCTCCACTTAAAATCTCTGTCCGTGGCAAGTGCCATTAGAAATAACTACAATTTCCTCCATACTCATTTATAAAGGTATTACTCGCCCCCACTTGTATAAAATGGAAACAAGGAATGATAATACGATTTTTTTTATCAAACAGGAATAAAATTAGGAAGAAAAATCGGAATAAATTAGGGAGAAATTAAATTTAGGCCACTCAAAAGCTGCTGTTCAAATTTTAAGGTGAAGTAAAAATAAATTTAGAGGATGATATATCCAGGTGTTTGGTAGCAAAAGAGTGAAATCTTTCGACAGTTCTTTTTTCCCTCTTTAGAAGTGTGAAGAAACTTTTTATAGCATTAAATTTTACTAAATTCTAAAGAAAATGTATACCAAATTTCATTTGAATTCGTCAGTATATGATAATTGGAACAAAAAAAAAATAAACGAAATTAAATTTTATATTTATAAAAAATAAATGTTTACGTAGATAATAAAGACTTGTTTTGAAATCAGTGAGTGTGCAAACTGAATTGAATTTTCTGAGCACAGAGGAATTTTTTATTAGTTGGGGGGGGGGGGCAGACACAAGTAGATTGCTTGCGAATTGTGCTTTTTTTGGCATGTTGCTATCACATGACTTGATGAAGATTTTAAGATCATATCACATTTTTGTAAACTGTAAAAAATATTTTTACATTCATGATTTTGTTCAATTAATCAAACATTAATTCGCCTTTCACTAGTCGGTCGGAGCTCACAATTTGGGCAAGTCCAACCTATAATAACCGAAATTTGATATGTGATCTTGCCATCAAAAAAATTTAATAAAATTTAACAGAATTGTATAAAATGCTAGATATGCGTTGAATTTAAACTTTCAACTAGTATTTTTGATTTCCAATGAATAACAAGACTTTATTTTTCCTTTAGCTGACCTTCAAAGTGGCGGTATTCTTTTATAATAAACCGGTACAAGAAAATCTATAGAAAACAATCTTGTTGATTAAAATCGCACCTCTGAAATGTTAACTAAATAATAGAAGGATGAGATGAATGAGATATATGAAATTTGACTTATAGCCTTTGCCTCCACATTGCAGAACTGAATCAAAATTTGGAAAGATTCATAACAAAATTTCTGTTTGCTTGTTTGTATAAAAACGCAAGCAAAAAAAAACGAGTTTGACAGGTGAATTTTAAGCCATATCTTCTCAAGATAAAATAATCTTCATTCTCGATGAAGATTATTTCGAAATTTTTGGTGAAAATCAAACAAACAATGGACAAAGTCTGTCAATCTATTTGTCAGAATGCGAATGGGATCCCTTTTAGACACAACAAGCATCAAAGTGGCGGTATTCTTTTTAGTTACTTTTTTAGAGTATTGGGTTCGGATTGAATGGACTTTACTTGAGGACAGCACAAACAAATTTATTTACATGTATTTACAGGATAATTGATAAAATAATAATTTCAAATAAATACAATCCAGCAGTCAACAGTCACTTACAGCGTAAATGCAAGTCTAACGCACAATAAAAACAAACTGCAAAATAGATATCGTATAGCACAGCAAACAGTAAATCACAGCGAACTCAATAATACAACGTTAACAGCAAACGCAAACATAGCTCACTAATAATAAGCGAGAAAAGTTATCCTCTCTTCCAATGAGTTGCTACTCTTTCGAGAGGAACTCCAAATTTCGGCAACCCATCCTTTACATAGCCGAGGGAGTGAACGCCCAGGAGCATCGCGACGCACCGTGAACGATCCGGAGGCTACCATTTTTTAAATCAAAGAACTTAAAGTAAAATAATTAAAAATTTTAATTCCGAACACTTTCTAAGAATTCAATAAAAAGTGATGATTATTTAACACTTAACTACTCGAGAATTAAAGACCACTTTACTTCTTTCTTCTGAGCGATTACTACCATTTTCTGTAAGTGTTATCAAACTGAGAGATGAGGAACTCTGACGCTCTGAAAGGGTGTAACATCGTGAGCAAATTAAAGAGAGGAATTTAGCTTCATTATCTTTTTGAGAAACCTGGGTAAGTTTTGATTTAAACAAAAAACAAAACAGAGGAAGATCACTTAGAGAGCAATGTTTTTCGTCTCCAAAATCCTAAAATACAATAAAGCGAATTCAAAATTTTACGATGCACACATTAATACCCAAAACCACATAAATAATACCACAAAATGAAACTATACAAAAGTGCAATAAACACAGTGAAACTTGAAAACAATCAGAATGTTTTAATTATATAAAATTGTGGTGTGCATTATGGATATTTCACATTTTTCATATAGATACTACTATTCTAGATGAAAATTTTTGTGATAATGATGGTATTCGAAGCATAATTAGTTAAAATATTCTTAAATAAAAAAATCGTAAGAAATAGATAAATCTTTTCCAAATCCCAAAATAAAACTAAACTGGCCGTTTCAGAATCTAAAAGTAAGTTTATGGATATATTAAATGATTTCCTCGGCTTTACTCAGATTAAAAATATCGTTAAGTGTAAACATTTACTAATAACAGTTTAAAATTTAAAAACAAAACAAAACAGTTTTTTGTTGGAACCTTTCCGTTAATTTTTGCTCTCTCTGCGGCCAACAACTGAGATCATCTCTACATTTTACTTTTTCTTATAATAAGCACAGAAAAAGCAATGTAATTGTCAAAAAATATTTTAACTCTAGATTTTAACTAATTTTCCCATTTTAAACTTTCTTAAGCTCGAAAATGCATTTTTTTAAATGTCTGTGATATAGTTAACTGGGAACTTTATAACTCATAGTGCATTTAATTTGTAGATTTCTGCTACATTTTGAGACTAATTTATTCAGAAGAAGTCTGTCTGTCTACCTGCTCGAATATAAGTTAACAGGATGATTACAAAAAAGAGCTAAATGCATAAAATTCGATACTCAAATTTATCATCTATTTTATAAATACCTATCGAATTTTGAGCCAAATACGATCACGAATTGACTATCTGTAAGTCTGTACTTTCAGAAATAACTAAACGCGATCATACAAAAGCGCCATATGTGTAGTTCTATTTTCAATTTGTTGTGGAAAAACGCGCCTAAAACACAAATTTACCTTCATTCGAAAATACGAGAAAGTTTTAGGGAGACCACTTCCACTGTTGTCTTAAGTACTTTTCCGACAGTCGAACGCAAGCAAAAAATCGCCAAATAATGTAAAATTCTGCCAAATAAAATTTGGTGAAAAATTGCGAAATAATGTAGAATTCCATCGACTGTTTTGTCACTCGTTTCTCTTGGCGACTCGGTTTGCGTTTAATTCACAATTGGCGACATTTGTGACCAGCTAACGGTAAAGAACCTTGTCTTGATGCTATTTGAGCATAAATCGGTCAAATTTTGGAACTTTTAGTGCTATATTTCCTCTCCTGCCCCATCAGGTTTCAAAGAAAGATAGGCGTCAACAGAAAATGTTCAGGACTTCTAAAGCTTAGAGCTACGTATACACAATTATTAACATTAATCAAACAATTCCACTATGGTTACATATCCACATTAAGCATCATAACAGATATTGATTTTATAAAGATTCAAAGGCTTTCACATATCAAAGCCTAGTTCTTATTTTTATTTTTCAGCCTATACACTAACTCTTGATATTCATTTAATTTCAAAGTAATATTTTAAAAAATTATTGAAGAAATTATTTAAGTTTTATTTATTAATGAATAAAATTATTAAATTCATTTAATAAAGTATGGATTTTAGACAACTTTTCGTTGTTATTTTTTAATCCATCTATTAATTCAATAATTTTGTTAATTTTTTATTAAATGATTAAAATTAATTTTCAAGCCAAAAATCTTTATTTTTCCTCCGCCATATGAGTAAGCCTTCAATTTGTATTTTTCCCAGGGGTTAAGCTTAATATGTTTTCGACCGATTATTTCAAATGATTCTGTTTATTTTCTTAGCATTTGATGCTTTTAAAATTAAATATTGTTAATTCATAGATTTTTCGGATTCATTTTGAAGTACTTTTGAATTAAAACAAAACAGAATAAAGGAAATTAAAAATTTCTCATCTGTATTGGATAATTCTAACTGATGTAGATAATTCACACAATTTTGTTGCCCTGATTCGCTTTGAAAATTCACATATGCGCAGTGCATTCTGATTTATTCTCAATGGATACAGACTTGATATTGTTTTCGTCAGACACAATTTTTGATAAAGTTTTTATATTAGTTGTAATTATTTAATAAAAAGTAACTAAAATAAAAATTTTCTTTTTGAACTAAATAGGAATTGACTTAATTTTTTTATTGTTTTTTTTTTTTTTTGATATTTTCAGAGACGGTGACATCTATTGTTAAATTATTTTCTTAAATTTAATTCGATCAATAATAATTTCCGTTTAATAGTATATTAGATTTACGAACAAAGCATTCCCAATGCTTTTTTAAAAATTTCGTATTTCAGGAAAATTCTAGTGATGTGCAAATAATAATAATAATAACCTTTTCTTTGTTGTTCTGATTCGAATTTTTTAACGATATAAATTCATTCCAACTTCAAAAAATAATAAAAATATTAAATTACTAGCTTGTTATTCTGCCTATGCTTCTTCCATCGTACCAAAGGTGTTTTTTTTCCTTCTTGTAACATTTGGCTCTTAGATTGTTAATAAAATTTATTTCCGGGTCTTCTCCTTTAGATTAGCTAATAGTAATTCTATACAATATTTAGGTATTTTAAAACATTAATCGGTTTTCTGCTGACTGATAGGAAATTTGATGAATAGAATATGACCTTCCGAGCTTATTTATATTAAGTTCGATTCACATTGATTTTTGTTTTATAAATATTACTCTCAGGATTCGCTTATGTTATGCAGATTTATTTGCCTTTGCTTATTCATCAAAAATTGTTTTCAACTGTTCAGGAAGCACTTATCTAACAGTGTGATAAGGAAATAATTATCAACAAGCGATACAATAATGTCTCATTCTTTCAGCATATCTTCCATTTCTCTGAAATTTTTTATAATAAATAACTACAAAATAATAAATAACTATAGAATTAACTACAAAACGACAAATTATAACAAAGTTACTTTGAACGCAACATGCTGTCTTGAATACTTAAATGCAGACAATAAAAAATATTTTTGAGATATATATTTATAAAATACTCAGAAAAGTTTATTAAAATTATCAAAAATTTAATAAACTTTATTAGAATTATTTATTAGAAAAGAAAAAAAATGTCAAAATTAATGTTACTTAAAAGGTAATTAGTGAATTTTTGAAATGCTGTAAAAATGGTTTTCAGGCGATATGTTTTGAAGACATTGAGGTTAATTAAAATCTAATTTTGAATTAAATAGAATTTTGAAAAATCATTTCTTAATGAACACTTGCCAACCAGGAAGTTTAATTACATTATTAATTTGTTAGACTCTAAGCCTAACGATCTGACCTGTCAAGTATTTCGAATTAATTCTGCAATGTGCATGATGTAATTTGTAAATAAAATCCAGTCTATGAACTCAATCATATTAAAAAGCTTTTACATATAATCAAATAATTTTGTAAATTATGAGGTTTTTGTTATCTCTTTAATCTATATTTTTAATCTGTGGTGTTGGTATCTTACTAAGTCTAATCAGCGCTCTAAGCCACGTATTTATTTTAGAAATAAAAAAGATATTTTTTATGATTGAACTTCGACAGAATCAGTTGACGATCAGATATGCGGAGCGATACAACAATCCGTCATTCATTTTTATTTGTCCTTTTCTGAAGTAGAATTTTCTTCGGAGCTGACGATTTTTGATTTCTTTAAACACAGAGGTATGATATTTCTATTGAAATATTTTCTATCAAATATATTGTAATCTAATTTTTTTTTGTTCCTTTTTTTCTTCCAGTTACAAAGTCTTCAAAATTTTATTAATTTATCAATATTTGCTCTAGAAAATTATTACATTATTAGTTCCTAAATATTTTTTATTAAAATTATGATGCCTTTTAAATGATATTAAATAAGAAGAATACGTATAAAAATATTCGGAATTGTCAACAATTATATAATGATTTATTTCGTTTAAAAGAAACTTTATTGGCATTCTTATTCATTTATTCGTATTTTTCCGGATTTGTTTCTTAATACAATGTGATTTTCATCAAACTTGCCATTCGTATCAAGAGCAACATCGGCAGAACATTTCAGGACTTTGCTAATTTGTTCCAAATGAAAAGATTAAAAATCTAACCAGTAGGCACACGTGCTCTACGATATCTCTTCGGAACATTTCGCAAAACATCTGCTTACTGAGTAATGCAGATTCTTCACAAAACAAAACATCAAATTTAATTTCTATTCCATTTTTTTTCTTTTGCCCGTGAGTTAGTATAATCTGTAAAAGAATAAATGCAAAAAGATTTTCCGAGAATCTCCAAATAAATGTAAGGATAATCATTGCCTTTTTGAAATTTCAATTTTAGCTCTCAGATACGAAAATACTCATAAAATAAATAAAGCTAGCTGCCTTTGGCCACCATTTTTTTCACCAAGATTATTAAGTTTTTGGGATGTTGATTATAATGGATTCATTTCTTTACAAGAAATTTCGCCTTGTAATTTGATACAACTAAAACAAGGGAATTCAATTATTATAGTTTATAGTAAATTGCAAAGTTTGTATATTACGAAAACGGAAATTATACAACTTATTTAATCCTTAGCAAACGGATATTTCAATGTTTTGATGAAGAGTCTCAATTTCATCATAATATTTTAAGAGCATGCTTTGTATAGTATATAAAATTCAATTAAAAATATTATTAAAGTTAAAGGAAAAATTGAAAGAATACGAAATTTGTATACTTAAAAAGATAATTTCTTACTACAAAAAAGCATTTTTATAAGATAATTGTTTTAAAAAAATACAAATATAAATTGCCATAAGTCAATCACATTGATTACGGTTAGACTTAAGATTAATATATTGACACCGGAATTGAAAATTTTTGGAGCGATTTCCGGCTAAATATAATCATAATATCTTATTGAAACTTTAAAAGCCGTTTATGAGCATTTCTTGTGTATAACTGAATTAGCTGATCTTTAGAAAGTTTTTGGATAAGTGGCACAATTTTGACGTGCTTGGCATGAAATTCTGCATTAATCTTAAGTTTTGCCACAATTACTTATTTGACAGCGGTTAAGCCTATTTTTGTGTTTAACTAAATGTTTTGTTTAAAGCCTATTTCTTGATTTCTTTTATGTTTTCTGCTCTGCGAATGTCCTTTTTGGTGACATGAAGAACTATCTTCGTAGCATTTCTATTGATATTTTGCAACTCCATTAATC
Source organism: Argiope argentata (assembly GCA_026289955.1). Taxonomy (NCBI): domain Eukaryota; kingdom Metazoa; phylum Arthropoda; class Arachnida; order Araneae; family Araneidae; genus Argiope; species Argiope argentata. Next base: position 5,160,058 of record JAOUZG010036556.1, on the reverse strand, counting down.
AGATAAATGAAGCATTTGATTCAGTGCAGTGGTAAAAATGTTCAATGAAATGAAAATTGAAAGAAGTAAGGTATTGGAATTTATAGCAATAAGGGCTGTTATCTCCTTTTTTATATATATATCAATGAAATGAAGTAATCTAGAATTCGATAGAAGTTTCATTTATATTTGACTGCCTGTTGCCCTTCGACAATTAGTAATTAGCTGATTTCTGTTCCACGTACTTTAGTGATGTCTGTATAGAGATCATCTTTAAGTAATTATTACGAAGTTTTAATACCTGTCAATCTATCCACACTAAGATAAATTTAAACAAAAAAGATTGTTTACTGTTGTACAGAAGTTTTGAATCCATCTGATTTAACACAAAATGTTTGAAATCTAAAAGTAGGTTGGCCAATTATGCTACAAAGAAATTCAGTTCTCCTTAAATGGTGGTACACGATTGTGCATCAAAAAATTCAATACCCACATGATTCAGTTGTGGTGAATACTATCCGTATATATACCAGCCAACATCTCTCGGACCGAAGTGCACTTTTGGCCCAACGGATTTGGTAATGGACTACTAACCAAAAGGTACGGAGTTCGGGCCTAGCGCTATTCGCTAACCTTCTAAACAGTTACCGATTCTTACTTGTAATAAGAGAGAACATATTCATTCCTCAAATTCTTAATGACTCAACTTTAAACACCTTTAGTCACCAATTCGTATCTTTTTCGGAATAACGATAAATAAAACTGAAGGGCAATATCTTACTAGCGCCAGTACCAATTTAAAAAAATCAATGCATTTCTCATGGTCAGTTATATGCTACTTACACCATAGTGGGAGTTCTAATTTGTATATTAATGCACCAAACGGGGAAATTAAGATCATTATTTAAGAACATTTATTCGAAAGTTCCAAAATAATACTGAATCATGGATTATAAATAAATATTGTATGCCGAAAAGATATTAGTGTTTTGCTCTTTCTTTCTCACGCAAAAATATAATAAAAATGCTAATGAAGCCTTAGGTTTTATAGCTAGTATATTTATTAATCCCTCACACCAATTTTGAAAAAAAAAAGTAGTAAATAAACTTAATTCCTTCGCTCACTTAAAACTACCTTACATAAAGCAATAATTCCTCAGATTTCGCTTAATATAGTTTACATAAAGTATTGTAATTTAATAAATGCATTTACCTTGAATAGAGGATAATTTAATGAAACAAAGCAAAATTTTATTTTATTTAATCTATTCTCCGCTGAGAAATCTTTTTTGAAATGAAATTTTTCTTTTATTTATAGAGAGTGAAAACTAACTGTGCAATTTCTATCATGGCTAATGAAAAGAAGAGACCAAGATATACGAAAATGAATGGTATAATCTATCCAGAAATGTTTTCTCCAAAATGCTTTCGAGAGGCAATGGAATACAAACCAAAACCTGGAGACGTGTTCATCGACACTTACCCCAAATGCGGCACGACGTGGATGCAGAATGTGGTTTTGCATATCTTTCGAAAAGGCAAAGAGTTAGATAATCCATTCGATTTCTTACAATGTGTGCCTTTCATAGACATGCTAGGACAGGAAGCCATCGATAGAATGCCAAGACCAGGAGCTTTCAAAACGCATTTGCCTTATTCACATCTGCCTTATTCTTCAGATGCCAAGTACATTTTTGTGGCTCGAAACCCTAAAGACTGCTGCGTTTCTTTTTACCACCACGCCAGGAATGAGCCAGCTTTTGGATATTGGGATGGCGAGTTTGATGACTTCTTCGAACTTTTCATGGCTGGCGAACTGGAATACAATGATTACTTCGACCATTTGCTGGGTTGGTATCCTCACCGAAATGATCCGAATGTATTTTACACGACTTATGAGGATATGAAGAAGGACATCAGAGAAGTCATTGTTAAACTTTCAAAATTTCTTGGTCAGGAATACAGAGATGCTATCGAGAAAGATAATAATGTGCTGAATAACATAATACATTTCTGCGGATTGGAATATATGAAGAAGCTCTTATCCGATGTTTGGAATACAGAAAATTGGGAGGCGAATACTAGCCAAATGTACGCCGGGCTACAGTATGTGAATAATTTTAAAAAATCATTAAAACTGCCAGAAAAAATTCCCAAGCATAAAGTATTGCATGTAAGAAAAGGAATTGTCGGTGATTGGAAAAACTATTTCTCTTCAGAGCAAAACGAACGGATTAATAAGAAAATGTACGAAAAATTGAAAGGCACAGACGTTATACAATGGTATCCATTAGAATAAATTTTAAATTATTCATTTTTAAAAGATTCGTTGATTTAAAAAATGGTCTGATAACTTGTTTCTCAATCATTAGTGATATTCATATGCTATCTATCAAAAGTTTTAAATGATGTAAAAATTACGTTATATATGTTTTGATACTATAAATAAATTTCTGAAAAAGCTGTGATACCAAATTTTTTTTATTCTCTTATGGTTTTAATAGTCGCATTCACTAAAATATTTTTAAAACATTAGCAATTTCAACAAAAGTATATCGATTCTCCTGCAACTAAAATTGACCAAGCTAGGAATCATTAAATTTCATTATTTTGAGCCAATCAAGGCCGCTTTTGATCGAATATGGCTGCTGATTGGTAGATATTTCTCTAGAGAGTCACTGAAGTGCTCTAAAATCGTTTAAAATACTGTTTTTCGAGGATTCATAAGTTAGCCACTTTTAGAGCGAAAAAGCTGCATTTCTTTTGTTTTCATTAAAACAAAGAAAGACCTTTCAAGAATATTTTACTAAATGTGGTTAACAAATGAGTTAAATAAAATAGTAGACATCTTTAAGTTTTCAAATTATTGATGTAAGCACCATGTAATTATTTGTTTTATTAAGACCAATTTTCCAACTGTAAATGTATGTTTCTCTGTAATGGTTTAGTAAATTAGCTGTTCGGTCATGATTAAAAGGCACAACCTGTATAATATGATTCACTGATAAGTAGGAGACTATTTCTCGTGTTACTACATATTAATAGGTTTGTAAAGTATTATTGGAATATTATCAGGTTTTCATTTCATAAATACGAATATTCGTTCATTTTACTTGGATGTATTAGAGATATTTCTGTAACTTTCCTTTGCCTTATCAAAATGTCATTCTAAAACTTATATTAATATGTTAAATTATGAAGAATAAATAAAATTGATTCTAAGTTTCTCGGAACTGTATGCCTTGCACTTTAATATAACAATACTTAAATCAGACACATTTTTCACATGATGATAAATTATCAGAGACTTTCTGATCCTCGATATGATTATCAACTTATGCATAGAGAAATTGTATAGCGTAGGAAAATTCGAATTATTCTTGGCACAAAGCATCATTTCGATCCCAAATTCAAATTCAAATTTACATTTAATATTGTCCAGTTATTGCTTATAATTTTGACTATTCACCATTTAATCCGAATCATTGTCGTTCTATATGAAAGTAACAACATGCTTAAAAATAATAATGCAGAAACAAGTTTCGAAATAATAATGGCAATAAAAGTGTATAAATAAAAGGAAATTCTAGATGTATTTTAGGTTCTGTGCTTTTCATGAGCCCGAGTAAAAACAACAATGACAATTATAAAAGAAGCGGTGTGAAATATTCAATAATTAAGGATGTATATTTATTTTCTGTAAATGGATGCAATTAATTTGGATTGGAATGTTGATAATAAGATTGCATCCGAAACATAATTAGCGGCAATATTCGGAAATGAATCAAACGGGAACAGTTTGATGCGTGTAAAGTGTACTAGGAAAAAAAAGCGGATCGTTAAAAATAACAGGATTATCCTCATTTATGATTGTACTAGCCACCTTTGGCGACCAGTCGGTTCGCCAGTATTAATGCTCGCTAATATATTATTTAGCTGTGTCTCATAACAGGTTTTTCACCAAAATATTTTTAAACCAAACAAATTTTGATAATCATATAATTCATTTATAGTATTATTTTCTTCAGATGATCAGTTCACTGTACTACTCATCTTTCTCTTTCTATCCGAGCAATGATTGTCCCGTAATTGATATTTTTTTTACTTAAATGGTGAAGGGAAAGGTCTAAAATTCTGTTTTTATAGAATAATGAGATTCAAATTTTCATAAATGTAAACACACTAAACAAATAAAGACACAATTGGTTTTCAAGAGATGCAAAGGCTTAAAAACAGCTTGGAAAATGGCTCGCACAGACGAAATAATAGTGACACATACACACCCTTCTTTTTTTTCTATCCTTTTTTCTTCACTAATTTTCTTTCTACAAACCCTTTTTCCCTTTGTTAATCTTTTTTTTCTTCCCTGCCCAGACTTTATTTTGAGCAGACATAGATTAAATATCCATACAGACTAATAATAAAAGCAACTATTTTCTTTCTTTTTTAAACATCCCGTTATCTATGAATGAAAACCAACTGACTTCGCGTATTTCTTTCTAAACAAATGATAATTTATTACTTGCTGCTATCTTACTCAGTTGGTGTGGGGGAAGGAAATGCAGATTTTTGGCGGGAAAGTAAGAAAAGTGTCGTTTTAACTATTTTCCACGCAGTCTTTTAATTTTTTCCCTCCATAAGAACCATCCTCGTGTCTTAACGAAAATATTTTTAAAAAATTAGCCGAATCGGTCAAGCCGTTTTCCAGTTTTGCGCTTAGTAACGAATTTCGAGTTGCATTTTTATTAATATAGATTAAGACATCTGATACATCTGGCGTTACTCGGAATAAAAATATTTTTCCAATATGAGTTCAAATCTCGCACTATTGTTAATAAAGTTTTGAAATTAATAAAATTAATTTTTTACGTATCTTCTTTTTTTTATTTTCCTTTTCCCTCAATAGCCTGATTTCCACGTATATAATGCATCATAATATCCTAGATTATCTAAAATTAAGCCTGGTCAAGGAATTTTATCAAAAACAAGTCATATATAAAAAGAAAGATTTTTGTCAATTCCTTCTAAAGTCAACAAAGAAGACATTTATTTTAGTTATACTTTTTATTAAATAATTACAATGTTGTTATCTCGAGTTCCTCTTTACAACAGAAGGAGGGGAGTAGTATCTTCTGAGGATATGGACCCCTGAACATTCGAAAGCAGAAGTCTGAATTCTAGCTCTCACACGTACAAACCCTTATTACGAAGTGGATTTTTTTAAGGTATAATAGAATTCGATGTGGACCAGCTAACTCGTTTGACGACAAACTAGCCACCTGAAAACTTTCCTCTCTTCTCTGACCTATTTGAAGGGCTATTGAGGAGGGGTGTTATAGCTTCTAAGGGTAGGGATTCATGGGTACCCGAGGGCAGAAGTCTGACTTCTAGCTCACACATGTCACAAACCCTTTTCACGGGGCGGATTTCATACATGCATTTCATTTATTTATCCACGGATTGTAATATATATCTGAAATAGAGAACGATCATTTCTGAACCAAGCCGGCAAATTCTATTTTTTTAAAGGGGGTGCAAATCCAAATTTTGAGTTATGGGAAATATCTAGCTTATGATACCCGTAGCCGAAGCAACAGAAGGTCATACAGCATTCTTATTAGGTAATCAAAAATTGAATACCTGACACAGGATGACTAATAGAGAAGAAAGACTGAATAGCCAATAAAAATTAGGATTATCAATAGAATAAATAGGTTTAACTGAGATTTCTCTCTTCCCCCTACTTTCATGTTGTAAAGATAAAATTAAATTACGTATCAAATCTTTTACCATAGTTGAACCATTGTAATGTACTTCACTTTGGGCACAAGTCACATGTTATATCATATATACCTTACAGTTGCAAGTGGAAGATCAAAGACATTTGAGTGTAGTCCTTCCCTTAATCCCTCCTGCATCGTATATCACCTGCTAACTATAAAAGAATAAAATAAATTCCTGTAATAAATTTTTCGATTGTAAATCAGTTTTTTTAATCAATAAATTTAAATAGCGATAATTTTTCCTACTGGGGATATTTGGGAAAAAGAGCTAGAAATCCGGCCGGAATATCCTATCATCAGTACGAAAATATTACAATTTGCTCTCTTCGAGACCAGAATATAATTTACGGAATCTAATATATAAAATCTTATCTGATAATGGAATTAAAATATAATATCTATACGATTGCAAAATTTTAATAATTTTAAAGGTACACATCTGTAGCGGAAAAAATGTTGCTCAAAACCAGAAAAAAAAATTATGGCATGCAAACTATAAGCTTTTTTATACATAATGTTGAAAGTACAATAGAACATGCGATGAATTCCTTTCCTACAAATTGAGTCAGGTTTATTTTAAAGCGATGTATTATTATGCTTGGTATTTTGAGAAAATTTAACCGGAATTTAGTTTTTAAATGGCAAACAAAGAGCCCAGGCAGCAAGAATTGTTGGAAACACATTGGCGATTGGTCGCATCCATTGGCTACAGCTCGCGAGTATTTCACTGATGTTGGCGTTGCATTGGCGCGATATCGTATTCCGACCAGATATTTTGCGGACCTCGCATTTAGCTTGGCGCGACCTCGTACGCCGACTTAGTGAAAATGGTCGTTTCAATGTAATCGCCCCCTACTCGCGCCGATATCAGAAAAATCGCCTTTTCTAGACAAGACTTAGCGAATATATTTTAGGAATTTCCCATGATTCAACTGGTGATTGTTGTGTTTTGGAATTCAACCAACAACGCGTGCTATCATTTCAAGAAACTTGGTAAGTGTAAATATATTTATTACTGTATATTTTCTAAATAGTATGTTTATTCTAAATATTTAATAAAAAGGATTTTTTTTTGTTAAGGTTGTTTGAACTCATTGATTACCTGATACAAAGAGTTGCTAGTGATATTATAAGAATTAGGTGAAAACGACCATTAGTCCTAATAAACATTTGAGCTAACGATCCATTGTTAATCATTCTATTTCATTTAAGAGCTAAAACTTTGTTAATTTAGCTATCGTCATTTCTTTTCTTGCATGTATTTTTTTTCAAGTGATTTTTTTTTTTTTAGATTTTTATGTTGGGTGTTCTTAAATTATTGCAGTTTTTTTTCCCTCTTCTTTTACAATTTCGTTCAGTTAATATTTTCAGATGAGAGATTTTTTTTAAAAAGTATTAAATAACGTTTTTATGTTTTGTTATGGCAATAAATGTGTGTAATTATTTTTTATTTTGACGCGAGACTAAAAAAACCCTTAGCTCAGTAGGTGATAACGCGCCAAAGCTAGCAACTCCCGTTTTATCAAATGTGGCAACCCGTTTTAGCTTTCGCATTGGAAAGAGGAGTCCGAATGATTACGCAAGCTCATTGCTGGCGACTTTTGGGAAAAGTGTGCCAAGTAGGCGGTTAAACTACGATCGTATTGTAAGGTTAGGAAAAAAGTCTTTAAAACTTGAGATAGAGTAGGGATTTTTGAATGCTCTAATATTAATCGTTTTTTATTTATTATTCGTAAATGGAAATTGAATTTTTTAATTCAATTTCCATTTACGAAATATGACATAATTAAATAGTTTTTAATTATGTCATATTTCGTAAAATAATATCATAAATTTTACTCCCATTAGTTTGAGTTGTTTTTATTTTTCTTTGTTATTGTAAACACTATTAAAAGTTTGTCTACACAAATCATTATCCCAGCAAAGCTATTATCATGCCTATGAAGTCCTGTAAAACTTTTGCACGTTAATTACACATCTTCATTTATCAACAAATATTTATTGTACTTTTAAAATAAGTGAAAGCTCAATCATTATTCTAATGAATAAATATATTTTGTAGGTTCATCAGAGCTGGTCATAAAGGAGAGTTAAACTGAAGAAAAGCATATACATAATATTTTATCTGTATTGCTGAAAAATTTTGAAACTCGCCATTTCACAGAATGACTGAACATTGAATATGCTGCCTAAAACTGGCTGGCAATGTATGAAAATTCATACATTGCCATATATACAAATATGCATTCATACATATTTCATAGAATTTCTAAAAATGACAAAATATGAAATATATCTCCTATTCAATGAATGGAAATTTTGGGCACTTTTTGTTTCAAAACTGAAAATGCAATTGGAGGTAAAATAAATTCTGCAATCAATCAGAAAATATAAGCAACAGGAACATTTATCCTTGTTTCTTTGAAAGCTACTGTGAGAGATTCTATTCCTGAAGTCGACAAGAGGCAAAATTATTTGTACATTATATTGATAATTATAATGTGTGAGCTGGAGTTTGGTTTCTACTGAATGTAACTGCAGAGGGGAATTTGAAACAATTCTATGTAAGATTTCAACTCAATTTATGCCTTAAGAACTTGCTTAGAATTGAAAATATTCCTGACAATGTAATTCCTGTCAAGTCAGTTCCATTTTGTCAGCCCAGTGGAAGCAGCCAGGGAGTTTTCAAACTTATGTGTTAAACAAAAGACCAAAATATGATATGCCTTTGCATGAAAGATATAATTAAATGCATTTTCAAATGTTATCCAAGCCTACTGCATTACAACAAGTAGGTTAATTTCAATTTCCAATTTTTATTAAGAAAGCTTTTCTCTTTTATAAAAAAAGAATCAATTTTATTTTGCACAACTTTCCTTTTTCTTTATATATTTTGAATAAATTTTATAATAGCCTCTTTTTTTTCAGAATAACAACTCAAGTTATATTAATTATAGTTAATTGAATTAATTTTTCTTTTTATTTAAATTCTTTGTTTTTGTTTACAATTTTAAATGTTCAAATGAAAGAAGTTTTAAAAAGTATTAAATAACATTCTTATATTTTGGTATTGCAATAACATTTGTATAATTATTTTTATTTTGACATGAGGTCAAAAAGGCTTAGCAGAATATATTTAAATTTATTTACTGTAAACTTCAAAACAGAAATTTCTTTAAAACTGGAGATAATGCAGGCATTTTTTAATACTCGTATATGAATAATTTCTAATTATTTCATAAAATAGTCACAAATTTTACTCCTATTAGTTTCAGATTTTTTTATTTTTCTCTATAATCCTAAAAATTATAGTATTTGCATAGAGAGTCAATATCAGAATGAAAATATTATGTTTATGAAGTTCTATAAGACTTTTGCTTGTTAAATACTTTTCTCCAATTATCAAATATTTTATATGTACTTTTTTTAATAAAAAGGAAAACTCAATAATAATTATTATTGTTTTTTAGGCTCATGAAAGCTGATCAAAAAGGATAAGGGAATATAAAGAAATGTTCCATATATATTGCAGATAATTTAGTTATACATATATATATAATATTTACATAAAGTGTGATATTTATATAAATTTATAAAAATTTCAAATGCTTCTAGTATTATAAATATTCTAAATAAAATTTAAATGCTTTGTTTATAAATGATGTGACAATATTATTTATTTATGAAAGTCATTGAATCAGTTTTAGGATGCTACTTGGGTGAAAAATTCAGCCAAAAATTTGAAGTAACTAAATCATTTTACTTTGTATTTGTGAAATTTTATTTAATAAAGGTTTTTTTAAATAAATTGTTTTTTTCCTATCTCCAAAAATAAAAAACAGAAAAATAATATATATATTTTTAAACAATTGTCAGAAGTAATTTTGTATAATTGAAAGTGTGTGTTTGAAATTGAGCATTTGTTTAGAATTTTCGTGAAATGTTAGAGTTAATCATTGACCAAATTTGGTTCTTGTGCTATAAAACCAAGTTTAAACTTATAATAAATAAATAAAAAATATTACAGATTTCAAATAATTATTTATTTGTAAAATGTTGTCTATTAGACACTAGCTTACACTAACATTTATAATGAAGTATTAAGTTTCTTCAACATGAAGTATGTAAGTAAATAGTAAACATAAGGAATTTCATGCAAATAAAATGAAGAAATATATAATAGGAATTGCATTATTTAGTGTTTTAAACAATTTTTAACCATTGCATTAAAAAATAGGGAAATGTTCAAATTATGTTTAAATAGGTATTTGTGATTTATTCATTATTTTTTGGTAATTGTCTTGTAGAATGTTATTTATTACACACTACCTAGCACTAACATTTATAATAAGGTATAAAGTTTCTTCAACATAAAGTATGTAAGTTAATAGGAGTTTCATATAAATAAAAGAAGTGTTGTATTTTGTGTATGGAATTTTTGTATAAAATTCAGAATTTTTCATAGAACAAATTTGGTTCTTTCGCCACAAAACCAAACCTTACTATACATAGATCTAGAAAAGATATTTAAATTAAATTGTGCTTGCAAAAATATTGTCTATTGAAGAAACACATAAAAGTGATGCTATAATTTAGTGTTTTAAACAATTTTTAACCAATGCAGTAAAAAAAGTGGGGGTGAATGTTCAAAATATATTAAAATAGGAATTTGTGTTTTATTCATTTTATTTTAGTAAATCTTTGTTTAGTGCTAACTTTAAACAATATAAAAGCTTATAGCAAACTATAAGAATATATATATAGTTCTATATATATTATATAGAACTATATAATATTTTTAAAAAGAATTATATAGTCTTATATAGAAAATAGAATTATATAAGAATAATATTCTTTGAATTTTCATGAAATAACTTTTAAAATTAACAAATGGTATGGGCAATATTAAAAATTTAATATATATATAATTATACTGATTAATTATACAATTGAAACTATGATTAAGTCAGAAGTTTTTCACATGCATTCAATAATGAAACTAAATAGGAAATATATATGGAAGAAACTAACCTTATATAGAGATATACGATTATATTATTAGAATTAAGATGGGCAAGTGATCAAATTTAAAACTATTTCAGATAATTTTAACATTTGTTTATTTTCCTTAGAGCAGTAAAAAAAAAAATGTAATTTGAAAATTTATAGAGTAAGATTGTGGTAAAATAATATGCTATAATAATAATTAAGAAAGTCAAAGAGTTAAAATTAAAATAATAAAACATATCATTCTATGAAAAGCAAGTGTTTTATGGAATTTTAAATTATCAAAATAAATAGCAAACAAAAATATAAGTAAAAAAGAAAAGTAAACCACTTAAAATATTTATTTTCATTCGTTTGAAAAAAATATGAAAGTACAATAATTTTAACTATTATAACACTAAATTATAGGGTTTAAGAAAACAAATACCAATAAATTAATATTTCAATAAGATACGGCAAGTGTGCAGTAATAAATCGCCCAATGATTGATTTTTGGCCTCCCATTGCTAAAAAGCATTGGGAAATGGTTGGTAACAAATAGCCCATTGCTAAAATACATTGGGAAATGATTGGCATTAGGTCACCCTTTGCTAAAATATACATTGGGAAATGGTTGGTATTGGATCGTCCATTTCTAAAACACATTGGGAAATGGTTGGCATTAGGTCACCCATTGATAAAATACATCGGGGAATGATTGGAATGACGTCGGCCATGAGAAAACACGTCGGGAAACGATCGGCAAATTCGTCGAAAAGAAGTCGGCGCGATCATCGCCCGGCGTTCCGCCGTGGGACAAGACCAATGTTGGCCCGAGGTCGGCTTCCGATCTCGGCCCGAGGTCGGCTTCCGATCTCGGCCCGACGTCGCGCGTTCTGTGTTGCGATGTGTGGCCAATGGTTGGCCGACGATCTTTTGCTGCTTGGGAGTGCATTATTCAAATTTTTATTTTACAAATGGTATGTATTACATTCCAAAAAAGTATTAGAGCTTCATTCTAGTGGCCCAATGTATCTTGATAAATCTGTTAATGACAATCCATAAAAAAAAACCCAAAGTCGAAATAAGATTTCAATAACGTAAAGGAGCTGTGAATAGCTTCTGAGTACATTCTATTAGAAAAGAAAAACCAATTGCTTACCTACAATTATATCTTATAATAATTCTTCTGGTAGTTTAGCTTGCAGTACATTTATTTCCTGAACACCAACAACTATTAATTGGATTTAAACAAATTTATCAAAAGTGTATTATTTTTGAACTAGGCAAGCAAAAAAATTAAAGAGGCAAATAACTCTTTAGAAATGAATAGTCGGATGATATAATCGAAAGAATAAAGGGTAAAACACAAAATGGTTTATCATCAAATCCTACCATCAATTTATAATTTAATAACAAAATAAAGAGATTCAAAGTCAGTTTCAAAATGATGGTAAACGAAATAAATTGTGTAAGATTCAAAAAAAAAAAATCTGCATGATTTATAGTATTTAGAAATTTATTGTATTATTTTTCAATTATATTGTGCTTATTTGATTAAAATAATCCTTATTTATCACAAAATATGGTTTATTTTCTGAGAATATTATAACATAGACTCCTGAAGTTAATATCGAACTTTCAGGCCCGATGTTACATTAATATAGTAGCAAATGCGAACAAAATAGCAGGTTTAAATCAAGGCAGTTTCGTTATCATTTGCACCTCTATCTTTTGTGAAAGACGGTAAACGATGTGACAAGTGGCTTGAGAAAAGGGTTGGATTTTCATGGGAATATCTGTGATCAGAGAAACGGGGGATGGAACCGAGAAGCTGTATGTTATGATGACCGAAATAGAAACGGAAATTTAAATCAAGCAAGAATTCTTGAGAAAAAAATTTACGCGGGAAAAAAAGATGGAGAAGAAAATCGAAACCATGCAAGAATAATGGACGACTGAGACAAAAATTGGACAAGATGAATTAAGAGCGGATTTCCCAGGCCCGAGATAAGGATATCAGGACTTCCCACCGCAAATTACAATTGCAGAAGTGAATAATTTAAGATTTGAAACAACGAAAATAACAGTCAAAAATGACCCCCTCTAGAAACGGTTCACGAATTGTGTAGTTTTCGAAAACAATTTACCTATTATTGCCAATTTTAATGAATTTCTCAGCTTAACGAAACATCAATATAGATTCATCGGATCAAAAACCAAAATTAGCTACCTAGAAGAAAGTGAAAAAAAAAAACATCTAATTATTTGAGATAAGTTTTGCCAACACCACCAATTTTGGTTTATCTATGGTAGCATAGACAATTTATTCAAGTTATCGATACATGCAACAATGAAATTGGTGCCATATCCCCTCCTTAGTGATTGGCAAAGATGAGCTATTTCAGTAAGTATTTAGGAAACTAAGAAGAAAAATAAATTCTAGCAATTATAAAATGAGTAGAGCATTTTATGGCAAATTCCTTGCCAATATCTATTGCACTTTCTAGAATGCCTACTTAGAGAACCTGAAGCACAAGTTGCTCGAGGAATCCAGCGATTCCAAGATTTTAATTTTGAAACACAATATACAATATCGAAGGGGATTAAATAATGTAAAAGATCAATGCTTTGTCAGGGATACCTTTTTTTTGATAACTAAAAAAAAACGTGATATAACAGATTTCGATACGTAAATTCGTAATTCCTGAATTTCAACATAAGCTAACTCAGATAGATAATTCAGAAAATAAATTTATTTTGAAATAAACAATGCAAATCGACCATCTTAGCAAGAGACGAACAAAGGGAAGTTCTTCAAATGTTCTATTAGAGAGAAATCACAGCTGGAGAAATCTAGAGAGCTAAAAGCTGGTGCTCCTGAGGCTATTTCGTTGACTACGAAATTGAATGTTTAAGTAATTTGAACACAAAAATATTTTATTTCTGATCCGGAATTGTCATACAGAATTTCTTTTGCCATTTCTCCCTTTCGAATATTGTGATCATCTTAAAGATGTTCCTTGTATCACATATTTACACTATTTGTTAAATTAGATTTTTATTGATACAGCTCTCCCTATCGCAATCTTGTGATTGGTGATTTACCTATCGAAAAATTGGTGATTTACCTATCGAAATTGAAGGACTTCAACCTTTCTTGCGTATTTCATCAAACATTTAGCTTCAGATGTTATTATGCTCAGTTATGTAATAAAATATGTTTATTATGGGACGAATCTTGTAATTTTGAGGTATAGCAGAATGAAATGAGAGGCACCAAGGTTGATGGTCCTTCTTCACGGGTCATTTTTCCACTTGAACCCTGCTTATTTGAACGGACACCAAGTTTACTCATACAACTGTTCTTTGATAGAATTTGGACTGAAATTTGGAGCCCTTCCATATTACGTAACTTGAAATTTACCCGCAAGGTCATCAAGGTCTTGTATTAGTTTTTTTAATATATATATATATATATAACATGTTCTATATTATTGAAGACCACAAGAAGCTTGGATCTGACACAATTCTGATTTCAAGGTTTTGGAAAAATAATTACTTTTGTAATACACCATTTTTTTAAAAAAAGTAATCTATTTCAAACCCTTTACTTTAATAACTTACGGGCGCAAAATGCCCCTTCGTTCACTTTAAATTATATATTCAGTTTGAAATCGAAAAATAATCAATTAAATAAAGGATTTATTCAAAATTAAATGTGAATTATGCTTCGTATCAGGCTGAACACTCTATAATTATAATCTATTCACATAAATCAAGGTGTGGTTGACACTTTTCCAATGATTAAAGCAACTCTAGAAAGTCGAAAAGGTTTGGATTCGATTTTTAAGTTAGTTGGTAAACGAAAATATAACACAAAGTTAAAAATGAACAAGATGTGGTGAGATAATACTCACATTGTTAACATGATTCAAGTTGTGAAATTTTTATAATATTAAAATGTTGTGTATCGTAAACTAAACTACGCCATACAGTATTAAGATTATATTGGAAACCAATGCTGAACAACACAATAAGTTTTAAGTTTTAAAGTGTTTCAATATTACCAAATCATACTGTACAATCGTTGTTTTTCCAGCTACTACATTATCAAGCAATGAAATGCTGGAATCCAATTCTAAGTAATATTACAGGTTTTACTTTTTTCTCTGTTTGAATATTATTGTATAATATTTGTTTTTCAAATTTTTCAATGTATTACAATATAGTGTATTACGTGGGATCTAGAAGTATTGCACAATTTGCAAATGGAAACAAATCATCCCCCCCCCCAAAAAAAATGAATATCAATATCAGAAAGGAATAGCCAAAAGAAAAATGTGCTTAACAAAGAATTCGGAGAAAACTTTATCCTTACTCACCACTAGTAATAAAATTGTTCAAAACTAATAATAATTGTTGGATTCAGAACTTTAGAAACATTTTTTAAACATACATTATCACTAAAATTTTGCTGGTATCTAAACAACACCTTCTGTCTGAGTAGCATCACCCAGCGATGTAGAAAGAAATATGCTACTTTATGAACTGAAAAGAAGCATTAAGGCCCTATCACATGGCAAAATTCCGTCAGCACTTTCGTCGGCAAACGACGACGAAAGTGACGTCACTTGAGGATTTGCTGTCTGGTAAACCCAAAAACTTGGGTTTACGTTATGATGTATTTATCGCTCTTTATTCGTTTCTCCTACTTAGTGAATATCAGCAGTTTTCTCATTTCATAATTCGTGGTATTCTAGTCAAGACGTTGCTTGAATTTGTAAATAAATCCAAGATAATTTTTTAAGTGATCCCATTAGCTTTCAATGACTGCAAGAGCCCATGATAGCAATAATAGTTGTAATTTTTTTAATTCAAACTCTCTTGGAATTTGTAGATATGTAAATTACGAAGCAAGTGCAATGAAATTCCATTGCTTTAATAAGTTGCAATTCTATTGACACATTATTGAACTAATTTTAATTGAATAATTTCAAATAATGCTTCAAATTTAATTTTTTGAGTGCTTAATACAATGAATAAAATAAGGATTGTAAAATGAGACAAGTTGTACATTTATTGAATTTGAAAATGCTTTTCTAGCATTTTTTCCTTTGAATGTCTTTTTCATTTCTAATAGTATCAATCTTATTATCATTTATTGTAAATATTTATCGTACCATTCAACTAATTGTAATGCTTTTATCAAAATTAGTAACAATGAATTCTGTAAAATAATAATACTTTTTGATTATTCTTAGTAACAGTTTTGTAATTATTTTAATAGTAATAATGACAAGTTAGTAGTAGTAGTTTTTGTAGTAATAATGACAATTGTTACTAATTTATCAAAATTAGTAACAATGAATTCTGTAAAATAATAAGACTTTTTAATTATTCTTAGTAACAGTTTTATTATTTTTGTAGTAATAATGACAAGCAAAAAAAAAAAAAAATGCTGCTTCTGTGTTTATATTTTATAAATTCCTATAAATTTATCTTATCAATATTGAATTTAAAACAAAAATATATATTAAAAAGAAAATTGATTTGTGGGTATGCATTCAAATTAAGCTTAAAAAATGCATACCATCATAAATATTGCTGAAATTTTAAAATCATTTTTAAGTACCTTAAAAGCACTTTTTTTTCTAGAAAAGTGCAAATAAAACAAAGATTGATAAATAAAACAGAAGAGGAGTGCCAATACATTTAAAATAAAGTTAAATAACTTTTGAAATCTAATGATTTTTGTTTATATGAAAACTGATATTTATTGGATCCATCTCGACAAATTTTAGGTTTTGTGTGTGTATATATATATATATATATATATATATGCACACACAAATATATATATATATATAAAAATTACTGTATCTAGATGTGCAGTACAAATAATTAAAGTTAGGAATTTCAAATATGGCAAGAAATTGATTCTGGGACATAAAAAATTCACTAAGAACATATTTTTTTGAATTTTAATTAAAATTAAAAACAGGATTTAAATGCATTACCACCATATCATTGAATAAGAAGTATTTTTTACTCTTTTAAAGTTGATTGAATGTTTTTCCCTCCTTTTTATTTTTAAAAAATAATTTTTGAGAATGTATATTGGACTCGATTTGTATTTATCATTCCTTTAAATAATTTTTATTTCCCCACACCAGTTCAAAATTATAAAACAATTCTATTCTAAGACTATTTCTGATGGTATCTATAGCAGTTTTTTTGCTAATGAAAAGTATGATCTTTTTACATTTTTGTCAAAACCAAATATGTTTTATATTTCTGCACTATTTAGTCTCACTCCTTTCTAAATTTGCTCTTTAAAAAAAATGTTAAATGTTTTGTTTTGTTTTCACTTTATTTGAAACTATAGAGCTGTTTTTTTTAAAAAAAATCTTTGTGCATTTATTACCAGTATTTGTGAAAAATAGAAATCATTAAATAATTTTCATTCAATAATAATAATCAAAAATAATTTTCCAAACTATGTTATTGCATTTTTCTTAATTTTTTCAAAGCTAAAGTGTTAAAACCTCATTTATTTTTACATAGATAATTAAAAACAGGTTTTTCTTAAATTTTTAAATTGCCAAAAAAAAAAAAAAGAATATTATTTTAAAAAAATACCCTCTACATTACATCAGGAATGAGAAGCAATAAAACATTTGTTTTTTAGTCTGACCATTTCCAAATGTGTGGCCATACTATGCATCTTTCTCAATGCAAATGTAGAATCAGAAATATCATTCTAAATTAACTGTTAATTTGTTAAATTTAAAAGAAAAAAATATGGAAAAAGAAGCCTGCATTTTATTGTCTATCGTACAAAAGGCGATTTCGTTTTTTGCTGATGATAAAAGTATGATCATTTTTATATTTTTGTCAAAACCAAATTTGTTTTATATTTCTGCAACATTGTAGGAACATCTAAGTATTAAAATTTAAAATCACTATTATATTTTTAACTCTAACATTGGAGTTAAAATTTTTAAATTATATAGAAGCTGTTAACAAACTATTTAAGGAATTACTATAATCAAAAGATTATATTATTATTTGAATAAATAAAGACTGAATATGGTCAAATATATTTCACATAAAGAAAACAATTCATATCAATATTTTTTTTATTTACTTAAAAATATCCTGTTGAATATCTGAAAATTCCATCACAATTCTTCTTGATAATTATTCCCCATACGGTAGTGTCAGTTTTTTTTAAAGTGGGGGCAATAAGTTGTTCCACAGAATGGGGAAAAGATACCGTAGTTTTACTTCGTTTTTTTCATTCTGTCGAAACTATTTTTAGTATTTAGCAATATGTAACATTAAATGCATGCTTTTTCAATGTTATTGTAGTGCCAACCGATGCCATTCTTGGCACACTACGTCACAGAAAAGTTTCACATGATTGGTTGAATTTGTAGCAAGTGAAAGTCGCGGTACGAACCTGCGACGTTTGGGCCAGTAGCCGAGTGATATACCGTTCAAGCAAAAGGGACCCTTCAGCTCGAAGGACATTATCTGACTTATAAGGCTGACGCTACAGTACTCCCCCACCAGTGAGTCGGACGAGAGACGAACGATTTTGAAAGAGCCAAGCGTATGTCGAGCATACGAGTTCGTTGGTGCGTCGAGTTAGCAACGGCTTAAGAGGCGGCTTTGATGCGTTGAGTTGGCGACGGCTTTGGTGGCTGGTAGATGGCGCCACGACTTTGCGGAAGGCTGCGTTGTCAAGGTCACCAATGTAGCAAGTGAAGGACGCGGTACGAACCTGCGACGTTTGAGCCAGTAGCTGAGCGATATACTGTTCGAGGAAAAGGGACCCTTCTGCTCGAAGGATATAATGTAGCTTATAAGGCTGACGCTACAGTACTCCCCTACCAGTGAGTCGGACGAGAGACGAACGATTTGGTGCGTCGAATTAGCAACGGCTTAAGAGGCGACTTTGATGCGTTGAGTTAGCGACGGCTTTGGTGGCTGGTAGATGGCGCCACGACTTTGCGGAAGGCTGCGTTGTCAAGGTCACCAATGTAGCAAGTGAAGGGTCCCTTTTGCTCGAACGGTATATCGCTCGGCTACTGGCTCAAGCGTCGCAGGTTCGTACCGCGACCTTCACTTGCTACATTGGTGACCTTGACAACGCAGCCTTCCGCAAAGTCGTGGCGCCATCTACCAGCCACCAAAGCCGTCGCTAACTCAACGCATCAAAGCCGCCTCTTAAGCCGTTGCTAATTCGACGCACCAAATCGTTCGTCTCTCGTCCGACTCACTGGTAGGGGAGTACTGTAGCGTCAGCCTTATAAGCTACATTATATCCTTCGAGCTGAAGGGTCCCTTTTGCTCGAACGGTATATCGCTCGGCTACTGGCTCAAACGTCGCAGGTTCTTACCGCGACCTTCACTAGCTACAAATTTCGTTTGCAAACGATATTTCCGTCACTATCGTGGACATTTTCAAGCCGGTTAAAAAAAGTTGACGATGACGGTAAACTTGCTTGACCGGTTGCCAGCGGGCACAAATCGACAACTATTGACGAAAGTGCTGACGGTATTTCGCCGTGTGATAGGGCCTTTACAATTCCCAAATTGTTAATAAAAATAATTTTTTTGTCTTTTTATATATTTTTGAAGATCTCTAATTTATTTGCTCCATTTGATCATTTTTAATATTTTAGGGAATATAACTCACAATGCACTGAATTCTTAAATAACCTAATAAATAATCTGTTGCCAAAATGACGTCATAACAATATCTGATTTCTCCACTTTAGTTCAATTCAGAAAATAACATAATTTCATGGAGCAAAAACTGGCTATGATATTGTTTTCATTTTACTTATAACTTAAGCCTGATTCATATTTTCTTTTGTTTAAGAAATACCAATTAAACATTAAGATAGTTAAATCAATTGAAATAGTAGTTTATGAGCAGTTTCTATCTATATTTTGGAGTGTTCTTATTGGTTCATTTCTGATTTCACGATCCAATGTAAAATCATTCAACATTTAATCAGGATGTAAACAAGTCAACTTTGACAGAAAGCGTCGGTGAAGTTAAGATAGCGGCGGTAACAATGTGGTTGCTAACGGTGGATTATTATTTACGTTAGGAATTGTATTTTATTCAACTGGAGTGCTCTGAAATTTATTTATTATGTTACTGTTCAATAAGTTAGAGAATAGGCGATGAAGGTGTGGCTTAACACGGTTTTGATAATGCATACTGAAAAAAGTCTGAAGACGTGTCTGCTGTCATGCTTTCGTATAATATTTATTGTGATTTTAGCTGGTTTGTTTACAAGTAAGTTCGATCTTCGATTCTAAATATGATATCGTTGAATAATTTTTTTAAATGAATTATGTAGGTTTTCAGCTTTTAAAGAGCTTAGAAACGATTTATATATTGATCATTTTAAATAAAGTTAGTAAATTTTTATCATGTTGGTATCGATTTCGTCGATTTTATTTGTGTGAAGCTGACACATTAGTTGACATCCCTTTTGTTATATTCGATTAAATATTGAACAATCGTTTGGAATATATTTTTATGTTTAATATTGAAGTATCTATTGCAATTTTAAGGATTTCTTGATTGAGTAATGCTCCCTTGTTAAATAATCCGTAATTACAAATAATGAAACCTCTCCTTGTTTCATACTGATATTATTTCTCTTACATTATTTTTTTCTGTTAATTTGATAGGATTTCTGATTGTTAAAGTTTTTTTTTGTATTACCAAATATTAAATATTAACGAAATCGATGCAAATATTTTCTTGAAGCTACGGCAGAAGTTGAATTTAATGACAACTGATCGTCAATGAAAAAAAAAAAATAGTTTCGAACCAAGATAGTAACATTAAAATAGTTGATAAATATGCATCATATTTAATTTGTAAAATATAATTGATACCAAGCAAAAATTAAATTATGAATTTCAATATATATTAGATTGCATATTAGTTTGTTAATGAATCTTAAATTCTTTTTTTTCACCCTATTTTCTTCTGCTCTGCAGTTTTTTTTTAATAAAACAATATCATAATTTAATTTCCAATCTTTATATAAAGAATTGTATTATTTGAAATTGGAAAATTTATTTTGTTTTCGTGAGGTTCATTATAATTTTTATAAGCATATTAAACTGGAATAACTCGGCAATTATTATTTGTTTTAGAATTTTTGTTATGTTTACAAATTAAATTGATTCAGATTCTAATTGCCAAATTAGATTTAAAAAAAAACAGGGAATATTTAGTAGGAATTATTTGTTTTATTTTGTTTACATTTCCTTCCCAATTAAATTTAATTAACTGGTTTGCAATATTATCTGGGAAGACCTAATTTATCTTTTGTTGCTTAAATTATTATGAATTAATTCAAATATTCTTTTATGTGGTAAAATCTGATATGTATTCTTTCTCCATTTTTTCCCCAATGTTATAGCATAATGCTTTGACTTCATAAGCAGATGATCATTTTTAGCTTTGTTAGATTAAAATTATATATCTAGTTTTAATCTTTGAAAATTTTCTTACATTTAAATTAACAGTTATACTTTTCCTATGCTATTGTTATTGCTATAAATTCTGTTCATGATCTATTTTATTTGTATTTTATATATTTATTTGAATAATTTTTTTTGTTACTTTCCAAAAATATTTAGTCATTAATTATCCAATAGAATTAAATCTTTTAGTTGTCTATTTATTCTTTTTTTAATGAAACAATTCAATTGTTTTTTACGCGAAATATTTTTATTTCATATTAATGTTTTGTTTATTTGCTATGGCTACTTAAAAGAAACCATAGAAATTCAGCATTGTTATAAGCCGAAATCTGTCTAGATTTACGTAAAAACATGTAATTTGAAAATTTTTAAATTAAAAAAATAACAATTACTTTTAAGGTTTAAAGGATATAGTGCCATATTTTGTTAAAATGAAGCAATAAATATTCTTCATTTTCAATCGTTAATTCGAAAAATTGATTGATTTTTTGTATATAATTGAAATATGTTAGTAAGGTTATGATATTAACAATTGTGGTCTCCTTTAAGTAAATATAAATTATATATTAAAATTTTACATAAAAATTATGTACCTTCTTTAAAGATTACATGTAAACTATTACTTCAGCAATCTATTAAAATGTTTTTATAACTATTGTGGCCTCCCCCCCTTCAAAAAAAAAAAGAAATAAACTAAAACATTTAAAATAGAATGTTCATTATGAATTTTTTTAAATGTAGGTTAGCTATAATCAATATTTTTAATCTAATTGGACAAAATATTATTGTTTTATTTTCAAATAAACTGTACCATCTTCTCTAAAGCAGATGAAATTTTTATTCTATTTAAAATGCTGGTTTACTGTGAAAAATTAGTTAACTGAAAATTTTGAATAAATGGCTTGTAAGAGCAGCTCATTTTTTCCCCATGTTTTTTAAAAAATTTTAATTAAGTATTAATAAACAAAGTATTAGTGTGTGTATATTCTACTGGTTGCAGTTCATAAAAAAAGTATTGTTAATCAAATTTTAATCAATGCATAAAAAATTGTGAGGGGGGAAAAATAGTTTTTGTATGATTATAGCATTGGAATACCCTTAATTGTGTATCTTTTCCAAAAATCACTTTAATATTTTTTTTTGAAAAAAAAAAAAAAGTTTATTTTTTATTGCTCTTTTTTTGCTCATTGTTTTTTATAACAAATGTCTGATGTTTTTTATTAAAAGAATTTGCTTTGAATGAAAATATTTTATTGTCTATAAATTGATTTAAAGAATAATCTTATCATTACTTGGTCTAGAGTAGAATCTAGTCTAATCAGAAATATCATGTATAATCTGAAGAGAGGGAAAAAACAAATAAACCATATTCGAGAGCAAAATCTCAGTTTATACAGCATTCCTTTAAAATAACCATTGATAAAAATCTTTACTTATTTATAATTTAGGATTTTGTGCTTCTCCAATTTTGTTTCATAAAACCAGTTGATTATGTTCTAACAATAAATAATAGTTGCCAATCTGCAAAAGAAATATATTTTTAAATATGTTAAAAGTATACAAACTATGCACTTTATATTACACTTGAGATAATTTATAGTTCTTTTAACAGGAATTTTGTGTGTGTTTTTTTTTAATTTTTGAAAAAGATGAATGAAAAAGATTTTCTTCGACCATTGACATAAATGCCATCCTTTTTGAAGAGAATATTAATTTTAAGGAATTCTTTTTAAAAATTAGAATTTTTCTAGAGATTTTCATATAAAATTTCATCATTGTATTCATTTATATATGTTTACATCATTTTAATTTTTAATAGTGATTTAAAAAAATGAAATCTTGTAAAGAATTTCTCTTAGAATTTTAAAAATCTTTGATTTAGATTAATAAAATAAGATGAATCTGCTTTTGATTTTAAACTAAACTGCTATTATGGCTGCTTTGAATTGTGTATAAAAACCCGCAGAAGCTAAAGTAATAATTCACATATGCTAATCGGATTTTTTATTTATTTATTGACATTGTCTAATGCATTTTAACAGTCACTGCCTGCTATCAAACCATCTGTCGATCATAATGCCACCTGCTATAATTTTTTTTATAGATTTAGGGAACTGCGCATTTCAATAAATCTACATATTTTTAATTTTATTTTGCTTGTGATTTTGGAAGGAAATTGAAAAATGTTTTGTTTTCTAGATACTATAATAAGTTAATATAATTATTTTATGATTGCTTTAACCTTGTTTCTATTAACTATAATACCACCCAAGTGATGCACACTAATTGTTTCTTCTTAACTGTAATTATATCTATCTATATCTATCTATCTATCTATCTATATCTATCTATCTATATCTATATATATATATAAGTAGCTAAAACATTGAAAAAATCTAGTATTCCCGATCGTTTTTTCTCAGAAAATTAGAGCCCAAACGATTTTTAAAATCACAAAGTTTTTAAGTAATCTAAATTACAAATCTTTCCAATCAATTCTTAATAAATTATTATGTTTTATACATACCTAAGCATAATATCGGGGATAAAAGCCATTGTAGCTATAAATCCCATTACCTTATTTCTTTCAAGTTTCAAGCATAATATACCTAAGCATTGTGAGTGACAATTTAAATATGTTCTACTAAAATTCGCATAAAGCAACTGATGATTCGGTGATCGACGAAAAAAAAATGTAGCCGCTTTTTTTCGTGTTTTCCCTGTGTTTAGAATAAAATTCAGACTTGAAATTAAATCCCACCTTTCCCGTTTTATCAATAAATTGACCATGAAATAATACTAACAAAATATTTTATATACCTTTAAATATTATATTTGAAGATCAATGCTTATACCATTTGTTATGTTAAAAAAATATTTTTGTGCATTCTTCAATTTCTTCTTTTAATAAAATTTTTCTGTAAAGTGCTTGAGTTTGAAAAATTTTCTGTTTTGTAATTCAGGAGTATATATTTGGCCTTCTTGATATGGCATAGATTAAAAACTATGTCATTTTTTCCCTCGTTATTTCGTGTCATTTCTTTTTATTTGTTTGAAAACATCAGTTTTTATAGTTTAGTATGAAGTAGAGGAGATAATATTTTTATCGTTTTGAAATCGGTAAGGATGAAACATTTTTATCTGGATACTGCTTCCAAATACGGATAAAGAACGCCATATCATCAAAAAGATCAGTGTGAAGGCGAGGATGTTTTTACCCTCCCTAATTCGATGTTTATATTTGAAGAGGCTGATAAAATTTCTTTCGTGCATCGGCTTGACAGTCGTATTTAATTTAAGATTTATGAATCTGTTCGTAGTTCATCAAATATTTTCGGATGATAAGGATTTTCGATTTTTAATGATCGTTTCTAATAACATCTTTCTAAGAGTGTTTTTGTTGACGTTAACTGTAACGATGATGGTACGCCGATTCGGAAATGAGCAGTAGTGATAGAAATTTCATCCTCCTAAAAAGTTTTTGTTCTAGATTAAATGCTCTTGGACTTCTTTTTTTGTGGCAGAAATAAAAGAGCAGATTTTAATGACTGTTTAATGAGTTCGTTCTCAGTTGACGTTCCGAGTTGCATACATAAAAATAATATCTCGGAGTGTTTGTATTTCGTTTTTGAAAAGAAATATCTGGATATTAAAAATAAAGAAATCATTTAATACTGTGAAGCTACTTAACTATGATTCGTCAATTTTAAAAATCCGTATTCTTGTGTGTTCTGGATGTTTATACGCTAATTTAATATTTCCTGTTCTTTATTATTAGGTTATCAATGGATTTAATTAAATTCTGATTTTATGCTAGGATCACCTTCTTATAGTGAATTTGCAGCAAAAATAAATAGTTTCAAAATTTTATATTGTTTATTATAATAAATAAGAAATAAAAAATTTAAAGTGATTAATATAGCAAACTTTTATATGCTAATGTAAAATATTTAAAAAACAAAACAAAACACCTGTGTGATTTAAAAAAAAATTTATATCTTGTTTGTTTTGGTATGTGTTGCCATCTTTTTTCTAACAATTTTAAGCTGTAGTGAGACATATTTCAGCATTTTTTCGAATTCATTTATAATTTCTCGTAATAGGCCATATGCTGTCACAACCAAATTGCGCTTATATAATATATTTTAAAAGTTCTTTTTACCTTTAACTACATTTAAAAAATGTAAATTTGTGTAAGGGAATATGAAGGATTTTACCCGAGGATGATTAAATAAATTTTGAAATAATTGTAGAGTATGGGCGACTCAATAGATAATATCCTATTGCTTTGACAATGCAAAATATACTGAGAGGTAAGATAATATTTCGATCCTCTTAATATAGCTTATATGTAGAGTATCGGCAACTCAATATATATTATTCTATTGCTTTGATAATGTAAAATATATTGAGAGGAAAAATAATATTTCGATCATCTTAATATAGCTTGTATGGGTAAAAGAATTTTTCGAAATTTTATGGTTGATAAAGATTGGTTTTTAATGCTATTAACAAAATGCTATGTGTAATTTAAAAAAATTATATAAATTTTACGTATAAAAAGTAATGATTATGCAAAAACATTGACAAAATCAAAGAACCAGTTATCCAGCCCTGCCATTGGAACGATTTCACCGATTTTTATTACATATGAAAGCTTGTAACTCCTAAATAATCAATAATCAGTTACTTCTATCCTCCATTTTCGGTATTAAGAAATAAAACTTTAACTCCAAAACTAATATTCTAGCCGATTTTACTTATTAATTCGCTATTTTTCGAACAGAAATTTGAAAATTCCATGTGCAGTTGTAATCACTAATAATATAGATGAATGTGTGTGTGTGTTTATGTACGTGTATTAGTTCACTGTTGATCAGACCGTTTGATTTACAGCTACCAAATTTTGCACATGTGTACATCAAAGTTAGGAATGTGTACTTAGGAGCGATTTTTTTAAAAAAATTAATTAATTTAAAAACTAAGGTAAATGTCGTTTTTCCGAAAATATTTCTACACTGAAAGGTTTTTTTTTACATCTATTAATGATACCAGTTAAATTTTTTTTTTTTAAAAAAAAGTCTATTTAAAGATACCAGTTTAAATATCCGTACATTTTTAAAAAATAAATTTGTGAATTTTTTTAAAAATAACGAATTTTTTGACTAATTTTCTGACAGTAGGATAATTAAATAGTTTCTTTGAAATTCAAACAATTTTAATTGTTTCATTGAATATTTGATTTCGTGATTTTTTTTTTTTTGAAAATTAAAGAAAAAGGATTTTTTTTTAACATCTGTATGGTTTACATAAGGAATAAAAAACTTGAATAACATTATCGAGAAATTTAGAAGCGAGATGTATCACACATTTACGCTTTTAATAACGCTTTGAAGTTATAGGACTTGCCTCCCTTGAAATGGTTGATGTATTCAACGAGCAAATTAAATGTAAATAAATTAAGTTAGCAGAACTCATGGCAGCATGGCGAAATCATGGATATGAAGTTTCATCTGAACGATTGGATTAAAATTAAATATAAACAATAGCCCTTTCGAGCCAACCAGTCGTCAAAAGCGAATAATTTAGAAAAGTGTTTTCTGGTGTTGTAATAGAATGTGCGTCATCAAAGTTCATTGTTATGACTATTACCATTAATTTGTTTATGTCTTATTTGTAATCAAACAGGCTCTTAAAAATATATGTCTCATTATTTTTAAATTGGATTTACTATGATGCTTCATGCTGCTCTATGTCTCGTTGAAGTGTTTTCTCCTCCTCGCCAATTGTTGATTTTAAAAATTTGAGCATTAATTTATTTTGTCAGTTTTTTTCTCATTAATTATTATTGTTCCTGTAACTTATTCTCATTATATGAAAAATTCTATGGATCACACTTTTATTTATGATAATGTGAAGCTTAGTGTAAATAAATTATAATTTTGGTTGAAATACATATTTCTGAAATCAGATAAATTTTAACTGAAATCTGATATTGAATATAATATAATAAATTTTAATTATTTCCCAAAGATCAGCCCATTAATATATACTGGAATTTTAAAAATCTTTGGACAAAATAGCAGTTTAACTTTTAAACTTCCATCTGATTTCACATCTGTTATCGTTTTCTGATTGTTCTAAAAATCAATTTTAACCTTTTGATCTTTCCTTGTTACCATGGCAATCCTTCATAATCGTGGGTGGAATACAGTTTCTCTTTATGTGTTTAATACTTTAATGGGTTTTCCCGGTATTGTGGATTCTTCTTCGGTCATGTCTGGGAAATACCTTCTGCGATTCATTCTCCCATCCAATGTGAAAACAATGCTGCTACGAAATAAGATTAGTAATGGAAGAGTTTGAAAAGAATTTTGAGCAATATTTTAAGTCTTTTACGTTAACTTTTTTTTTGCTTGCTTCTGTGAAATTGATTATCTTTTTTATTGTATTCCTAAATCATGCCTAAATAAAATATACGTTCTGTTTTGGAATTATTATATACATATGCTACATGAGAATATAGATTATTATAAAATCACGTTTGGTAATGCTTCGTTATATAGTGTAAAGGATAAATGTTTTGACTTTATCAGTACTTTTTTCTCCATTCCTTGTATTCACATTGTGTATTCGTCTTTGAGGCAGATATAATAAACTTTTACAGTTCTTAAAAGTTTTATTTGTTGTTACTTTAAGCTAAAATAATTAATCTGTTCATTTATTTTTTCGGAAACTGAAAACTTTATTCCAATTTTTATAAAAATATTTTTTTTTTCAAATTTTCCACTGCTATTTTTCAATTTTGCACAGCAAAATCACGCTAATGTTTCTTGAAAGGTTCTTTCTGCCTATTTATTTCTATTGGAACCTGCATATTTACACTAAGTCAAAATCACATTAACTATATATATATATATATATATATATATATATATATATATATATACAGGGTAAGTCAAAATGAATATAGCAATTACAAACGGCTATAACTATTTAATGAAAAAATATTTATCGATAAGATTTACACAGAATGTAGAAGAATCTTCAAAATTTTATATACAGAAGTCATAGATGCTCTATGTGACTTCCCTTGGTCACACGGACAACATCTAATCGGTATTCCATTTCACGCCATACATTCTGAAGCATTTGTTCATTAACCGACTCAAGCGCATTACAAATGCGTACTTTCAGTTCTTCAATTGTTTTGGGCAAGGGAAACACAAACACTCTGTCTTTCACATAACCCCATAGGTAGAAATCACAGGGATTTCCTCAAACATCCGATGCCATCTGCGTATGTTGTTCGCATTTGGAGGTTCTTCATTGTACCGCTGACGAAATTTTCTCTGCACTGTAATAACAGAACAGCAACTGTAAAATTCCAACACAGAGAATGCTTTCTGCACGGGACTAGCCATTTCCACTAATGAGACGCCGCGCTGAACAGGTTTCTTGTCGTTGCGAAGTTCGATTTCGCGCATGCGCAGGCATCCGCTTGGCTGCACGTGCGCTTTACGTTAATAAATTTTGAAGTTCCGTCTACATTCTGTGTAAATCTTATCGATATATCTTTTTTCATTAAATAGTTATAGCCGTTTGTAATCGCTATATTCATTTTGACTTACCCTGTATATATATATATATATAAGTGATATCGCGAGTGTAACTGCAGACGATAAAAAATGGAACAAATAATTGAAAATTAAAGCATTGGTAAGAAAAGTGTCTGTATGTGTGAGAGATAGAAAGAAAATGTAGTTAGAATACTTGCTATAAAAACAATACTGATTGAATATAAATTATTCAAAAATAATTTTTATTATTCTTTGGAAATTTTTTCTTTTATTTGGCTCCTTGCATAGTCAAACTTAAAAAGACATGATATTCTAAGGTAGTAACAATCTAGAGAACTCCATTGAATTCTACAACAATAATAAATAAAAAAAAATAAAAAGTTATGTGAAATATTAATTATACGAATGAAAAATAATATGAAAAAATATTTTGATCGTTTGCTTTTTAAATTTAGATGAAATATTCCAGTTATTTTCTCAAGATATATTAAAAAGAAACAAAATTGTAATGTCAAATAGAATTTTAATATTTTCAGAAAAACCAACTTTAAGAAATTTAGTAACATGCAGTAAATTATCCTAGGCCTTCAATCTAATTTCTATCTGAGTGGCAATTATTTGTTCTACTTGATAGTTTATCGATTTTTTTTAAAGAATCGCACTGAATATTAAATACAAAAATTGTGCACTTCGACATGCTTTATATCACAGTTAAAGCTCTCTTAGTGTCACATTTCACGACTACGAATGTAATAGGATTATTTAAGTACTTTAAGCTAAAAATCAGACGTACGAAATCAGACGTTCAGAATCAGACGTACGAAAAAAAAAATCAGACGTACGAAAAAAAAAATTCTTCTAAAAGTATATAGATTCATTATTCTTTCATTAATTAAAAAAAAAACTTTAGCATGTAAGCTCATATTAGAGTATTTTTTTCTTGTTTCATGCTTTTTATCAACTGACACAGTATTATGTAATAGTTATGTAATGTTCGAATAACATATTCGGATATGTATTATGACTAAAAATGTTGTTGAAAAGACAGAGTGCAGTTTTTAATTATAGAATTACGTGACATCTTTAAGAGCTGTTTACGCTATTAACTGCTAGAATAAATAATTTTTTAAAAAAATTATTAATCCAGGCATACTTGCAAGGATTGTGATGAAGTTTTGCTTTTAAATTATTTGATGTTTAAAACTAAATACGCTGTATATTTCGATTGAATAAATTAATTTTAGATCTCGTATCGTAAAATTTTAGCAAGGGCATTTCTCATAACATTTTCGTATCGAATTCAGAAGCGTCCGGGCGATCTGTTGGAGGGGAACTCATAGTGACTCAGAAAATAACTTCTTGGCACCCAGGTGGAATGTGTCACTACAAGAGGGGAACGGGTGTTAGTCAGCACCGGAATTGATGACTTTTCCCTGCCCTTCTCCCCGCTAATGGAACGGGATGTAATCAAGAGGCGGTTATCCAGAAGTTTTTTTGCTCTTGTTTCATCCACCTCCCTACTCAGAACCTTGTCTGACGGGATTTCCGCGCGCAACAGACTGCATGGCGGATCGACTGGGAGTTGAAAATCGTTTGGTGATGGCGATATTTCCGTTGCTTCTGTTTTCTTTGGAAAGCAGGTGAAACTTACAGTCAAAATAGTGAGAAAAGGATAGGAAAAAAAGGGATTTTGTCGTATTATATTACATTTGATATTGATATAATATTGTATTAACAGTTTCGATTTTTTTACACACTTTAAAATTAAGGGAAATTTAAGCCTTGCTTTGAGTCAGTGAAACAAAATTAATTTTTTTTAAAGAAAATACATTTCAATCATTTCGCAAGAATTTTTAAATCATAGAATGCTTTTTTTCCCCTTGAATAACTTCTGCTTTGAATTTATAATAAAATAATCTGTTCTTACAAGGTAATGTAAAAAGGGTTGAAGAAATTTATTGAATACATGGCAGATTTTACTGAACTTGTATTCTAAATTTTGAGTTTTTTTTTTAAATTTGCGATACTGCTCTCATTAAAAGAAAATTTTAATTATTGCTAAACAAATAATTCTTTAAAAAACTACTTTTATTTTAGAATTTGCATGTACTGCCATTGATTATTGTTCAAATGATTTTGTTCTTAATTTTGGGTGACTATAGAAGAATGCTTATTACATTCGTTAACTCTAACTTTGAAAAAATTTCAGTCGAATCAGTAATGCAGATCGTAACTACTGAGCAAAATATTAACTGAGACGTTATACAAAGCACCTGCATTTAATATTTAAAATAAATTCAAATTTTATAATAAATTTGCATTATGAATAAAGTGTAAGTAAGAATTGCTTTAAATTATATTTTTAATATACCATTTAAATACCTTTTCGAAAAATGTAGAAATCGTCATGCTCATAAAATTTTACAAGTTGTTTTTTAAAAATGAATATTCTTATTCTGCAATTGTAATGAGTTATATTATTAATTGCTGAACTGTAATTAATATGTGAGGGCATGATGTTATTTTCTTTAGAGGTTTTTGAATAATTGAAGGCAACAAATAATTGAAGCTTGAAATCGCGTAGGCAATGCAAAAAGCATAAATGGCAATATTCATCAACATTTTTCAATCGCATATCTTTCTTTACCTGCTTTTATCAGTGTTGTGTGTTTATTATTCATGCTTCTTTGAAAGCAGACGCACTTTTTAAAGATTGACAAGAACTGTGACATCGTAGCTGTTATTTCATCTCAAAATAGGTCGAGCTCCAAAACTTTGTTTGCCAGCTAGAAAAATTCAAAATGATAGTTTAATAAAATTATATATATAAGTTTATTGGTTCAAACAGATTTAAACTGGTTAATGACTTAAATTAATTAAGACAACTAATGACTTAAAAATAATAATGTTCTCATGATGGAACTTGACTTGACTTGAAATGATGTCTTGACATTTTCGATCGCAGATTTCATTTTCTTCTTATATGTTTTTTTGCTGTGACATTATTAGATTATTTTTTAATAGCACTGTATTTAAATGATTTTTTTGTCAAAAGTTTACCTAGTGGTGCATTTAGCTAGCCATTAAAAGTATCCCACACTGGATGAATAATGTATGTTAAAGGGTTTGATATTCTGTGTTATAAATTATTAGCATTATATTAACACGGCAATCAGCAGATAATTAGCTAAATAGCCGAAAAAGGAGACAAATCAGTAAAGAATTGATTTTAATAGTAGAATTATTCTTACAATGGGGATTTAATAAACAATAAATTTAGACATTCTTTTTAAATTTTCTTTTAATTCTTTTTTAAATTTATGATTAAGTTTTTTTTTTAAAAAAAGAAGGAATAACCACAGTAATCAAGAATTCATTGTTGTAAGAATATTACATTTACCTTTTTTGGGGGGAGGGGTGTAAGGAAGTTATAGAAAATAACTTTTTTCTTACAATTTTTGTAAATCCTCATAAGCTTACCCATAGAAGTTATTTATTTTTGATTTAAAAAAAAAAGCCCGGCATTTTTTAATGATTATTTGAGTCTTTATATGTTGCGAGATTTTCAATCTGAAAGCTCTGCATGCTAATTAGTAAATTACTTCTCATTTGCGATCCAAATCCTGTTTTTCAAAGCAACTCCTACCTTTTTTGTGTGTGTTTTCTTTTTTCCCCATCTCTTCGAGTTTTAAAAACGCTCTTTCATGTTTCGTAGCACATAAAATGCTTGTCAGGAAATACATGCGCATAGCTGTGTTATGACCTGCGGCTACCACCACCTGCATTAAACTTTTAGTTATTTTTTCTTGAGAGAAGCCCTTGTTTTCACTGTCCATTCCACCCTGCTCCACTCTCTCCCGAGAGCAGAAGTCAAGGTCGAAAGAAATTAACATAGCGATAGCATTTTGCAGCGTTGAAAAATGCTCTTTTCGCATTCTTTTTTTTTTATCTGCGTTTATTTTCGACCGGAAAATAAATATGTATAATGCAATATATATTTTTTATTTATGTATTTAAAATTTTAGGAAAAATTGATTTTGAACGATATTTTATGAAACGAATTCCATTCTTTTAAATAAATAAAATAAAAATATTGCATGTGTTTTTTTGTTTGCATTTGTAGATGTTTAATGCATTTACAGTTTTTACACAAAAATGTGTCAGAAAGTCTTCTTTTCCTTACTTTTTTTTACAAAAAGTTTCTTAATTAATATATTCGGAAGAATAAGAGGGAAATTGGCAATTGTGAATGATCTTCGAATTTTCTGCTTATTCTATCTTTCCAATCACCTTAGACTAGTACTTAAAAATTATTCATTTGAAATGAATATTATCTTAGTAAATCCAAAAATACTTTTTTTGATGAGAAAGTAAATAATTCTTTATTATTCCAATTTTATTTTTAGTGATGATTATTGACTTAAAAAATTAATTTTTGTAAAATGCTGAATTAATTTTTTTTTCTTTTCTTTTTTTCTTTTTTTTTTTTTTTTGCTTTTCAGTATTAAAAGTTTATTTGCTCACAGCTGAACCATGAGAAATGTGCTCACAGCTGAACCATGAGAGCCAAGAAATGTTTTCCTGAGAAACTTTTTATTTGCTGTTTTTGTTTAGTTATTCTCGTCCTTCAAATCATTTGCTCATCATCAGTAAATATTGTCAACACAACTTATATGATCTTCCTTTATTGTCAGACCATTTTCAGAAAACAACTTTGATGCAAGATTATAGAAATGTAGTATATAGCAATAACTTCATAGACAGCAATTGAATATTTAATATATATATATATGTCTATTTTTAGCATTTACATGACAATTATTTTGTTGGAAATTGCTGTTGTGAAATCATAATTCATTTTTCTATCAATTAAGTGGAAGGCTGTTGGAATTCCATAGTTTTGATTTGCAGTTCTAATTTCTGTCTTCCAGAAATTATGAAATATTAATATACTTCTGTTATTATATTTTAATATGCTGAATCAGAATGTTTCAAGATGTAGGTATTCTTTATTTTATAGCTTATATAACCTCTTAAAAAATCCATGTTAAATTTTACCTATTTTTTAAGTATTGATTAATTTTATTTTATTACTGTTTAAATATGCTTTCGGGGTCATGGAAATTTTATTCCAAAGATTTTATCTCAAATGGGCAAGTAATCAAGTTGTTTTGATGTTACAAAAGCAACTAATGGCCAGAATTTTATTTAGGATCAGTTTATATTAGCCATAAAATAAAGTGTTATCCTACTGCATTTTTAAAGATTTATTTATTTATTATTTTTTATACTATGATCTTACTGGAAAATAAATGTTTTGAAACATTTGGATCTATCAATGGCTATCTTAGAATATATATATGTAATTATCTTTTGAAAATGGTCCAATAGATATAAATAAGTCTAATTAATCATAATCTGGTTTTGAAAGCGTGAACAGAAATGCATGTTATGAAATATCAGTAAAGAATGTTTTAAAATTTAATTGTTTATAATTATTGAATAAATATAGATTTTTTAGAGGTATATTATTAATTCATTTAATTGGAATTTTAAAAAGCTTGTTCTAATTTTTTTCATTTATTTATTTAAAAAAACTCCTCTTTATGTTTTCAGGTACTGTTGAAGGATTTTCCAATTTTCGATTTTTAGTTGAACCAAGTGACACTATTGTGATTAAAGATAAGCCTGCATTATTGAACTGCTCAACAGCCGGAAATTTTACGGAAGTAAAATGGAAGAAAGATGGAACATTATTAGAGCTTTTAGATGACGATGATAGACGGTATAATTTATTATATGTCATTAATAGGAGTGTAATTTTGATCAATAAATTAAAAAATTTCATTGCTAAACACAGTTTAGTTGGTTTTTATAAAAATGCTGAAACTATTAACTTAAAAAAAAGAATTCTGAAATGAAAAATAAGTAAAATAGTAAGAATAAAATAAGTAAATTTAAATTACTTTATTTATTTTCGTTTAAAATATGCATTAAATACACTTTGCATTTTTCTTGATGAGCATTTTAATGAAGTGTATCAAAATTTATCTGCCAAAGTTTAGATATTTTAATAGTGTTATTTCATTAAGATTATAATTTTAAAGTAACCTCTATCTGAATTTTATTTTTAGTACCAAAAAGCAATGATAATTTTTACATGAAATAGCATTTAATCCTTTATGATGTTTGATTGATTGTTGTTTCTTTCCTATAACCATTTCTACACTTCTCTGAAAAAAAATTAGTGACAATACAGTTTTATTAAGAATATTTTGATTATTCTGCCCTCTAGAAACTTTTTCACATTTAGCATCAGTTTATAGAATCGTTTAAAAAATGCTATAGTATTTCCTAATATCATTATTTTGAAACAGGAATTTACTGTAAGATATATTAGAAACATCACTTCAATCATGATAAATCCTTTAAACTTTGTTTAAAATAACTATTAAGACAGCTTAAAAAAAATATAATAATTCGTTAGCATTGAACTTCCTATAAATTGAACAGTTGTATTTCATTGCCATTGTCATATGCCATTCATTTATTTATTATTATTATTTTACTTTGTCTAATAAGCCAATTTGTGTTGCAAAAATTTTTTAAAAATTTCCTGCTCGAATGTATTATTTTTTAGGCAGATTTGAAGTCAAAAGTGTAATCACTTTCATTTTTTTTGTTCTTTTTTTAATAATATACTTTGAAGGTAATATAAAGAATCCAAAATAAAAATTTTTACTTAAAAAATATTTATTATACATTAAAAAAAACGTTTATGGTTGATTCTCAATTAATATTTTTTTTTAAATATCCTTTGGTTTTAATTTTGATTGAAATAATTTTGTTCATTTTAACATAATTTTTAAAGAAATTTACAGTACACTTGTTCTTTGGATTAAATTGGATAATAATGAATTAAGTTTTATGTGCATAGAAATTTTTAATTAACTTTTTTCTTATTAACTATTTTTAATTATGGAAACTCAATCTGGAATATAGGATTAAGCATTAATTTTTTTGTATGTAATACATCATAATAATCAAGCAGTTGGTAGTTATGTTGAAAATTAAAATATTTTCAAATTATTACTTATATATATAATTTTTTTTCAGGGTTGTTTTGCCCAATGGGTCTTTACTCTTTAAAAGAATTATACATAGCAGAACTGAAAGACCCGATGAAGGTCTATACCAGTGTGTAGTAAGCTTAGATGGTACTGGAACAATTATTAGTAGAGAAGCAAAATTACAGATTGCATGTAAGTTCAAATGTTTGTTTTTTGTAAAGTTTAAAAAAAGTGAAATGGAATTTAAACAAAGCATTTTTTTAAACTTTATACTTTGGATTGAACGAAGCTTTAAAGGCTTATAAAGTGCTTAAAAGATAGTGTTTTATTTTTCTTTATAGCCATGTCATTTTCAAAATGCAATTATACGAGTTCTTTTACCTAGGGTTATATATTTTCCAATAAAATTAGCTCGTTTTACTTAGTATTTTTATACAAACTGAAAACGTTGATAATTTTAAAGTAGGGTTTTAATCTCTTTTTATGCTTTATTTATCTGAAAATTCACTCTTGAAGCATGCTTTTCTTCAGTAATTTCTGCTATTTATTTTTATATTAAAAATATATTTTTGAAAAAAATTTATATTTTTGACAGTGTAAATATTTTGTTTTATGTTTATTACTTTATCATGGTGGGGGGGAAAATGATGGAGAAAGGCCAGTGTTTATTTTGTATTTTAAGTAAAATCATTAAAATGGTATAAAATTTTTTATTTTTAAATATCTATTTATTTTATTACCTTTGTGCTGATGTCTCAAATTTGAGAAAATAATCAACAAAATTTCAATATAGTTGTGTATGGATTTTTCCTACTAAAATGCTGAATTATTAATAATTTATGATTAAAAAAGAAGTATATAATGTATACAATTCTATTGCAGCATTGCCACCATTTGATCAAGCACCTGAAGATATTGCAGTTTTCGTAGATCAAACAGTTTATTTTCCTTGTTCTGCACATGCAGTTCCACCTGCCAACATTACCTGGTTGAAAAACCAGCAGCCGATACATTTAGATGAGATTCGCATGACCATTTTGCCTAGTGGTGCTCTAGAACTAGATTCAGTTATACCTTCTGATGAAGGTACCTACCAATGTGTGGCAGTTAATTCTGAGAAATTGAGAGAAAGCAATGCTGGAACATTGTTTGTGAACAAAGAGTATGGTAAGTATGTGTCTAGGATAAACTTTATAGCAATTCATTGATTTACTCTTTTTTAATAAATCAAAATAAACATTTCTGTTCAAATGTAAGTAGAGGAGGCTGGTTCTTTTGTATCATCTAAAGAAAAGATAATTAAATCAAATTCTATAATGGTAAAAAATATAGCTAGAAAGTGCATGTTTAATTTAGATGTTAAAGCAGGAAGTTCTAATATTCAGTTATCTTAGCCCATGAATGCATATTAACACATTTGTCAGCTTATATTTCATTTTCATGGCACAGTAGTCATATTCCATTAAATTTTTTTTATTTTTTTTAATAAACCAATAAATACTTCTAAATTTCTGAACAGTTTTCCACTGCAAATATTTCCCTTTTGCCAGACATTAAAGTCAGTATGCCATCATTTTGAGATTTATATAGTTTTTATCTCCTTTGATTTACTTTTGAGGTAATGCAAAGAAAATGAAAGCAACCACAATTTTTTATAATTTTACTTTATTTCAATTTTGAAAATCATTTATTGGGTGTCTATAAATAAGATTAAAAAAATGATTTCACTCTAATTTCTCAATTATTTTTCTTCAATTCATATTTTCAAAAATAAATATTTTTTTTACAGTTATTGTATTCTTAGTATTTTTAATGTAGTTTTATGAAAAGTTTTTTGAAATATATGCTTTTAATATATTCATCATTAATGGGTTAAATATTGTTACGTTTTTTTTAGCGTAGCGGGTTCGGATTGAATGGACTTTGTATGAGGACAGCACAAACAAATTTATTTACAGCTATTTACAGTTATTTACAGGATAATTAATAAAGTAAAAATTTCAGATAAATACAATCCAGCAGTCAACAGTCAATTACAGCGTAAATTCAATTCTTACGCACAATATACACAGTTTGAAAAACAGCTATCGTATAGCACAGCAGCAGTAAATCACAGCGAGCTCAATAACACAGCGTTAACAGCAAACGCAAACTCAGCTCACAAATAACAAATCCTCTATATCAGCGAGACACTTTTTATTTCAGAGCAAACTCTCAACTAACTACTCGCTCCGGCTATTCGTCCTTATATAGCCGAAAAGCGTGTGCACCTGAATCTCGTGAAAATTCTCAAAACATTGCGCACAATCTAGCGGCTACTAGACTATTCCTTTCGCCAAACCAATCAAGCTGGCGCGAGGCTCCTCGCCAAACGTCGCCAACTTTGGCGAGGTTTTCGTGCCGCTCGCCCGCTTGTAACATATATTAATATTTAACAAGGCAAGGACAATGCAACAATGCTTTTAGGAGTATAGTTCTATAAATTGTGATAAAACAAAATTAATGCACTTTTAATTGGTAAAAAATGTGAGCTTTTTCTTATCTGAATTGCTGAGAATATAATCATAAGTTTCAAAAATATTTCTTCCAAAAATCATAGAATTCTTGATATTTTTTTTTTTTGACAATTTTAGTTTAAGAGAAGGAGTTAGATGTATATATATAGAATAATTAATACTTCCTTTCATTATTATCAAAAAGAAAGAATGTATAATATGGTTTAATTAAAAAAAATATTAATTCATTTTTGAGAATTGAGTGTTATATTTTGATTTATTTCATACTCTAACATACTTTTTATGTCTTTTTTAAAATTATTGGCATTAAATACATTATTTGCTTAAATTGCAATATTTTTTTTTACTGGTTTGATAAAATCACTTGCTATTAATTTTATTTATAAATAATTTAAAACAAATATTAAAACTAATTGTAGTCCCTGTAGTTTTGATAGATTTGTTTTCTATTCAGTTTTTATTTAATTCAAACTTTATTCATCTATTTCTTCTTTTTTGTGTGCTTTGTTTTGTGTCACATTTTTGAATTTTTTTTCTTTTTGTCTTATTGTTAGTCCCATCTCTTATATTATAATCTTAACTAATTAAATGCTGTTATTTAGACTATTTGAAGTTTTTTTCTATGTATCTTTCTAGATTTTATTGACCATTGTCTTGTATGTACAAGTAATTCACTGAAGAATTTAATATTTTCTTTAGATGAATCAAAAGTAGAATCACCCCATTTTATTGCTACTCCACCAAAGAATGCTGTAGTTCTGAAAAACTCAAATTTAACATTAGATTGTGCTGCTAATGGAAATCCTAAGCCCAGAATTACTTGGCTGAAAGATGGATCTACAATTGATTTAGCGTAAGTTAAAACATTTTTATTATGTTCACCTTTTACAATTTTTATTTTTAAGATCCTGTATAAATGTAGCATTTGACTATGTAAATGTTTAATCAAAAATAATTTTATAAACTGTGCAGAAAGCTTTGTGATACATTGTACAATCAGTATATATAAAAGTATGATGAGTTATTTATGGTAACTTCATTTTTTATGTTATTACAACATATTGTTTGTTTAGTATTTTTTCTATTTTTATTTTTTATTCCTATGCCAGACTAATATTATTTATCAAATTTGTTATTAACATGTCTCAGAAAAATGTAGAAAATAATTTTCAGAATAAAAAAATATATATTTTTTCATTAATCGAAACATGTATGAAGTTAACCTGTCACTGATATTCTGTATTTTTTAATAAATATTTATTTTAGGGATTTGGATAGCAGATTTAGAATAGTTGGATCTGGGAGTTTGTCGATTGAAAATATAAAAGAGGAGGATGCTGGAACTTACATGTGTCGAGCTGTAAATAGTGAAGATTCGGTTGATGCCATTTGCACTGTTGACATCATTGGTATGTTTTCACCCCCTCTCGCCTTTTTTAAAATCTAATAAGTGATATTTGATTTTTAATTAGTAATATGTTGTGCATATTTTTTATACATCTTAGTTGTTTATTTTTTGAATTAGAATTAAGAATAAATTATTTAAGTTTAGTAATGGCCTTTTTTTAAAAAATGATATCAGGTACAAAATAAATGAAAAAAAATGAAGGAATCAAAGTTGGTTTTACTTTAAATTTTTTTTCTACTTTTGGTTAATATTTTGAATAGAATAAATTAAAAAAAATATTTAGTGTGAAAGTAGTAACTGTAAAAGAATTTTACTGAAAATTTCTTTTAATATTTCATCATTTCTCATAATTATATATATACTTATCGTACATCTTAAGGGGTACTAATATAATACTGACGCTTAAGACCTTTGTTCGTGAATAATTCCTTTTCCGCAGAAGTAATTTCACTTTTGTGGTGAAATCATCAGAATAACTGTGCTTTAATCTATTTACTGCTGATAGAAATTCAAAAACAAATATATATTTACAAATTCTTAGAATCTCTTCTAAGATTATTTAAGTTGTTGTACACCCTGCTGTGTGCTGATATATGATAAAACTTTGCATATGTATTGGGCTCAAGCAGTGGCGGATTTGGCGTTTTAGATGCCCGAGGCGCAATTCAATTTGAGGCCCCCCTCTCCTCCAATAATGTTTATAGTATGCCCTCTTTATATATATTTTTCACTCTGTTAATCTTTATATCTGATTTTTTTTGTGTTAAAAAAAGGAAGACGAGAATTAGGTACATAAAATTGAAAATTAAAATCAACTTTTTCATACAACAGGACAGTATTTAAACTACTGATTAAGTTCAGGATGTATTTTTAAAAAACGCGTTATTTTGTACCATAGTTACGCAATATTTTTCAAAGATACATGCCTGAAACTTCATTATGCACCAAATCATTTACTATAGAATGAAGCAAATTTTCTCTTTTGCTATTAAAAGTTTTGTTTTGTTTTAAAACGTTATCAAAGTTGCGAATTTTAATGAATTTACGTTTTCCCCACTTTCTGAACATTTTTTACTATTTCCAACTAATTAAACTGTTCTAATAAACAAACAATGCCTTTTATTGAAAAACTGAGGAAACGGGTCGATTAATTTGCATTTAATTATTTAATTTTGTTTCAAATTAAGTTTCTTAAAAAAATATTTAAAAAATAAAATAATAAAGAAAAGAAAAATACGTCAACTAATATTGATACTATAATTTATTAAACATTAGAAATATATTGAACTATAATAATAACAACGGCAGTTTCTTCTTTTCGTATATTAAAAACAAATTAAATAGGAACCTTTCTGGCTTTAGCTTTAGCAAATTTATCAATTAGAGTTTCATACTCTAACAAATTGACTACATTATTTTCCATGAACATCATGGACAAGTAATTTAAATTTAATTGTGATAAAGAATTCCTTAAATAATTTTTTACTTTTTTAAGCACCGAAAATGAGCGTTTACCACTTGCATTACAAATGGGAATAGTTAAAAACATTTTTAGAATTGTCTCTACATTAGGAAATGTAGACTTCAGTCCTCCGATTATTAATTTGTACACATCAATCGGATTTGTAATTTTTTCTTCTTTTATGAGGGCAATAAAATGTTCAAGTTCATCTTTAAAATTTCTAGTCACAATATCATTTTCATATTTTGCGTATATGTTATAGACACAGTTATTAAATTTGACATCGGACA
Organism: Argiope argentata; assembly: GCA_026289955.1. Taxonomy (NCBI): domain Eukaryota; kingdom Metazoa; phylum Arthropoda; class Arachnida; order Araneae; family Araneidae; genus Argiope; species Argiope argentata. The sequence goes on along the minus strand of JAOUZG010036556.1, from coordinate 5,118,457 downwards.
TATTAAAATAAAAAAAAAATCCAAAATCCAATAAAACCTCACTGTAAATCGCACTCCTTGATAGATCTGCAATTAATACATCACAAATAACCATGTGTACATTAATAATAAAATTTTCTTTTGGACTAAAATTTGTTTCGTTTTATGTTGTTTCATCAAATTGCAGTTTTCTTTTTCTTATCCGTGTTTCCCGATAGTTCCAGTTTTTGATCAATGCATTGGTGCCGATCTCTATATCTTCGAAATTAGTTCGGACAATCTTAATAAAATCGGATAGCGATTGTAATAGATTTGTTGTCAGCAGTAAATTATACTGTGTATTTTGCAATGATTTGTTTGTACTATTTATTCTTTGCTATAATTTATTCCATAAAACAGTAATAAAGCTGTTTCATAATATTCGAAACATTCTGCTAATTTTTTTGCCTCCAATTTGCTTACAGGTTTTTCAGTATCCGATGTGCTAATTTTGGTTGGAACTTCTTTAATGTTTTGATAATTACTTTTTAATGCAGAAACTGCGTCTTCTCTTGATGATCACCTAGTGTCACTTATTCTTTTTAAATTTAGAGATTGATTTTCTAACCTATTATTAAGCATATTCCATCATCGAGTAGATGCTGAGAAATATACATATAAATTCTGAATGAAATCAAAATATTTTAATGCACCAGAACTTGATTCTGCTGCACAATTTCCTATTAAATTTAATGTATGGCTTATGCATGGTACAAAGATGGCTGTATTTATGTGCTGTTTTGGTCTTGCTTGCACTCCACTGTATTTCCCTGGTAGGTTTGGCCCCTACAATTTTTAATATCTATAGACAATTATTATAAAACTCAATAATTATTTTTTCTAAATATTCAGAATTATGGTTTTGAAAATTAATAAAGCCGAAAAATCTTTCCTTTATGTCCCCATTTTTACTAACAAATCTCAAAATACAAGTAAGTTGGTCTACGTGAGATATATCCGGAGTAGAGTCCACAATTATCGAATAATAAATTGCTTCTTGAAGTTCAGCTATTAGATGTTTCTTAACTTCATCACCCATTAAACTTATGAATTCGTCACATATCGTGTGAGATAAATAATTGACATTTCCACTCCCTCGATTGCTAAATTTTTCCAAATGCTGTCAAATTCTGCTGAATAATCAATGCAACTCAAGAAATTTCCTTTTCGATTGGAAGTTGTATCTTCTTTGTGGCAACGAAATGCTAATCCTAAACTCGCCAACAATTTTACTGTGGCAATGACACGCTGTAAAACAGCTCGCCAATACTTTTGCTCCATGTCAACTTGCTGTTCCAAGTGGGTATTTATAAGTCCAGAAATCGACAAGCGTTTTTGTAGAATCACCATATATTTGATATGGTTCTGTGAAGTTTCGTGACCACTTAAGTCTCTTGCTAAATTTTTCCAATCACTAAATCCTGTTGAAAATTTCGTGTGCGCATTAGAAAACATTTTACAAACATAGCAATAAATACACTTACTTATTGCTGAATATACAAACCATTGGCGAAATTCTTTTGTGCTATTTGCTTTAGTACAATAATAATTCGTTTCGGAAACATTCCTATAATAGATTCGTTTTCTGTCTTCGCATTTTAATTTAAGACTTGTAATATTCCCAATATTGCAAGGCTTATTTATCAAATAATATCTAATCATTTTATCTGATAAGTTTGGTGGCCAAAATGCAATGTCACTGAGAAACAATTAATTGTCTTTATGTTTACCACAGTCAGAATCAGCTATTTTATTTTGTTGATTAAAATTACAAATTGTTGATTCTTGTGTTCCATTCTTAGATCGTCATTAATTTCTTCGAATTCACATTCTGCTTTGGCTAGCTCATCGGCAATTTCTTGTGCATAATCTGTTTTAGTTTGTTTGTCTGCCTTTTTAGGCTTGCATTCTATTTCATTTCGCTCACCAATTTCTTCGAATTCATTTTCAACTTCAGCTTGCTCAGGGATTTTTTCTTGTGTACATTTTATTTCAGCACACTCATCAACCTTTTCAAATTCGCATTGTATTTCAACTCGCTCATTAATTTGTTTCAATTTATATTCCACTTATGATTGCACATAGTTTTTTTCATGTGCATATTCAATTTCAATTTGCCCATTGGTTCTTTTAGGTACACATGCAGCATCAGGTTGCTCAACTGCTCTTTTTTGTTCGTTTTCTAATTTAGCTCGTTTTTCAAACGTCATAATGAATTTATTGAGCGAATTTTGATATCGTTCAACATATTCTTCTTGTACTTTTTGCCTTTCGCGTTTCGAAGCACTCGATTCAAACCTAATACATTTAAAAAAATTAGTTGCATAAAAAATATTAGCTGGACTTAATACCCGTTCCTTTGCTCCCAACGACGACGATAGCAAACCTCCGAGGAGGGGAATGGCCATGTGGTACCAAAGGAGGGGTAGGGGACCAAGAGAGGGTCGAAGAGGAAGTGAACGAGACAGAGGATACTTGATTCATTTTCATGTTTATTAATGTTATTATTATTATTTTAATCCCTTCGTTTATATAATACGATAATCTAATTGGATTGTTTCCTGTAATCATTTCTACACAATCATCCCGATTTAAATATTTATATATATGGTGTAGAAATGATTACAGGAAATAATAAATACATATTTTATTATGCTTATTATTATTTTAGAGTTAAATTTTGAGGCCCTTTAATTTATGAGGCTCGAGGCCTGAGGCGCGCGCCTCATGCACCTGTTCGGTAATCCACCACTGGGCTCAAGTAAATTTAATGTTATCACTCAAAAAGATTGACTATAATTTAACTGAGCATATTTAAATTGCCTTAAATAGAACCATATTTCAGCTTGTCAAATACCTCTAAAGTTCAACTTCCTTCATGAGATGAAAATATACTTTCAGAAGAGTACAACTTCTATTTTGTTTCATCCCCTGATTATATTAATTTGAATATACTTATTTCCTTCATTATTAATACAGTTGGCTTATAAAAAAAGATCATTCGTGAAAACTAAAATAACTTGATTTGAATTACATACCCGGATTCTGACATACTTCCATCATGATACCCTTTAATAGCCAAATTTATATATTTTTATAAAATTATCTGGACACTGACAGAAGTCTAATTGGGCAATAATTTGTGAATATATATGCCACTGATATTTGATGGAAACTTATTCAATGAATATAAATTTTGTGATCATACTTTCATTTTTATAAGAATAAATTAAATAACACATAAAATAATTTTAAAACTTTTCACTTAAGAGCTGATGTTCAAGTACGAATGGAATCCCATTCAAATACACCCTAAGAAAAAATTAATTTGTCTTAAGTATAAGAAATACAAAATTATATTAACATTTAATTCTAAATTTAATTTAGGTAAAAATTTGATTCTATTCTGTAATCAACACTCATATAATTTAAATTTGCTATTACAAAGGCTTATAAGCATTACAAAGTTTAAAACAAACATTATTATTATAAAAATGTATTTCTTTTTTCAATTAATAAAACATTTAAATTACATAGAAGGGGGAAAATTACAATTTAAAATTTATTATGAGAAAAAAAAATCTGACTAACAACATTTGATGGATAAGCCTTTCGTTGTATACCCTTAAGCTATTATTTGATTGTAAATCGATGCTGATAAAATCGTAGATTCTTTACATAAAAATCTTATAGTAAATAGAATTTCAAAAAATATATTCTACTATACGTATTTATTATTTCAACTTACTGAATAATATAGCTTTGTCAGTCCCATCTTTTGTTTATAGCTTCCTAATATTTTATTACTGTACATCTGCAGCCTTTAGTTAATTTTAGTGTTTGTGTTTTCAGTTCCACCATATTTTGTCATTCGCCCTGTAAACCAGTATGCACGTGAAAAAGACGACATAACTTTTGAATGTGATGTGTATGGAAACCCTGTGCCAATTCTTCGTTGGTATAAAAATGGTGATATTATTGTACATAGTGAATACTTTCAAATTGTGAGTGGAAAGAATTTAAGAATTTTAGGTGCTGTTAAATCTGATTCTGGCATTTATCAGTGTTTTGCAACAAATTCTGCTGGAAGTATTCAAGCCTCTGCTGAACTCGAAGTGCTTGATGCAGGTAAGGATTTGTTCTCATTTTCTTATGATGTAATTTAAATGAATTTTATAATTAAAATATAAATTCCTATTCAGAAATTTATACCCTTTTTTCAATGTTTATAATAGTTAATGTTTTTTATAATAGTGAATGTGAAGATCTGTACCTCAATATCTATATCTGAGTTTAGTGATAGAGATTTAAAATAGTTAGTTATTTTAAAGAACTAAAATTATATATTATATTTCCATAACTATGCTTTTCATGTGAAAAATTAATTTTGAAATTAAAAAAAAATCTACATAATAAAGAATATTATGCTTTGTTTCATTAGAAAATTGTCATATTTTATTCTTAATAAACTTTTGAAGCCATAAAATAGTTATTCCTTGTTGTATGTATTTTACTGGCTTATCTATTGGTAAATGTACTATATAATATTATGATTTAATTACATAATCTATTATGTCTAGCAAATTTTAGTCAACTAAGGAGAATAAAATTTTAAATCAATTGCTTTTCTTTTCATTATATTTTGTAGCAGTTGTAGACCTCTAACTCCTTAAAAAACGCTTAAACCCCTTTAAAGATTTAATAAAGGATAGTGAAGAGAATCTGAAATTTAAGATTTGTTTCAAATTGGGTTTTGTTACTGTTTTCAAATTCTTTTCTATCTAGACATTTTAAGCTCAATTATATAAGTTGCACTGTAACAGATTTGGATTATTATTGTAAGAAAACACATAAAAAAAATTCATTACATATATATAATTGATGATTTATAATAAAAAATTTCTTGTCTTTGTAAAAAACTAATTTTTAAATGTCCTGCATTGATTATTAATTATTAAATATCATCAACAAGTATTCATAAGGTAATCATTAAAGAATGGCACAGCAGGGCATAATTTACATAGCATAAGCATGTATTATCTTATTTAAGCAATAGAAACTGCAACTTCATTTGTTGCAAAGCAGAATCTAAAAAAAAGATTAGAAAAACTATTGAGCTATATGTTTTTATATTATATATACTTGTAAAAATATGGTATCATCCTCACAAAAAAAGGAGTGCTAAAATGACTTAAATCATTCAGCCATAACATTTATCAATTATGAAGATTTGTAAATCTTTCTAGTTTTTATGACACCAACAAAAAATATACATATAAATTTATATATTTTTATATATATATATATATATATATAAATATATAAATCTTATAAAATTTGAATTTTATAAAATTTCCATTTTTTTCATTAATTATATATAATCATTTATTGTTTTATCTTGAATTACTAAAACTAAGCAGAAGAAATAATTCTCTTTTAGAGAAACTGCCATTTCTAATTGTAGAGTACCTATATAATAGTACAGATCTGATTTATACCCTGTTATAGAGCCTTGCATGCAGAATATTTTTAACCTGGGAATTTTTAATGCAAGGATTCTTAGAAAATATTAATATTAGAGCTAAAACCTGATACTTGGAAGTTAATTTTGTGCTCTCCATTACATGAACGCTTATATCATATGTAGTTGAACTAATTTTATAATAGTTCATGGCTTTTTATTTTTGTGATGATTTATATAATGACATTTTTAACATTTAATAATTATGAGATAATAATTTTTGATTTGTTTCTTTCCTTGTCTTGCTTTCTTTTAACTTTTTAACCATTTTTTAAATACATTAACCATGTAACTAATTGCACTTTTAACTATTCTTTATTCTGAATACTTCTATGCTTTGCAACTTTTTTGGGCATTTTGCAATTTTAACTTTTTTACTAATGCAAATGTTAACCTTATTCAAATAATGCTAAGATTCTCCTGAGCCAACTACTTCTGCTCCTTTCACTCCACTTTCCTTTCCAAATATACCAGGTCAGTTGCAGTATCATAAGGAAGCTCCATCTGCACCAGAAAATGTGACTGCTATCATTGTAAATACTCGATTCATCACTTTATCTTGGGAGCAGCCTCGTCAAAGAAATGGAAATATATTGTATTATGTTGTATATTACAAAGAAGCTAATTCTACAAGGTCAGTTTTTAAAATTAATTTATAATGTATTAATTTTAACAAATTTTAATGTTTGTTATGTTGGTGATCTATTAATGCCTTCAGACTAGGAAATGCATATTAAATCACCTTCAAAAACTTCTATTTTTATTTAGTATTATTGTACAAATGAAATGTTAAAAGTTGTTTTGGTCAAAATTCATATGGAATTATAAAAGGGGATTCTACTGATGCTTCCTAAATACCAGTACCCTACATGTCCTGGAAATTCTCATTCTTGTATATATTTTCAAAATAAATAATAATTAATAATCTTGATTACAAATATTGAATTACACGTATAAAATTCTATTTATTTACCTTAAAATTTTATTTCTTGGAACAAATTTTATGTCAATTTAATTTGATAAAATTGAGGATTCTCTTGTCTATCTAGAAAAATTATCATAGCTAGTTGCTAGTTCAATTAAAGGTAACATATGAGTTTTTAGTGTGAAACAATATATCAATAATAGAACAAGTTAAGTTAAAGGGAAGATTGAGTGCACGTACCAGTAAATCTGTTTCCATTTTCCCAACCCAGCCTCAGGTTTTAGTTAAACTGGATATAAAGAAAATTTGCTGTTATTCAGGTTTAATGTGTTTTTTTTCTGTTTCGATTGATATCAGGATATGGTAAACTTTGTAATGGAACTTTCTCAAAGTTATTTATAAACAATTTAAATGAATATATTTGTTCTAAATTTACTAAACTATTCATCGACTGAATTTTATCTGTGTAACTCCAATTAGTATATTACACTTATCTATGAAAGTAATGTAAATATGAATTATAAGAGCAATTATATATCCTTTATTCAGTTTATGCTCTTCCTTATATGGTAATCTGCTATTGTATTATAATAAACTAAAGTAGATATTTTGTTTGTGGTGTTTGTGTTATACAAACAAAGATTTAAATCAACTAACATTTTCAAAAACTGGAATCTGGACATCATCAATAGTTATTTCATTTTTGATTTAAGTTAACTTGTGTCCTGAAAGTAATTTCCTAATAACTTGAACTTTTACTTTAGTTTATCTTCTGAAATGCATGGACTGATGCTTTCTCATAGAACAAGAACTCTGTATTAGCAAATTCTTTTAACTATATAAATTGAAAATGCTTTATAATTTTTTTTTATTTCTGCCTTCTCAGTTGGTTCTTTGCATTGCCCTCTCCCATCATAGTTTTGTCAAAAAATCTTGATAAAATATGAAAGTTGGACTATTTTATTAAATCATGAGTAATAATAATTAAAAAAATCCATGCCTGTTTCTTCAAAAAAAGTTATATAGTGAAAGAGAGAATTAACTTTGCTCAATGTATATTAATTTAACAACATAAAAAACATTTTATTTTGCATAATTTTTTTTTATTTAAAGACTATTTAGAGTTTCAGTTCTATAACAATTTCACAATTTGATTTCTTAAATCTTGTGAGAAAAGTTTGTAATAAATGAAAACTGAAACTAATTAAAACAAAAATTTCTAGCCTGTTGTGTGAAAGTATTTTTAAAGGTTTATTTATGTTTTTTGCTATTTCTCAAAATTGGAAATTTTGTTTTCATTCAATCAAAGCAGATAAAAAAGTGATATTATTTATTTCTATTAAATGTTTTTTTCTTCCCTTCTTTTTTTGCAGGGAACGTTTTCATAATATCACACGTCCACATTTGGAAGATACTAATATTCAAGGATTACAGCCTGATACAGGTTATGTGTTTCGGGTTGTTGCTTATAATCAGCATGGACCTGGAAGGTTGTCTAAAGAGCTTTTCGTTCGCACATTTCCAGATGGTAAGATTTTATCCTTCCTACTATTACAAATTCAATATATTAGTTTTGGTTATGATTGAAGAGGTTTTTATTAATCTTATAGAATAAATGTATTTATTTACTTTTTCCATAGTTAATGTGCCAAGTTCACCAAATTCCTTAATGGTAATACCACGCAATTCTACATCAGTTCTTGTTAAATGGAGTCCCCCAGAAGATGTAAAAGAGCCCATTCAATATTACAAGCTTCACTATATGGAAGTTGGTTCATCTGAAGAGCGTTCTGTCAATACTACTATTACCAGTTATGAGCTACATGGTTTGAAAAAATTTACAGAATATACCTTTTGGGTTACAGCTTTTAATAAGAATGGACCTGGCATTAACACTAAAGAAATAAATGTCCAAACTTTTTCTGATAGTAAGAAAAATTTACTTATTTTATATTTTCAAATATTTTTCTGTTTTCTATTTAGATTGTATATATTGTTATGTTGAAATAAAATAAATAATTCTTTTTTTAAAAAATGCATGAAATTTATCTTTATTTCATTATCTCTTATTACTAATCACTTGGGAAACTTTTTAGAGTTAGCTTTTAAGATATCATTTGGCATTTTAATCCAGTTATTCATTTGCCAACCTCTTTTCATATTCATCTAAGTCAGCAGATTAGTCATTAGATCAAGTAAAAATTTCAATTGAATCTTTAATGTTTTATTTGATCTTTAGTGCCTGCCTGGCAAAATATTTTTAAATTTCAGACTTTAATGGACATGCAACTTATATTATTTTAGTAACCTTTCACCCCTCTGCTCTTTGCATTGTATATTATCTTTATTATTATTATTATTTGAAGATTGACTTTTTTTCCTATTTTTTTAAACAATGATTCGTATTGATATTCCACACATACAGAGAGGGAAAAAGAAAAATATAGATAATTTAATTATATTTTTGTGAAGAGAAATTTATTAAGCATGAGTCAATGGATGTGTGTCTAGTCATAGAACATTATATGTTAATAATAATTAAAAAAATTAGAAAAAATTGTGAACTTATTTTAAAAATTTATAATTGAATTAATTTATTGGAATATTATGAATTTAATGTAAGGTTGAATAAAATCTTGCACTCTATTGTATAAATTTTTAAAGATTTATAAATAAAATAGTTACATTTGGCAACATATTTATTTCTGCTCATATTGTAGTTTTGTGGAAAATGAAATCATAATAAAGTTTTCTCTGAGAAAAAGATCAAGTAAAAATTATCTTTATTAATTAACATTTACACTTTATTTGTTAATTTTAAATAATAAAGAAAAATATTAAGCTTCAGTCATTTAATATTAAGCCAGAAATTTTTTTAAAAACTAAAACTTATTCTAAATGTTTATCTAAGAATTATCTTATTTAAAAATTTTCTCATAGGAAATTAAAGAATCTTCTTATGCAACTGTAATATTTAAATTTCACTAAATATTAAGAGTTGTATTAGAAGTTTCTTTTAATTTTGTGATTCTCCTCATCCCATAATGTGAAGAATATTCTAAAAAAAAATATCTAGCATTTCATCTTAAATAGTAAGTTTCAGCCTATTATAAAATATAGCTTATTATGAAGCAAAAAATCTTTATTTTATACAAAATCAAAAGTATTTATCTTAAATGTTATACTTTTTCAAGTAAAAATTGTTTTTGAAATCAACCTCTATTTTCAGAACCAAGCGCTACTCCTCAAAATGTGTCCTTAGAGCCTGCAAGCTCATCTGTAAGTAGCTTAAGTACAATTTTCAAATGTTTTAGAGCTGTAATTAAATATTTCCACTGATCTCATTTTTTTACATTAATGATTTTATATTTTTCCACCATTAAATTACTTTAGATATGTAATTATATATTATTTTGTAAAATTATGCAGCTCCAAAATTTTTTAATTTAAATTTAAAATTCTTACTTGCTTTTTTATGCATGCTTCAAGCAAAATGCAATAGCATTAACAACTGTTTTAAAATCAAAGATAATTTTTATAATCTACAAACAAAATTAATATTTGACTCTATAATAATTTTATTAATTGTTTTAGAGTATAATAATTCGTTGGGAACCTCCTTCAAAAGAATTCCAAAATGGTATTATAACTGGTTACAAAATACGAGTAAAAAAGAAAAATGGAAATGGTGAAACATATACTACTGATGGGAGTAGACGTTTGTATGCCCTAGTTGGTAAGTTTTGAATATTGAAATCTTTTGCAGAATATATTAACTCTAATGCCAGTCTGATTGTTATTAATTAGAATTATAAACAAGTGATTTTAAGAAAAATCTTCCATTTAGTTGACCTTAAATTGGCTAAAACTGATAGCAGGCTTATTAAGTTCTTTGGCGCCCATTTTCTAAGATAGTCGATATATTTGTTATAAATCCTCTATGATAATGGAAGTTTTTTAAAATAAAATATAAGCTTTTAGTTGTATACATTATTTTTCTAAAGATTGGAACTTTGAAGTGCCTCTGCAAGTGCTTAAAATGTCTATTAAAAATTTGATTCATCAGTTTTGCTGAATAATGAAATTGAATATTTTTTTGAAAATTTCAGGAATAGTTTTGTAAATTTTCCTTGATAATGATCCCTAAAACTCAAATATATATTATATCCTTGATATACTTAGTGGTATATCTATGCACACACACACTGATAATCTAATTTAAATCCTCAATTAGTTTCTTAAATTAGCCTGTATTAACTATATTAAAAATGTTCTTTTATTTCCTGATCCAATTCCCACTTTTTCATTTAATTAATTCTATATGCTCTTTATAAAACAGTTGATCTCACCATTTTCTCATGGTCCAAGTGAAGGGACATTAATCCTTAATACTTACAACATTCTTTCAAATACCTAAGAAACCCTTTCTTAAATCAACACATGACAAAGTAGCTCCTAAAAATCTCACATTGAAATCACTGAAGGGAAAAAATTTCTGTCTCTTTTGCTCTTGTGTCGTGATATACGTGGTTACATCTTTACCCCTGTTTTTTTGTACAAATTATGCCTTGTTGGAATGAAATAAATTAAAGTTAAAATACCAAAAGTTTCTTCTATAAAATGTAATTTTATATATTTTCTTACTTTAACATGCAAATAAGATGACTTAAATGATTTTGTTTGAATATACTGGAACTTAAATATACATTGTTGGGAGGATCAGAAGTTTCAGGTGATCATTCATCAGGTTTTTAGATGAATGATTCAGCTAGCGGGGAAAGCAGAATTTACAACTGAAATTTCAATTTTTTAAATTCTTTAATTTTAAGTATTATTGAAAATTTCTTCATATAAGATGAATGATTGTCACATTATCTTATATGTTAAAAGTTTTTTGACTACCATTTTCCTTTAAGAATTATAAAATGAAAACCCTACTTATAGATAAAAACATTGTGATGTATATTAAGTCTCTTTTTTGTAATTCTCTGAAATACATTGACCCCGTGGTAGAGCCTCAGTTTTAAGACCCAGAAACATTTTAAAATTTCCCTTAGTTAAGACATTTTTTTTTATTTTCTTGATAAAATATAAGACAAATAAACTTAATTTAAAAATAAAATTACCTGTTAATTTTTTTAGCTTTTTAAAAATTTAAAATATATCTTGTTATGTAATTGTTTCTTTCATCAATTACCATTAACCATCATCTTTTATTATCAGAAGTCCAGATTTCCTAACTTAAAAATAATTTTTATCTACCGACGATTTGTCGTAGTATTCAACATATTTAATAAATTAAATAGGATATAGATTTATTGCTCTTATATAATAAATATGAGAGAGGAATAAAATAAATAGTTAGTCATTTTGCAAATGTATTTGTAATTGTTGAAATAATTATTTTTCATAAAAATTTTGAATTTATAATTTTGATATAAATACTGTAAAGTTTTTTCGTAGCGGTATAATTTTTTTTCTTTTTTTCATTGTATCCTTATTAGTATCCTGATGGAAGAAATTTTACGAAAACTAACTTTTGAATCTACTGGTATTAATTGGCTGATAACAGATTTTGAATTTATATTTTTTAAAATAATGGAATGTACAAATTTTCATTTTCTGGAATATATAATTTAATCAGGCCATTTATTATTAGTTGTAAATTTTATATAAAGTTCTTCATTAAAATGTCTGTTTATAGGAAAATATCTGTTATTTTTTGCTACATATTTAGAGTTTAGGTATTATAAATAAATATTAATTTCTCCATATTTTAATCTATTCTTTTAGATTTAGAAAAAGGTGCACAGTATATGGTCAAAATTGCTGCATTGACTGTTAATGGTAGTGGACCTTTCACAGAATGGAAAACTGTAGAAACATATACTAATGATTTAGTGGGTAAGTTTAAAATTACTCTTCATTATAATTTTTTTTTCAATTCTTAATTTTTTAATATTACTTATAATTTTATGATAATTTGTTCAAATAAAAGAGGATTATTTTTTCTCTTTAAAAGCAATCAGAGTGTATACCTGCATCCTTAAATACCTAGACTTTGCTTGATCAAAAAAAAAATTGATAGTTATAGAAGAATAGTGAAGTATTCATGAATAATCATCTGCTTAACTACAATTCGATATAGGCAAAGTTTCGAAGTTAAGATTTTATTTCCAAGTCTATAATGGATGGCAAAAAATATCTACTGTAAAAGTATAAAATGTAACTGGTTTTAAAAAAAATAATCAGCTTCCCCTAATCATTAAATTGAATGTGAATTTTGTAATAAGTAAAATGAGAGAAACACTTTGATAACATATTACTATTATTATTAATTACTACTATTATATTAAATTTTTTATTATAACATTAGTTTTATTAATTTTATATTCATATTTGGAACAGCATTTTACTTCATGTGGCATAGTTAGAAGAATTATCAAATATTACTGTGCAATGTGATTGCAGAGAATGAAGTTAGGTTAATTTATATTAATTAAATCCTTGTTAATTTTATATTTTCATTTAATCCTTTATTATTATTTTACTGTAGTTTTGTGATAAAATTTCTCAGTTTGTAGAATTGACTTCTAGGATATATAGATCAATCTCAAATGATAAAATATAGATTTTTATTATAAATTGGGGTTGCCACAAAACCAGGAAAATCTCAGATAAGACAAGGAATTTTGAAATTTATTTAAAAAGAAAAAAAATTACTGTGAATTTTAAAATTCTTTTCATCTAAAAAATTGCTGATATCTTTTTAGCATTGAAAGAATAAAAGGTTGTCCCTATAGCTCTAAAAACTAGACACCATTTGAGATTGTTAAACATACAAAAAAATTTTTTTGTTTTAAAAAAGGATAAATTTTTCTCAAATTATTTCCTTTTTCTTCCTGCACAGATCAGTCCATTTCCCAAGACTAAGATAAAAGTTACTGGAACTTTAACAAAAAAAGATTATTAATTGAGTGTTTTATATATGTGAAAGTATTATTTAAAAGAAATAATTGAATGGCAATAATACATGATTTTTATTATAAATAAGTATTATATTTATGTTTCAAGTGCAATTTTATAGTTTTAATGCACTTAATACTTACACTTTGTCCAAATTTATATACTTTACTTTCATACTGCAAGAAACATTGTAATTGATGTATAATTTTTTTAGAGAGTTCAGTTCCAGACATGCCAAGTGCTCTCCGTGCGAGACCATCAGCTAATGCTATTTTTGTGAGTTGGGGTCCACCTAGAGATCAAACTACTGTTGTGAGAGGATATAAAATTGGCTGGGGTATTGGTCTAGCTGATGTCTATACTAAAGTTTTGGATGGAAAGCAACGTCATTATACTATTAATGATCTTCGTAAGTCTGTTTTTTATAATCTCCCTTTTTTTATTCTTTCTTCTTTATAACTTAGTGCATTTTATTCATTGATTTTTTGCTTTAATATAGAGTCATCTAGTGAGTATGTAATCAGTTTAAGAGCTTTTAATGAAGTTGGTGATGGCAGACCTGTCTATGAAACTGTTAAAACCCAAGCAGAATCAAGTAAGTATTTAATTATAATTTTGATTTTTTTTAGTACTTAGTAAGTTTATTAATTTTCGTGTGATAATTAAAATATAACTCAAGCAACATATATACATTTGTACTCAATGTGATTATACTAAGAAGTAATTAATGTATCAAAATAAATGAATTTTGAATGTCAGTAATACATGCATGTTTTATAAAAATACTTAAAAAAACAACAGCATTTGAAATAAAAGTTTTGCATTGTCATGGATTTCTTTCTATTTCATTAATATGTATTTTACCACTAAATGGTGAAGAACTGTCATATCTTTTTGTATATTTTTACTACTATAGTAGCTTTGAATTATTATTATTTATTTTATAACAAGGCAATATCTTAATATTCTTAATAAAGGGATATTCTAAATTTGGTTTTATGAAATTAATGATTCAGTTTTATAATATAGTGGTACGTTTGGGATAATTGCTGCATGTGGTTAAAGTACAAGTACTTATTTTTAGAATTATTGAATTATTATTATTTACTTTATAACAAGACAATATTTTAATTTTTTTAATGCTGAGAGATTTTATATTTTATTTTATGAAATTGAAGATTTAATCTTAAAATATGGTGCTGTGTTTGAGATAATTAATTGTACGTAGTTAGTACACAGGTATTTATTTTTAGAGATGCATGCTTTATGAAAATAATAAATATTGTTTGAAAGTAAACAATTGCTAAATATTTCATTTATTTTCTACTTTTAGCCCCTGAACCATTTACACCTATGTTACCTCCTGTTGGTTTGAAAGCTATTGTTCTCTCTTCATCTACCGTTGTGCTCTATTGGACAGATTCAACATTGTCTCGTAACCAAGTGGTCACAGATAGTAGATACTACACAGTTCGATACACCACTTATGCTTATTCCAATGCCCCCAAATTCAAGCACTTTAATTCCACAGATTTGAATTGTATGATAGATGATCTGAAACCAAATACACAATATGAGTTTTCAGTGAAAGTTGTGAAAGGACGTAAAGAAAGTACATGGAGTATGAGTGTTTTGAACACAACTCAAGAAGCAGGTACTATTTATTATACATGCTTTTAATATTATACATATTTTGTATTATTTTTTTAGAAACCCCAAAATCAATTGTAAATATGATTACACTTTAAGTGAAAGATTACTTAAAATTACTTAATGTGTTATAAGTATTTTATTATTATTAGCTTCTATTTCTCAAATATTTATACATTCTGAAAAGAAATAATAAGTTTTAAATAAGAGACAAAATTATTGGTGTTATGCAAGATTAGTGATACAACTGACTTTGGATTAAGAATAATAAAAGAATTTTCAATTCTTTTATTATTCTATAATATTAGTTTTCTTTGCTATAATGTGAAGCACAAAACTCTTATATGCAGGTATACGGAAACGGAGGGGAGGGGGAGAAAGTTAGAGGCTTTCTCTGCCTTTCTCAATGTATCTAATTTTTATGCAGACGGAAGGGGTGATGACACTTTTATTGAGGTATTTGCAAGGCAATTTCAGAGAATTTACTGATGAGTTTCAGATATTCCTTATTTCATATTGACAACCAGTTTTGCCTTTTTATACATTCAATATTTTAAAATCAGTAAAGTTATAACTATATATTTGAAAGTTTTGAGAGAACAAATTCTTAGGTAAAGTTGTTTTTTTTTCACTGAATAGCTAATGCCAGTTTATTTTTACTAATAATAGATTTATGTTTTTCAAGCAAGAACAGCACTTGTTATAAGAATGTTAGAATACATAATGAATATTTCCTGAGCAAATTATCAATATTCATCAATAAAAGTTAGTGTTTTGGAAAGGAAATTTAATTGCTACAAAAAAAGAAACATATTCTTACTTTTATATGTGATGCTATTCTTAGAGTTTACATAGATTTATTTCTTGGAGGATGTCCAGGATGGTCAAATTATTTTTATTTGATTTCAAGAATTTTAGTATTGAAATGAAAGCAGATAAGGGCATTAAAAAAAAAACACTTTGAAAATAAATAAATAAATAAAAAAAAATTGTAGAGAGTTTTAAAAATTATTTTCATTATTTTTCTTGAACAAATTTCTGATGAAAGTAAATTCATTATTGATAAAATTTTAGCTGAGGGAAATTTAAATGAATATCTTATTTCACAGCATATAATCTTATGACAGTGTAAGGCAATCTAATGAAGTTTAACCAATAAACATTACTGCAGAATTAAGAATATAATCAACATCAACTCGTTAATGTTATCTCATATGTTGTGAGGAATATTTGGCTAAAGAAATACCTTCCAATGTCTTAAAGTAATAAACTGATTTTTTAAAAATAATAAATGAATTTTCTTTCAAAATTTTTTCTCCGAAGTTGAAAAATAACGCTTGTTCACTTTTTCAACAAGCTAAAGTCTTCATTGTTATCTAAATATAATGTGTCGGAAAAAGCTGTTAATAGAAAAGTAGGACAAACCGAAAGAGTTTGGCTAAAAGTTTCTATAAAGAAATATATTTTTTGAATATATTTAATAAAATTAATGGGCTTTTAATATCCAGGCTTTGTGTATATGTGTGCATAACAATTTTTTCTTTAAAGGAAGTTAAAAGTCTATAAAGTGGCATTATAATAATTTCTCTTAATATTACTAATTGAAGTGTAATTAAATAATTTGAAATATGCCATAAAAGTAGTTAATCAAATTTTTTAAATGTATTTTGCATCAAAAATGTTTTAATTAATTTGAAATATTTAGCAATTATTTATGGTATTTTGTATTTAAAATTGGATAATTATTTAGTTAATATGTACTTCATTTGTTTAGTTCATTATGTTTTCGATTAAAATTTTAATCTTTTATGTTGATATATATTTTTTCTTTCTAAAATTGCTTAAAAAATGTTAATTATTTATTTTCTAAGAACAGACTGGACTACACACTTTGTAGTATGTTTATTAGTTGGTTATAATCAGGCTTAATGCCAATCGAGGCATAATTTTAACAATGAAATATTGCAAGTTACTTTACTGGACTGTCCTACTCTTGGACTGTCTAAGCATTTTATATAATTGTCTAATGGCTTTTTTAAAATTTTGTGTAATT
This sequence comes from Argiope argentata, assembly GCA_026289955.1. Classification (NCBI taxonomy): domain Eukaryota; kingdom Metazoa; phylum Arthropoda; class Arachnida; order Araneae; family Araneidae; genus Argiope; species Argiope argentata. The sequence continues at coordinate 5,101,324 of JAOUZG010036556.1, read as the reverse complement.
GATAGGGTGCTTTTAACTTATGCTTTAGGGAATAATTATTGTCATTTAATTCCTATAATTTTTTAGTAAAATCTTTGAGTTTACTTTTATTAATTTAATTACCTTCTTATACTGATTTAATGAGTTATCATAAAGTGAAACACTTAAAAGTGGTAATATAAATCTGCCCAATTTTATGATTGCAGCTCCTTCTTCACCACCAAGAGATCTTACTGTAGTTCCATCTGAAGATGATAATACTCAAATCAACTTGCATTGGCAGCCACCTAAGCAACCCAATGGACACATTACAGGTAAAAAAAAAAAGGTTTCAAAACTGCATTGAAAATTCAATTATAACACCTATTACAATAATCTGACAGTCTTTGATTCCTTAATCTTTGATTATGTTATTGTTCCTAAAAATACATCTAATTATAATATGCAAACTCACTTTTTTTTAACGCATGAATTTGTGACTCTACCTATTGTGCAAGGCAGACTTTTTCAAATTCCATATTCAGTATTTAATTTCAGTGGTGCTTTTCCAAATGAAAACACTAGGCAGCTGTTTACAGCTGTAAGAATTAGAGGAATCTAGGATAGTGTCAACTGATCATTTTCATTTTCCTAGATGCGAAATAAATGATTATAATAATACAAATTCCATGAAATATTAAATGTTAAATTTTTTAATAAGTTTATCAAATATAACTGTCTTGTCCCTTATATGTTTCATTGTATTCATTTTGTAATTAGAATACTAAAAACTTGTTTCTGTAATATTATGTGTGAACTTGAAGGTCAGGCAGTCTGGCCTCCGTGTTTGATCCATCCTATCTGAATCATAATAGATAAATAAAAACACATATGTTTTACAAATTCAGCAAAAAAAAAAAAAAAAAAAAACACTGAAAGTAAAGCATTAACATTTTTTTTAAAAAAAGGTTGAAATATTAAAGTAAATTGACCAATTGATTAAAAGATGTTCGTTATGATGTGTACTGCCTTGGACCATAAATTATATAAATATGTCACTGCTTTATTGAGTTTTCTTTCACCAAAAAAAATGCCTAGTTTGCAAGAAAATTCACAATTTTCTATTTGCAAGTAAGACTTATTTCCTCACTGTTGTTATTTAAAATTATTATTGATCATTGGAATAGTATAATTTTTAAAAAAATGAAAATCTGCTACTTTTTATAATTGGTAGTATATTTCTTTCTGTCTCCCTGTTTTACAGTCTGAAACTATAGTTGACTTTGATAAAAAATTGGAGCTATGAGAAATTATTCAAGATAAGACTTTTCTGCAAAATATAATTTTTGTTATTTACATTCAGCCATATTTCCGAAATATAATAAATGTTCTATTATCCACAATGTTTAATTATGAAGCAATATGCTCATAAAATAAATTCACAATATATATTCCTAATTAAAAAAATTGGTGAAAGAGTAGAGCTTATCCATTGGGAAAGTATAATGTGTTAACATACAGATATTATTTAGTTCAGTAACTTTAAATTTGAAAGACGACTTATTCTAAAAATTCACTCTTAAACAATTATGTATATTATTAGAGGAAATCCACAATTTAATGATGTGCATAACAAAGGCATTACTTCTTTTTCATTTCTACAATTTTTGATTTATTGTTATCAAATTTTACATAGTATTTGTATACTTTTCCAATTCAGAATACAACTGATTGATAAATTTGGAAAAGTTTCTTATAGCAATTTCTCATTAAAAAGTATTCATGACTGAATTTGGAATTGATAACTAATTTACAGGCTATTCATAACTAATTTACATGTTCAATATATCTTTTCATGATTTGATCATTGAGAATTAAAATTTTTCATTCAGTGTTCAATTCAATACTATTAGATTTCATCTTTTCTTTTACTAATTTTGAATTGTTTTAAAAGATCTTTAGACTTATATCTTATATTTATATTTTACCTTGGTAACCAGGAAATATATTGTTCTTAAATTGAAAACAAGATTTTTTTTGTACTTATTAAGTTGCATGTATCGCTTATAATACTCTAATTTACATTGCAGTTGTGGATTTATTTTTCTAATTAAAAAAAAAATACTTATATGAAACTTTTTTATTTATTTCAAATTTTGTATAATATCCCTCAAGGAATTTAAAAAGCACATTCATAATTTTGATAAGAAAAATGTCTGATATTCTCTATGTTTTAATTATTTAATATTCTTTTGACTGTTTTATTCACTTTTATTTATTGCTGCAATTCAATAATAGATTATTTAGTTATTATAATATTTTCTTTGCAAAAAAATGAATCTAAACACCATGTTTTTTGAAAACAGAAAATGCTTTGCTCAGCAAGCAATAAGCCTAAATTTTCCATTGTTCTATTAATGTTTAATTTTATTGTAAGTATTTTATCATTTATTATATTTAAGATATCATAATCTTTTTTTTTCCATTATTGTGCTGTTTTAAAATATACATGCAATTACTTGAACATGTGTTATATTATTTTAATTTAAAAATTTATTTCATTGATTCATAATAATATATTTATTTTGAAGGTTATGTAATTTTTTACACCACTGATAAAACTCAACGAGATAGAGATTGGGTTGTTGAAGGAGTGGTTGGTGATAAAATGACAACTGTACTGAAAGGCCTCACTGCAGATACTACATATTATTTTAAGATTCAAGCTAGAAATAACAAGGGTTATGGTCCACTTTCATCAGAAATTGCTTTTCATACTGCTCCAGGTTAGTAATGTAATAACGAATTTATGTAAACTGGTATATACCATTCTTTTCATTTTTAAATAAATTAAATGAAACATTCTTCCAATTTTTATTCTTTAAAATAGTTTTAAAAAAATTTAATTCATTTGAAAATGTTATATTTTGTAATTATCTCAATCGGAACATTTGATTTTTATCTTCTTTGAATATTAGTTTGTTGCAGTAGAAGAGCAAAAACATAAGAAGCTTTATGATGTATTATATTTGTTAAGATTTTTTTTCAAATATATTTTAAGTTATTTAAGGTTGTGATTGCTGTATATTGCAAGAATTTTTATAGATTAAGAGACAAATAAAACTCTTTTCTATATTAACTTCGAACAGTCTTAAAATATTTATTATGAAATTATTAATTTTTAAATGTGAATTTATTACTCATAACTATTACTAATATTTTGTATTCTGGGCTAAAATATTTATATTTTAAATTGTTGGTTGAAAATTGAATACTATATAGCTTGATTTAATGTATAATAATATTCAGATCAGGTATTAAATATAAAAAAATGAAAGCATTTTATTACTATTTTTAATTAGATTTTATAAAGCTTAGTTTCTAATTTTTTCTTTAAAATTCACAAAATATCTGACAGTGTAAATTCCTTATCTTTATAGAAATATGAATTTATTTCAATGTTCCCCCTTCATAATTTTTTTGAATCATTTTGTTTTATATATTTACTTAAAAGCATGATGTTTAATTTCTTTTTTAGTTTTTTTCTATTATTTTTATTACTTTTTATATTTTATATGCATGCTTATTTTTTTTCTCTTATTATGCATATAGGCATTGCTCTTGCATCTGGTTCTGCATTTTTTGGTAAGATTTTTTTAAAGTTTTTCTTTGATTTTTAGTTTTTTTATAACCTGAATAAAACTGGTGCTCTCATATATGTATTCAAAATTGTTTATTAATGAGAATTCTGATATCTCAGAAATTGAATATTTTTTCAAAACAAATATTGAATAATTATATTTAATAAATAAAATTTTGTATACTATCTATATAAGGTGTGATTAGTAATTTTCAATTCTGACATAACTGTATGAGAACTGTAACTTGGCTGAAAATGGTAATTATGGTCTGCAAGGTATTTTGTATCTCATTGAAGTGCATACTATTTTGAAAGAAGTTCTTGGAATAAGCATTAAAACTTAGCTGGTTATATTATTGTTATTGAAAAGCAGAAGTTGAAGAAGTTATTGTTATTGAAGCAGAAGTTTAACATTGTTTGGCTGCAAAATAGCCAAAATTGCAGCAGAAAGCCGTGAAATATTGAAGGAATCATTATTCTGTTTATACATTTTTGAAAGATTTAGTTGCTTTCAGGAGGGATGTAAAGCCTTGAAGATGATTAAGAAAGTTTGTGAACTTGTAAAATCAAATTCCCATGTGACAATTTGAGTACTTTCTAGTGAATTGAATGTTGACATAGAGGTGATTTGGACTAACTACTTGGAGAAAAGCAAGTTTCGTTTTATATTTGATTTTTACTACTTATTGAAAGCACTAGAGCAGTTCAGAATCCACTTGTGTGTTGAATTCATTAATAGTTTGACATTGACCCCTTTTTTTTCTTAATTCAATAGTAGGATAGGAGACAAATCTTAGTGCTACTCTGAAACAAAACAATAGAGTTCTGAATGGCAATCTCTAAAAAAAATAATAATAAATAAATAAAAAGATTTTAGAAGTTTTTTAAAGTTTATCAATAATATCTTTGATAGCTGAGGCCTAGTTCAACATGAATACATTCCCTCTTGTAAGAATATCACAGAATAGTTTTACACAGAAATTCTCACTTGGTTTCAGTAAAGAATTCTCAAAATTAAGGCTTTTTTTTTTAAAAGAATAGTCTTTATCTTCTGTGGTACAGACTGTGCTTGTCTTTACATTGCTTCGCCTATATAACAATTATGAATGGGCAGATCCCCCCTCCCCTCCCCAAAAAAGCAACAGAAAAATATGCTAAAAGGAATCGATGAACTATGAGGATGCCAGTGATAAAAAATGAAGAGCATTTTGAATTATGACTAAAAGTTATTTCAGAAATTTATACAGTCAAGTACAAAAACACATTACAGTAAATAGAAGTTGCTTCAAAATGTATTAAATAAATTTATAATTCACATAAGATTTTCCAAAAGCTGTAGATTAATATTGGAAATTAACAGTGATGCTTGATATGTTTTTTATTGTTTGCAGTAAAGATGAATGAAGGATTATTATTTTGTTAAAAAAATATCTATTTTTCATGAGATTGGATAAATTTATTGAATTTTTTGAGTAATTAATTAGCAATTATGTTGGAATTATTTATTTATCTTTTTTTTTTTTTTTTTTTTGGTACAAGAGAGAAAACTCCTTTATTCCAATAAAACTTTTCATATAAAATTCAAATTAAGTAATGTAGCTCTATCTCTAGGATTTCTCATTTTTTGCTTAAATGAAAGTGATACATCTTATTTGCGTGTGTTCATGACCCTATTCAAATTACTTAAAAAGGTTTTGATTTTCTTTGGGATTTTGACATCTGAAATATGCTTTTTCAATGTAATCAGCTAGCATTCTTTCTTTCCATTGTCCCATTTTACCACTTTACCCTTTTTACCCAAGACTTTAGGAAAGAAATCATTTTGAGAGCTTGTTACAACCCATAACATGAATGTAATCTCAAAATCCACCTTCAGTCTGTTAGTACATTGATGTATTATGGTTCCTTTAAAAAATGTAATAGCAATTTGCAATACTCAAGGATTTTAAAAAATTTCTTTTAATAGATTTTATTTTTGAATTCATATTTGCTTATTTTTACATTCTTATATGACAGAAGTCAAAATTTTTTATCCATTTGAAAAATAAAATAAAAGAAATCATTTATATTAAATGTTATGTATAAAAAATGGAATAGAAATAGACTAAACTAATGAAAGATATGTACATTTTATTCACTGTGATTATAAATAATCCATGGTCATTGACCATTCTTTTTTTATATGATGAATTTAATATTATTTTATTTTTGAATACCATTTTGATAATTAGTTAAATAATTTTGTAATTCATTTTACATTCTATACTTCAGAATGTAAAAGTTTTTCCAACAACAAAAATCCATTGCCTAATCCATCAAATTGCAAACATAAAAAACAATTTATATGAAGGACTTTATCTTGTGGTCATCATTTGCCTTTAATTTTTAAATTAAATATTTTCTCATATATAATCATGGTTATCTGGATGATTTTGAGTCTCTTTATTGTATATTTAAACATTGTCTTATATAATTTACTTGCATTATGTATATAAAATAGTAAATAAACAAAATCAAATTTAGAAAATGCTCTAAAATGTTGATTTGTTTCAAATGAGCCACACTTTATAAATGCAACTGATAGTTTTATATTGACTTTATGGAATATAAATGATTCTGCTGTCCAACTGTTTATTTTTAGATGTATGTATATAAATGTTGTTTTCATTCTTCCTTTTCAAATTATACCCATTTTAAATTGTTTTATTAAAACTAAGAATTGTTTAATTATTTTATATAGCAAATCCTGTAATAAACAAATTATTGCATTTTTTCCCTTTAGATAATAAAGGGTTTGCCGGCAATATGCTTTATATCATCGTAAGCTGTATTGCTGGGATTATTTTGTTGACTCTTTTAGTTATCACTATAGTTCTTTGCAGACGTCGTCCTGGTTATTTAGCGGCTGATGGATGCAAGAGGTATGGATGTTTTCCCTAGATTTTAAGACTTCCTCATTTTTTAATTTTTTTTAAAGTTATCTAGTTTTTACTTGAGGAATAATGCATTGCTTATTGCAATCATTATTTATTGCTGCTTCATTTGCATGTCAGAAACATACATAAATTATAAAGAAATCAGTCATGCACACACACACACCTATATTATCTTTTATTAGTTGATTTCAATATCATAAATATTCATTATTAGTACCATAATGGTAGTCATTTTGAAGAAAAATCTTTCAGTACATCCAGAATGAAGATTTCCCAAAAAAGGACTCTAATTGAACCAAAAATACTATTAGTTTTATTTGTTCTTATCTGAAAGGATTAAAACACTAATTTATGATTGGACCAAGATACCAAGAATACTGGACCGTTGTATATTCGGTTTAAAAATAATTTATATTATAATCTTAATAGGGATATTAAGGAGTGTGAATTATTCACACTCGGTGTAAATAATTATTATTTCTATAGATTGTGTGATTTTGAAATAGAAAAAAAACAAGACTTCAGCATCTACTACTTATTTTATTCAACTCGCTAATTCCATCAAATCACTATAGCAACTGTGAAGTTGTTTCAATCAACTCACGTGCTTTAAAAATTTAATTGTAGCATTTGCTACTTTAAAAAAATAAAATTTATTTAATAATATCAGAGGCATGTAAACAATATTCAGCCGATTTGCTGAAAACCTCTTGACATGTTCATACAAAAATAATATTTGTTGTTTTCCTTACAGGGATATATGAAATGATATTTCTTTATTACTTTTCTGTCTTAATTCTGAATAGATTAAAATTTAGATGATTATTGTGGAAGTGTATTGGCATGTAGAACAAAATAGCGTTAAGGTTGTGAAAATAGTAATGAACTTGTATCATGATTTGTTATTTAAAAAACTGGATTTACTTTGCAAATTTCTGTATATTAAATATGGTTAAAAATACTCTATCCTATGGTTAGTTGGTATCCTTTTGTGTTGTCCAGCTAAAAGTATTTCAGTCAAATTTAATTTTACTATATAATATTTTCCTCTGCTAGCAACAAGATATTTTGTTGATTGAACTATAAAAATATTTAATGGGTATGGGATTTAGTCAAAATTCCTACCTTTACAAACTGGTTGATCATTAAATGTGAATATTATCATAAGATATGTCTTTTTAAATAAGATATTTATTCAAGAAACTCATATTAATTCTTGTATTTACTAATTCTTTGTCAAATTGATTTTTATTATTATCAATTAGATGTTTTCCTTTCATTTTTAATTGCAAATTATTTTGTATAAAGATTTCATTGTAGAATGTTTGTGTGTGTGTTTTTAATTCCAGAGATTTTTCTTTTATTGACTTTCTGTGTATAGGTTTAGTAAGCTATTTTTCATTATTATAAATTAATTCTTATTTCTGATTTATTCATAGGTAGAGTTTTTTGTAGTTTAGTTGACTCTTGATAATTTCTTATTAAATCAATTTTTATTTTCTAATTTTCTGTACTTAGGAGTAAATTGATTGTCTTTTAAGAATATTCATACCTTAGTTGAAAATAAAAAGAAACATTGTTCTATTTTTAGTTATAAATCTGCGAAAGGAAACTTAGCAAAGAATAAAAATGCTACAAAAGATCTTGTTCCTCCTGACTTATGGATTCATCACGACCAGATGGAATTAAAGTCTCTGGATAAAACCAATAATTCCCATTTGAGTTCTAGTTCCATTCAGAGGAATTCTCAGGAATTAGGTCACGAGCCTCTTTTAAGTACTTTAGAAAAAAAGAAAAGTGCCTATTTAGGTATGCATTTCCCATTCTCATTTTTTTTAAGTAATTGGATGTTGTACAAATTGCAAATGGTTAAAAAATGTGCTTTTTATAAACAAGCACAAACTCTTGTGGTTTCTGGTGATTGGAAATTTGATATCAAATTTGGCTGAACGAATGAAGTGAATGGATGGATGCTTCATTGACTTTTCTGCTATAACAAAGACTTCAGAAATGTTTTTGTTATTTGTGGACTAAACCTTTAAATTGTCGAATTAAAGTTAATAAAATATCCTACTTCTTAAAGCTTTTTAAAAAATACAAATTAACAAATTTTGCTTCAAATTATGTTTATGGATGGTTGACCTAAATATTTTCCTTTGTAAATTATATTATAATTTCAAGTAATTTTATTCAAAAACATTTTTAGCTCCTTTAATATTTGATTGAATTGACAGTTTTTGACTATGGAGTAGCTTTCTAATTTAAGGATTTCTTTTGACACTTCTTTATTGTTATTTATTTATTATTACTTCCAATTTTGAAGAAATAAATTCTTCATTCAAATGTATTATATGATCTTTGATTTCTGTATTAATTTTTTAATAATCAGTTTATTTCAAATGGATATACAAAAAAAGGAAAATACATTTTTTTTCTCTTCCCACTATTCAAAAGGCTTCAGACATAGTTCTACATAAATGATTAGAAAACATGAATTTATGCTACATTTAAACACAATAATAATTGATCAATAATTATTTTTGATTTCTCATTTTATAATTTTGCCTACATTAATGAAAATGATTTTTAAATTTTATTTTTTATCAAGTCTTTATTCTAAGTTTTATTTATTTTGGTGATATTTTATGTTTTTATTGTTTGAAAAAGTTTATTTTTATCAAGACATTTTTTTGTTTGATTTAACTTTATATCAACACAATAACAGATTCTATAAATGATGATCTTCTTCCTAACACTGATAAATGCATTGTCAAGTGCCGACCCATTCGAGCAACACCTATAAAAATTTCACTTGATCATCAGAAACCTAAAGATAGTAAGTATGCAGATATATAAAGTTTTTTTTAATTAACTCTGTTCTTATGAAATATGATTATTTACTAATTGTGATTTAAATCTAATGGTAAGCTATAGCGTATGAATATATTATAAATATATATTTTCTTGCTTCACCAAGCTTTCCAAAATATAGATAAAAAAGTTTCTTCTCTTATTTATCTATAACTTAGTTTGATTTTGATTACAAAAGTATTTTCCTCTCAAAAATAATAGTTTTAATAAACAAGCCTAATAAGTATAATGTTTATTTAATCAAAGTATACATAAAATAATTCATTGATTAAGACATAATATTTAAAAAAATGTAATAGGTATATTTGCAAATTCTTGAAAATTATAAGGCATATATATATAATATACATACTGCACCTATTGATTTTTTTAAACTCATTTTACAATGAATTAATGAGTGACTTGTTTATTCAACTTTTATTGTTTATTTTTCTTCATAATTTTATTTATCGTATATAAATTAATCCATGAAGTACTTGATTTGTGTAATCATAATGTTTAAATAAGAGTTTTATATTTAATGTTGGTTTTTCTTATCATCTATGTGTTAAAGAAGCAGAATTGATTGGAAAAATTAATGCAAACAGTTTTGAGTTGGTTTTGCTATATAAATTAAGAATTTTCATTTAATGTTTAAAATTACTACATAAATATATTTTTTTAATGAAATCAACATTAAAAGTTTTAATAGTCATGCTTTAATAATTATTATATATTTTTATTATAGCTACTGTTGTTACTTCACCCAGTTCTGGAATAGGTCCTCATCCTTATGATATAGGAACTAATAGTTTAGGGCGCCCGCTGTATCCTCGAACACAGTATAATATACATCGAAATCCTGCTATTCATGATAGTCATCAAAGTGGTATACAATTCTTTGATATATTTAAATGATATGAAATACATTCCATTTCACATATTTAAAAGAATGGCTGATTTAATGTTTTAAAAAGTTATTTTGCTTTTCCATCCTCTTATTTTAAATATAGATTTTTTTTCACTTACCATGCCTTTTAATTGTGTCATTAATAATCAGAATATTTGAAAATTCTACTTCAATGTTTTAATCTTTATTTTGAACAAATATCAAATTAGCATGGATCATGCTTAATGGATTGCCATTTACTTTTAAAAATTTTATATGTAAAAGTCTTAGTATAACATTTTTTAAACAGTGTAAGGTAATTATTCATTAGTTTTAATTAGCATTTTTGCAACCATCTGTAGATATGATTTTTTTTCTATAAAAATAATGAATAATTACTTAATTCTGCATGAAAATTTTTGTGTGCAATTTTCATAATTTTCTTTCTTTTTATTTTTGATTTTCTTTTAAGCTCATAAATTTAATTCAATTTTCAGACATAAAATACTTTCAAAATCAATAAAGCTTTTATTTAATTTATTATTCTATAAAAAAGTGATCAGGTACATTAATTGTAAAAAAAAAAAGAATTATAGAGACATAATTTGTTTGCTACATTGCACTTGATAGTGTTGAAATAACTGCTATAACATTTTTTTTAATAAATATAAAAAGTTACCTTTTTCTAATGCTTTTTCATCAATCTAAATCAGAGTCTAAAATAACTCTTTAATATGATTATTTTATCTTAAAATTTATTTTTTAGATGAAATTCAATTTTTAAAAAAAAATAAAAATGATTTCATAAAAAGTTATTTTACCATGAATAGTGTTTTTAATTTTATATGCTAATTTTGAAATATTATGGAAATTTATTTTCTGGAATCTGAATCTCTTTGTAAGCCTGAAACAAATTAAACATATAAATTGAGTTATGACTGATTAAGACTTTTTTAGATCAGATATTTTTTAACTTAAAACTCTTTTTGGGTAATTTGGTTTTCTTTTCTCATTGAGAACTCAGACTATAAGGTTAATTTTGTGTTGAAAAAGGCTCATTTAATGTTAAAAAAAATATTTATTACAAATTTATTTTAAAAAAAGAAATAAATGTTGCTTGTAGTGTAATGTAGTGTTCGTTGAAAATTAAAGAAGCATTCTGTAATATTCCAATGTTTTATTAAATGGGTGCTTTTTAGAGTGTTTTTTAATTGTTTTTCTTAATTCATTAAGTTTTCTGTTAATAATATTGTAAAGGGAAGGGTCAAAATTTGTCCCAAATAAGATTTCCTCACTTTTGTATCTACTTAAATAATTGAGAATTTGTGATAAAATTGATGTTATTAAATATTATCTAAAATAATATTTTTTCATAAGTACTGATTAAATTTTCATTTACAGTTACTCTTGGTGAACCTCCTCCACCTCCCACAACAGCTGCAATAATACCTCGCTGCCCAGGCTCCTCATATGATATTTCTGTGAATCCACCTCCTCCTCCCATAGATGCACCCATGGATAATCGGTCTGTAACATTCATTCCTACTGTACATGAAAATCACGAACCTGGAAATACAGGAACTCTTAGCAAGAAAACGTCATCCCAACATCCAATGCGCAGCTTCTCAATTCCTTCAAGCTCGTCTCAGAGTGTTCCAGCTACCCCTTTGTCAAAGCATAATGGTATGCATTTAGTTTTGTAAAAATTTTTGTCTAGTTGTTTGAATATATAGTCAATTTTCCCCCAAACCAATTATATGAATGGATAAGAATTAATATAGATATAAGGATATTATAATAAACTACCTTTAATTTCAACAAATGGCCACAACTACCACCACAAATGCTGAATGTTATTAACATCCTCGTTTATGCAATACTAAAACCAATCAATTAAAATGTTTTAATAAAAGATGAATGGTATCATTCTTTATCTACAGTATATAAATATTTTAAATAGATTATTTTTTCCTAGTAATAAAATACATTAATATTATTTTGAAATTGAGGTAGATAAAAAAATTAATTCACTGAAGGGCATTAACTGGGTCTCTTATTTTGTGAGCTAATTAATAATTCATTAATATTTCACAATTCTACTCTGGGTTTAGTTAAGAAATTGAAATTCTAGCTTTATGTGTCATTGAAAAAGTTGCTAATTTTTTTCTTTGTCTTTTCAGCATTAATTTAAGTTTAAAAATCACATTGTGCAGTTGGTTATTTATTAATATTTTTATTTTTTATAAATCAAAGTTATTTATTAATATTTTTGTGTCTTTAAAATTATTTAAAGGCAAATTTCTAATCAGGAGAATTTTAGTTGTTTATCATATTAATTAAAAATAATTGAATTCAATAGTAGTTATGCTTAACATGGCTCCAGAAAAGGTGAAATTTATATAGATAATGTGAATCTAGTAACTAATATGACATTATTATTGAACCACATTAGGAAATTGCAAATTTTAAATACACATATTTAATTATTTTTCCTGTTATATCAAGCAAAATCAATTACATCTTTTGATAACAATGTTCTCATTGCTATTAAAAAATTAATGAAAATTAGGTTCAGCTATTTGTAAGACATCAAACATAAGACACTTCTCTAGTTATTTATTTATAATCACTAGTATGAATAATTTACATGCTGTGCTTCTTAAACTAAATTTTCACGCCTTAGGAAAAGTTATTATATACAGGGTGCCTGCATATAATGAAAATTCAATTTTAAGAGCTTTATTCATAATATATAATTTAAGAACTCATATTCATAAATATCTAAAATGATAATCATTAATCAGAAGAAAATGAAACTTTGTACAGGACATAATTTGATAGAAAAGACATTCAGGAAATAAGTAAACTCTAAATTGTCACCAAAAAGTATATTATGTTGAAAATCTTAGTTAATATGCAAAAATGGTCACTATTGGTGACCAACTGATTTGCTGGGAATACTGGTAATTTTGAACTTAATACAGTTGTTTAAATATGTTTCATGTTCATGATACCATTAAATTGCCTAGGCATTGAATTTTTCTTACTTTAAATGCCTTACAATTCTTTACATAGTATACATGAATCTTTCTGTTGTGGACCAGTTTTATGACATCAAAATACTATTATAAATATTATGATACTATCCCCTAAATTTTATAACATTAAAAGCTTTTTGTTTGTTTGTTTTTGTTTTATAAATTACATATACATTTAACAAAATCCTTTTTCTTTAACTTTCAGTAATGAAAGAAAATCATGCAATAAAATATTTGATTTAACACTTTAAAAGTTTAAATTTCTTTACAATAAAGTTATATTGTTAGAAATTGGATTTTTTTACTTGACAAATGTCAAGAATGACTTAAACTCTTAAGATTTGAAATTAATATCATTAAAAAGATAGTTCTTAAAATTTTGAGATGGTGTAAAACCCATTTTTAACCAATAATATTTTCGACCAATATCACTGGAAAATGCCAAAATTTCATTTAATTATTCATTAATTGAAATTTTAAAAACTTTATCAATTGCTTATTTAAAGATAGATATATTCCAAATGTTGTCGTCTGGGCATCCTGTTTCAGACATGGTTGTTCTTCTCCTGTGTTCTATCTGTGAGATGTGTGAATGTGGACCCCTATAAAAAGGGGTTGTGCAAGCAAATGTGATGCTTGATGTATCTTAACATACTTGTACTCTTTGTCCTAGTTGACACTAAAAAACAACAGACGCTCACTTGGCTTAAATCGTGGACAGATTCTGTTAGTGAGATTGTAAAGTAACATAATCAACAATAATATATGCCAAATTTTGCATTTGTTGTCAAAGGGTATGGTCTGTAGAGTACCAACACATACATTGAGCCATTATTAATAGAGTTTGTTGCTGCATTTGTTGTTATGGAACTAGTATTTATTGAGAGTAGTCTTACTAACTTGAAAATTTGATGATCTCTTCATCTCCATTTAAATAGCAACATCTTTCTGTCTATGCTGAAATAGGTTTTCTTCTTGTTCAAAATAAACGCCCTACTATGTATATTTATTATTTTTTTAAATTCTATTCTTTATTAGACCTTTTCTTAGTCAACAATTTCTTAGAGCATCTGGTGTAGAATCTGAACTTTCTTTATTCAACTGAATTATGTTGAACAAAACTTGCTCATATACTTTGGTTTTTCATGATCGAATGAATGTCTTATGGTGGACGTATGTTGATTATTTATTATTATTATTATTTTCTTTGTTTTGCCTAGAATTTTTCTCATTTCTTTTTTAAATTTTCCTCAGAATTTCGTACTGTTATGATTGCAATTAGCTTTCTATAGAAATGGTTATGCTGCAAGTAGTTTTGAATATTAGCTTATTTAGAGAACTTTATCATTAAATCTATTATTTGTGCTATTCTATGTTTCCAATTTCATTGTTGACTTATATGTTTTTTAAAAGCTGTACAGTTAATGGACAATTTTTTTTTTTTTTTTGATTTTTCTGTAACTTTTTTTTATGTCTTCCTCTTTTTTTCTTTTGTTGCATACTCTCATTATATTCATTTAAGTACAAATATTTTTTTACATATTTAAACATTTTTATAACTGTGCAATTATAATTACCATTTATTTTTAAAATGCTGTTTAGAATTAGTTCAGTTTGAAAAGAATTAATGTTAATGAATTTTTAATAATGAGATAGATAATGAGTTAAATTACAAATGAATGATATTCAAAATAAAAAAAAATTACCTTTAGCTTATTTAGATAATACCCTTAGTGTATATGGATTAATTTTTTTTAAGCTGTGAAATCGCCTACGGTAGTTTCGAGTCCTCATAAAAAAGTTGTTCTTCATGTTCCTGGTGAATCAGAAGCAACTACTACAGCCGGAACTGCAAGTGTCTCATCTCCATTGGCCAGACATCAAGAACCGCTGTCTGCATCATCTGCTATTCAGGTATATTATTCAGATATTTATATCAAATTTTGGATAAACTGCCTGTGGTAAATAATCCCATTAATTTTCCTTGTATATAATTTGTATGTGCTTACTTATCTATAATACACGTACATAGATATATGTATATATATATCTGTGTGTGTGTGTGCATATCGTTTTTAAATTATTTTATTTATATTTTTTAATGAAGTTTCAATGACCTTGTAGCAATCTTGTAGAGTCTTAGATTTGAGAACTGAGGATTGAGATCTATTCCATGAAAGATCTGTATTCTTTTAAAGTTTTCCCCATATTATATCTTTTTTTCATTTATTTTCATGTTTGTCTGATATATGGACGCAAGTTCAGGAATCACTCTGTTCATATGACCATAGTCAAAAATTACATAACTTTGTTTGAAAATTGCTTTTGTGTAGCTTCTAAATAATGTATTAATTCAGCTAAATGTAATTCCTGGCTCATAACCTCCTGGTGCTTTCTAATCTATTACAAATTAAAACAGAAAACATTATCATATTTTTGTGGGATGAAATCATTCCCCCTCCCTTGAGTTAAGTTTCTGAAAAATCACGCCTCTTTGCTGATTTGGTCATCTTATTATTATTTCTAGACTTTGTCTTCTTCAGATTCATAGTTGAGATAAATGCTTCAACTAAACATTAATGGGCATTATGTCATTTAAATTTATTTATTAATCTTTTATATTTAACTTAAAGTTATTTTGTAGACTGAACTTTTGTTCATTTTTTTAGTAATCTTATAACATTAACGTTTACATATTGCTAATTATATAATCAGCTGGTGATATGAGACAAAATTGTTTTATTGCTAAATGCTATAAATTATAAATTTTTAAATATATTTAGCAATAAATCAGAATTTTTTTATCAATGTTAGCTATTCAAAACAGAAGGGAAATTTAGATATATAATTTTGTTTTTATCCATACTGCAAATCGAAAAATAAATCCTAAGCATGGTTATTTGTATATACTTTATTAACAATTAATTCTTCCTTTCTGTCCAATTTATCATAATTATAAAGTTTATATAATTTAAAATTTTGCATATTAAACATTTGTTATGATACAATTTGAACTTTAACATTTATATTCATTAAGTTCATTTAAAAAAATTAAGAATATAAAAAATATTTCTTTTTATTTTTTAAAATTTAACAAGGATTATTTGTTTGCTTTTTTGCTTTTGAACCCCTCCCCCCTGAATGTGATTAGTGAATGAAACAATGGATTTTCAGTTTTATTTCTTGTTCTTTAAATAAAATCTTATTTTAAATACATTTTGAAAGAAAAAAAATAAGAAATTATAAATTAATTCTGTATTAAAATCTTTAAGTATTTTTATTCTTTTCTAAAATTATGGTTTTTGTATGTATATAATAATTAATCATAATATTTTAAATTGCAGCCATCTGAAAGCACAGAACATCTGAATCAAGAAATGGCTAATTTAGAAGGTTTGATGAAGGATTTGAATGCTATTACTGCTTCTGAATTTGAGTGCTAAAATGTAAACTTTATAATATGATTTTTTTAAATATTTATGACAGACAACTGTACGTTGAGCAATGTCATTCTTGCCTTTTTTAATTTCTTGCTACGATGAAAAAATTGTAATTGTTTTTTCATTCAGAAAAGAACAAAATTATGGTGCCTGCTTATTTGGATGAATGGTTTTCTTTTTATGTATAAAATGAAAGAAATTGTGTTGCATTTGGAGCTTTAAAGCTGTTTTGACTGTAGTATATGGATGAAATTATTTTTCTTAAGAATCTAGTGTTTGAAAGATTTGTAAGATTATTATTAATAGGGATTGTGATTGTGCTTTAGAAGTGATAGTTAGTGGTATTCAAGTTGAAAGGACCAATTTTGTGCTGTATGTTGTGAATAATTTTTCTGAATTGCAATTTATATGCAGGTAATAAATTAGCTGTTAAATTTCTAAATTGGTTTTTTAGAAAGAATGCATGTATAAAATATCTTTATAAATTTTATATTAACCACATTAAAAAAAATGTCTTTTTTTTAAAACTTGCAGATGATTTAAAATTATTTTATTTTCTAAAATTTTTTAGACTTTTGATGATACTATTTATTTATAGGTATGAATAATCTGTACCTAATTAGTTTTATTGGTGAAATTTACATTTTTGCTTTTTAATTATTAAGGGACCAAATTATATTTAGTTTTTTTCTAATTATGAATATATAATTTTCATGGTTAAATGAGGTTTGAAAATAATACTAATGACTATTTCTATTTTTTTTCTATTATTATCATTTTTATTTTCATTCATTTTTTTTATTTTTGTCCTTTAATTATGGACATATTAATTTCTTTTTAACAGAAATTTAATTTTTTTCTGAAATTAAGGAAATAGATCCATCATGATTATTAAAAATAATTTTATTTGAATTTTGTTCATTATAGTTTTGCCTACCATTTTCTTATGAACACCTATTTTCTCCTATGAATTAGTTGTGTTTCTATTGAAAGAAAAAGGATTTTTCAATGTATTATCTAGTTTTTATTTTATTTCATTAACTTTATAGTATTTTCAAAGATATTTGAAAAGTTTATTCACATGTGTATGATGCAATTTAGTTTTATAATAACTGTAAATTAAAATTTAGTTTAATCTAATTTACATTATTTTAGATATTTGATTATTTTAGAAGACAGCCTGATGTTAAGGTCTAGACTTTGAATTTAAAGACGTGGGATTTAAGGCTATTTCATTGAAACTTTTCTGTGTATTTAGATTTATACATTTATTTTAGTTGCATTCTGAGGAAATTTTAAGATTTCTTAGCAGCTGAGTTTTAGATTTGATGATTACTTAGTTTGAAGTCTCTTCAGAATCACATTTCTAAAGAAAGATTGAAAACTTAACATAAATTAATGTCAGCATTTTTTTTATGGAATTTTAGATAAATAAAACACTAATCTAATTAAAATAAAGTGCTTCGGATTTCATAATGACTTATAAGTCACCAAATTTGTTTCAAAGTATTTCAACGTTTTGGGAATTGAATATAATTAGCATGATAATAACTTTGCTTTTGTAATCAGAACTCTCATTTAAAAGCTGAAAAAATTTCCGTTCCTTCCCTACAAACTAAAATATTTTATTGGTTTGATTTTTTAAGAAGTGTAAACTGTTAAAAACTAAAATGAATCCTTTCTAATTGCAAAGTTGCAAGGGCTTACTTCTACTATTTAATATTAATTTGTAAATCTCTTTTTTTTTTTTTCATAAGCAACTTTTATGTTGTTTGAATTCTAGATATTTATAACACAAACAGGTCTTTCTGTAAATTTTCTTCGTTGAGCATTTTTACAGGTAAATAAATTATTTCATGGTTTTTCAGAACTTCTTAAAATAAAAAATAAATTATTAATATTAATGATAAATTAAACCAAGACTGTTGTTAAAAACTTGATTCACCTATTATTTTCAGTATACATATGCTATGTATTATTGGCAATTCTGTTTCCCTCATTATAGAGATTTTGTGCCTTTATAAGTGAATAAACTTTTCAAAATTAATACTTACTTATCAAAAATAATTTTAAAAAATAAAGAAATGAAAAAATTATTCCTGTCAGTTTTGATTGTAAATACTTTTATTTCATTACTTATTTTTCTCTAAAAGTTTATAAGATTATTGTAATATGTAAGTTAGTTTTTTTTATCATAGCATAAATGTATATTTTTATTGATATTGAATTTTGAGTTTGTTAAGCATTTATAAATTTCATTAATCTCAAGTTCTGTAATCAAAGATATTTCTGTTGCATTGGAACAAATAGGCTAATTAAAAGGAAGCTATATTAGTTTTTATCTGTCATTAATTATGCCATAAACTATGCACATGTGTTAAGCTAGCAGCTGGTCTAGCAGCTTATTTGGTTGTGTTACCTGTTCCTTTATTACTGGAGGTTGATATGTAAATGATGCTCATTTTTAATTTCGATATTTATATATCTTCTGAAATGGTTGTAATCATTAATATTCCTAGTCTCATCATAGAACAAAGTGTGCTATGTGATGGTTGTGACAAGCAAGTTCATAAAACTTGCATTTTTATTTATACAATGTTCCATGCAAGTCTTTTTTACCACTTTGGCAGATAACTTTTTAAAATGATGCTTAAAAGATGAATTCCAACCTGCATTTCTGTATAAGGTTGCATTTTCTTATATCATGTAGTTAGTTGTGAATCCCTCTTTGCCTCTTATAAATCTCATTACAATTAACAAAAATGTTTCTTTGGTACTTTTTGAATATATTTAAAAAATTTAAATTTCAGACTCATTTCTAATGTATATTGTTCAATAACAGAATAATTAATTCTCTACAGTTATTGTGTTAACTTCATAAAAAAAATTCAATTTTCCATGCTTGTTAGCATGAAATCTTATAATTAATGTAGGTGCAGATGCATTTGTTGATAAATGATATCATAGCAAATTTATTTATTTATTGTTAAGAACCAAAGCTAGCCACGTCATCTTCTTGGGCGGAGCCAGCTGCCAATCACGTAAACATCACGTGACCTGACTGTTGATGTTTGTAAATTCTCTTTTTTTCCAGAAGAAGCGAACTTGACCCTGGTACGAGGG
>JAOUZG010036556.1:5061416-5076450 GCA_026289955.1 Argiope argentata | reverse complement strand
ATGTGGAAATATTGCAAATTGGATGTTAATAAAATATTATAAAAATGATGATAATAAAATTTTTAACAAATTATTGTAGTATATATAGCATTTTTACCAAATACTTAACTGCAGGGGAAGTTTACTCTGTTTAAAAATATCAGAATAATAGAAGATACTTCACATAGTATATCTTTTAAGCTCTGAAAAGAATTTGAAGTAGGAATGTAAGATATAACATTTTAAAAAAGGGCTAAAATAGATCTGATTATTTTGTACATTGAATGCCTCAATTAAAATTTATGGATAGAATAAATGTAGTACACTATACTATAATTATATATTATAGTTCAATTTTAAAAAGTGATTTGATTTGCTTGTTTTAAGAGGAGAGTCCATGTTACAATAAGAACAAAAAAAAGGACAATGGTTCATATTTGTTTTGAAAAAAATTAAAATCTGCTATTGCAAATTTCATGTCATCATGTGAGAGCATTATTATTTTTAAACTATTTTCTGTCTTGTTTAATTTAAGTCAGTGACCAA
The DNA here is from genome assembly GCA_026289955.1 of Argiope argentata. Classification (NCBI taxonomy): domain Eukaryota; kingdom Metazoa; phylum Arthropoda; class Arachnida; order Araneae; family Araneidae; genus Argiope; species Argiope argentata. The sequence continues at coordinate 5,075,925 of JAOUZG010036556.1, read as the reverse complement.
TTTAAACAGGTTTGAAACAATCGCGACTAACAAAATACACATGCGTCGATATATCGAGAATCGGGTACATGTGGGACATTTGTGCCAAATTGTAACTTTTTGTAGGTGATAAGTCGTCAAATGTGATAATCATCTTTACCATTTTGTTATAACCCTAAAAACGATGAATCGCCAATTTTCTGCCCGTGCATTTTGTGGCTTTAAAACGTCAAACCAATACAGCATCATGTTCTCACATGATAAAAATATTTTAACAAAAGAAATGTAACAATATTGCCATTGACTAAAACTTTTGAATTACAAATTAAATTTCTAATTCGAAATGATTTGCGATAAATCGTCAAATGGTACAAAATTTTGCAATATTTTCTAAAAACCCTAAAAGAGAAAAATTGTTGACATAAAAGCGATAAATCGCCAATTTGTTGAATAGGCTTTCTGAGCCTTCAAAAACCTCAAATTAAAGTATGTTCTCACAATTTTTAAAAAATAGTTTTGGCCCAAATTAAGCTTTATAGAATGCAAAATCCTTTGCTAAACCAAATGATATGCTAAACAAAAATAGAGAGATTAAGGTCTGTGATAGCAATCGAGTTAGTTAAATTTTCTTTTAACTGAATAAAAATTTTAAGTGAATACACAAATGTGGTATTAAAAGTTTTTGAACTTGGAAAAGTAAGAACATGAATCACCAATCTTTGATATATTTAAAAACCCGTTTCAAATATCTTTTAATATATTCAAATCAAAATTTGTTTGATTTCGATAATTTTGTCAATCTTTCGCGTGATACATCATGGAACAGTATGTATTGATAGAAAAAGTAATTTTTTTAATTTTTATGTGATGTCAATATTTTTGTATAACTTTTTAACGAAAGAAGAAAAAATTTGTGGAAGCGTAACATAAAAATTCCACCTCTACATTATTAACTTTTTCTCGCTATTTATGCTCTTTTTTTTTCTGTCTTAATGACCTTTGCAATAATAAGAAACGAATACATTTTTCCCGAGGCAATTTCGATTTATAAATGGTCTCTAACGTAAAAACTGTAGTCAATACGTTATTGCAAGAAAATAATTGTGTTGCGCTTGACACGAAAGATAGAAGCTAAACTACGCTCAATCGGAAATCGAACATTTCCTTGTCACCACGTGCGATACTTGCTGTGTTAATAATTTTCTGTTTTCATAATAACTCACTGTTGATTATTCCATTTATATTGATTGCTGCACTTTTAGTTACATTTTGTGAGTGCATTTTTTCCCCTTCTGTTTTCTAGTGGGATAACTGATTCTGACATTATGCTTTCTTATTTTTAATACTAAATTTGTTTACCGTTTTATCTTTATTGAAAAAAATTTATCATGTGAGAACATGATGTATTTATTTGAAGTTTTTGAAGCCACAGAATAAACGGTCAGGAAAGTGGCGATTTATCGCTTTTGAGGCATCAGTTTTCCATTTCAGGATTATTAGAAAATGGTAAAATTGGTTGTCACATTTGGCGACTTATCACCAACAAAAAATTACAACTTGGCATGAATGTCTGCCATGTACCCGATTCTCGATATATCGACGTATGCGTATTCTGATAGTCACATGATTGTTTCAAACCTGTTTAAATTGGTTCATAACTTAAAATTAATTGAGACAAACGATACATTAAAAAATATAGCGTTCTCACATACTAACAACAAATTTGAGATAACAGTTTTTTTTCTTATTTATTTTTTCTTTGATCATGTCTACTGGTTCCTAATATTGTCCTTCATATGAACTTTTGTAAAAATAAAATGAAGACGTTCGAAAAACTATTATTTTGCTTCCTATCATTTATAAAAAAAAAGTTGGAAATATAACTAAATTATTCCACCAAACTGTGGGTAGCGAGTTTTAATGATAAACCATTCAGTGTTTTAATGTTCGAACATGAAAATAAAACCGTCAGACAAGAAAAGGCCGTCCTACAGTGTTACCAGAGATACATTGTCTGATAGAATGAGAAGATGAGAAGAACTGTGTTTGAATATCATAAGAACTTATCAGAATTTAATGAAACAAAATCTATTTCATCTGTAAGTACGACTAGTGCTGTTATCAACCAGCTTACATGGATTATTTCAATAGATAGTTTTTGTGTGCGTGCAATGAAAAGAAAGCCGGCGTTTTCTTTTGTGAAATCGCTGCTATACATCTTATTGGAATCACGTTATATTTGATGATGAATCAAATCTAACATTTTTTGTTTCCATGAAACATATGCTGGAATGGAAATGGGAAAAAGAATAAAGAACCTCGATTCTAAGAACATAGATGGAATATTGAAGATGAAGAAGACCTCGTTAGGTGCTGGATATATGTTAGCACCAGGACTAAGTTGCTTTGTGTACGCCAATCGTATGATGGATTGCTCTTTTTATTTAAATATTTCTTTAAAAAATTTAATTTGGCCGAGATATTGAAAACAATTTCTTTTAAAATTCTTATAATTCCTAGAATTTCCTTCCAATTCTTAGGATTTCCCCCGGGGGGGGGCATCTTAAAAAGAAAATGAGTTTCTTCCGGCATGGTGGTTGATCTCGCCATCCTAGAAAGACACAAATAGGTGGAGGTCTAACTCCTCCCCTCGATGATGGGACGTACTTCCTACGGGCCGGTTAGGGCCCTTAGGACTCAACCACAGTTCCTACCAGTGTTAGTATAGCTGTGGTTCAATCATCCAGTTTTCTTTATCTGTATGCCTTCGGGTGGATCTGAGAGTCAGTGATGACTTACAACTCTTTGAAAAAAGTACGGGAAATTCGGGAATTCTTAGCCCACGAGTTTGCATCGCTGTCGTAAATACTCAAGGATATCTTATTAAGTTGTTAAAAAATTAGAATAGTCGATAATTTTAGAAATTTTAGGAATAGTCCGATATCACTGACAGGCAAGATTGTGAATAGTTTCTGAATAATGATTTAAAATAAAAAACACTGACATTCTATTTAAAATACTTTTTATAAGTTTTGAGAAAATATATTGGGGGAATTGTAAATAGATCTCATATTCGGTATGTCATCATGTTGCATCATTGATCACATGATGCTTTGCCTCCATTATTGCGAGACGAGAGGTTGGCGGTAAGACGTACCGCTCATGCTCATGTATCTTTTTTATGTGTTTTATGAAAGTTCAGTACTGTTTTGTCCTAATCTTAATAAATATACTTTACATATTAATGCTGGTCATTACCTTTCCCCTCCTTCCCACAATATATAGGCTGTACTAGCACATGTCCAACAACAATGAAACGATGCCTCCGTGATATTGGCCGGCTTACAAAATATCGAATAACGTCGTGGATATATCTTGCCCTGTTACGTATGCTAACAGGGTATATTTCCACTTTTCACAAAATGTATAGCAATATTGTTGAGATATCTACACGATATTGCCTGCATTTAGAGCATTGAACATCATCATGGGTGCATAATACAATCTCTTTTGCTTGTAGGGTATGTAAAAATTCCGTGACGAAATAAATGTTAAAATGATCTTTATTTCAATAAAATAATAATTTCACCTCGTTTTAGAACCTTTGTGCACCAGGCCTTAATTAAGACCAGTAGACGATGTGAAAAATTTTATGACAGAATTCAGATTTGATTTCCATGCGTTTTATATTTTCAATAAGTACGATGCAGTAGCTAAAGAGGAGAGAGGACAGATATAAAGATGTCTAAATGCCTATTTCAGAAGGTGCAATGGAGACAAATTCTTTATTTATATCCATTTTTAATGCCAATAATAATAATAATAATGCCCAGTGCCATTTGATGATGTTTGACGAAGAAGAAAATCTTGCCTCTGGCGCTACATATTATTACGAATGGTCACTTCCTGTTCCGTCCTTTTATAGTAGTGGCGGGCGTATGTTGTGAAGACACAATCAGTAGGCTGCAATAGAAAACACAACGACTTTTATTTACAAACGAATACTAACACAAAGACGACGAATGCACAGACGACAAATAAGTGCAACCAAGACGAACACAGGACAGTACATTACAGCAGACAGTAGTAGTGGATCATAGCTCTCTCCTCGAAGAATCCAGCAAGAAACGGGTTATTTGAAGCTTCTCTCTATGGTCTCTCCAAACGGCTGAACTTATCAATGTCTCTCGCCTTAGCTGCTGACTCACTCCCACACACTGACTTCTCCACATACTATACGGTGCTGCTTCCACAGTAGACAACAGGATTCGGTACACAACAGTTCAGTACTGGCGTGAACTATACACAACAATTGACACTCCACCGTTGCTTCGCCATTCTCTCGAAGACTCGTGATTTGTCTTCTATTTCAGTTCCGCTTCCGGTTCAATTCAATTGCCATACACATACAACTCACAAGGAGGAAGACAATTAGGGACTACACTAGGCAAAAAAACTTTAAAACTGGCCTAAATGATTTGGACTAAAGTAGAAATAGAATCGGAGTGACACATACAGATGGAAACTGCCGGAGTCGGGTCGAGAACCTTCTAGGCAAATTAGGGTGAATCTCAGTTTCTATTAGAGGGATCGGGGAAATTCTTGAAGTTTCCATTATTATCCATTTTTCTGCCAAATTCGTCGCCAAGCCCTGGCATCACTAACGCGGCACCCCCACTCAGAACGCAACAGGGCTGGTCGTAATACAGTCTTTTTTACATTCACACTGTTTGTGCTGGGAAGCAAAATTGCAGGTCTGTAACAATATCTTCGTTACGCCACTGAAGCTTTATGTCGAATTTTTGGGTTAGAACCAAATTTCGCTAACCCATCGAATGCATATCTTGTTTGAAACTTAATAATAAGTAAGAAAACATGTTTGGGCAATGCAACTTGATAGAGATGTTGATATAAGTTCAGAGAAGGGATCGCGGTTCTCGTCGTTCCAGATTGGTTCAAGTGAATTTAAGGAGCTGATTTTCAGAAATTATAATATTTTTAATAATTAATTACGAAATATATTGGAGACTAAAAAGAGGAAAATGATTAAAATAAAAAAAAAAATGTAAAAACAGTCCTGGTAATTTTTCTTTGGCGTGATGACAATCATTATCAAACTCTAAATTGAGTCTTAATCTTGGTTAAACTGTAGTAAGTCTGTGCAAATGATAGTCGAATTTTGATGTCAAACTTTGATGCGTTATTCCAGAGCTTAGCTTAAAGGGAAAATATTATAACTTTATTTCTCTGTAGCAATATGATTTTAAATATAAAAAATGAAATCAAGTTATCAAGCAAATTTCAAGTTATTATGTGAGAACATTATTATTTTTAAGGGGTCTTTATTAATTTTGTATTTATTAATTTATGTCATTAACCAGTTTAAAAAGGTTCGAAACAGTCACGAGATTTTTCTATCGTCTTTATCCCTCTATAATATATATACAAGGTGGCCAGAAATAAAACACCCCTACTCTGACCTCCATGGATATCGAACTACTCAGTGTAAAGGCTCAAAATTTTGTACACATACTATTCAAAATATGGGGAAACGGATTTCACGAAAAAAAAATTAGTTCCTGAAATCACCGATAGGTGGCGCTGCACAACTGGAACTATGATCAAAAGACACAAATAAAAATAAAAATTAAAATGTTTATGCGGAATGGAATGCTTCCATGCTTCCTTTTTAATTTTTCTGCCCCTTATGGAAAATAAAAATAGTAAAGAAGCTAGAACTCCCGTTGTAACTGCAATTTCATACTGTAACCAGAAAAATTTGCATAAAGCATGGTTAGAAGCCATGTTAAAAGGTGGGGAATGTCATTCTTATTAGTGATGGCTGTCACGCTGCCAGAACGCGCTTTGCTTGTGAAGTTGTTTTACGAGAATAAAGGAAATGCTCCAGCAGCACTTCGAGAGTTTCGCCGACTTAAGGATTTGCGTAAGGGACCATTGCTTCCACAAGCTCTCAGGAGAATGATCGCTCGATTCGAGGAAACTGGACATCTTGGAGTTCAGCCTGGTCGAGGACGCAAACCGGTTCGTTCAGATGTCGTTGAAGATGTTGCCACCGGTATTGTTGAACAGTCAATGGATAATGTTTTAGGCTGCAGTAGTGCACGTGCAGTGTCACGACACTTGGGTGTTCCCTATAGCACAGTGTGGAACGTACTCAGAAAAATGGTGCATTGTTTCCCGTACAAAATCCGCCCTAATCAACAATTGCTGGCCACAGACAGGGAGATGCGACTGACCTTTGCATTGACATTTCTTGCTAGAGTTGAAGTGGATGCATCGTGGCCGTGGCAGATTCTGTGGAGCGATGAGGCCCATTTCCACCTCAGTGGAACAGTGAACACCCATAACTGTCGCATATGGGACACGACAAACCCCCGTACCTTCCAAGAGATTCCACTCCACTCACCGAAAGTTACAGTCTGGTGTGGATTCACAGCCACATTCATCCTTGGACCGTTCTTTTTCGAAGAGGTTACTTCCAATGGCCTTGAGACATGTACCGTGACGGCCAACAGGTACAAAAGGATGCTCGAAACATTTGTTGTACCCCATTTGCAGCAGCGCCAATGCCTTGACACCATTACTTTTATGCAAGATGGAGCACCTCCACACATTGGACTCCCTGTGCAACAGTTTCTTCGCCAACATTTCACCACTGACAGAATAATCAGTCGCGCGTTTCCGACAACTTGGCCATCTCGTTCACCGGATCTTAATCCGTGTGATTTTTGGCTTTGGGGACACTTAAAAAACCTTGTTTATCGAGAACGTCTGATAACCTTGGCAGATTTGAAAGAGAGTATCAGTCTGCATGTGAGAAGCATCTCAGATGACCAGTTACGATCCGCAGTTGAACAAGCTGTCCACAGACTTCACATTTTACATCTTCAGGAAGGGAACCATATTGAGCAGCATTCCCTGCATCGATAACGTCCTTGTTTCATGTATGCTTGGTACTTTCAAATAAAATGTGTTTAAAACGTGTTTTTGTGTCTTTTCAGCATACGTCCAGTGGTACAGCGCCACCTATCGGTGATTTCTGGAACTAAATTTTTTTTTCGTGAAATCCGTTTTTTGGGAAAATGGGGAAACCCGTTTTTCCCCATTTTTTGAATAGTATGTCCACAAATTTTCAAGCCTTTACACTGAGTAGTTCGATATCCAGGGAGGTCAGAGTAGGGGTGTTTTATTTCTGGCCACCCGGTATATATATATATATATAATTTTAATTTTTCTCGCTGGAAAACAAAGTTTTGGAGTTCGACCTATTTTGAGATGAAATAACAGCTATGAAGTCATAGTTCTTTGTCTACTTTTTAAAAACGCATTTGCTGTCAAAGATTCATACGAAATAATAAAGAAATACTGGTAAAAGCAGATCAGACTTTTAAAAATTCATCTACTTTCAAAGAAGCATACATTATAATAATGGAATAATGGTAAAAGCAGGTAAAAATATTCTTCAACCGATAATTACCTGCGGCCCATAATCTTATTATTATTATTATTATTTTGCCCGGAAATATAGGGGACAACAAAACCTCCTAACCAAAACAATCATATTCTCACCTGATAAAAATTAGACGTGACTCTATTATAAAGAAAATAAACTGTAATAAATATTAATAAAATCTCTAAACACCCCTTAAATACTAAAATATTATATAAATTTGAAAAAAAAACAATTCAATTTACCTGGTGTATTTCGCATCTCAGTCTTTTACGATTTTATTTTGGCATCCATATTTTTGATTAAAGATTTACTTTTAAGCTATCTAATAAAAAGAATTCTTAAAACTTGTTTAATGTTTATTGTTATTGGTTTCTGTTAGAGAAGTAGAATATATAGTCTTGTAGTCATATGTATGTCAATTAAAATTACAAGCTCTGACACTTTAATGGAATTATGACAATGAAAACGTGTCAAAGCAATCTAACAAGAATTGAATGTAGCCAATATTACCAATACTGGTCGCTAAAGGCGACTTGTATTAAAATATGCGAAAGAGAATACAAGAGAGTCCAGTCTATTTTTATTGCTCGTCCTCTCAACCTATTCATTTCACGGACATGAAATTGGTTAATCTACAGCTACTTAGACTTGAAACGGCTATTTTTGTTCTGAATTTTGTCATATTTCTTTTAATAAAAAGGGGAGAAAATGGAATGACCAGTTTTCAATGAGAACTCGCGCTTTCAAACGTTCTGTTTTGTTGCTATGGTAACTCAAACAAACCCGAGCGATTCAGACGAAAGCATGCTGATTCCGCTATGGTGGTCCTTCGGAAATTTTATGGAAAATTTATTTCATTAATAATCATAGTAATATGTTATTCAATAGTCGAAAGCAAAATCATCCAAGGAGAATTAAGAACGAAAGAAGTAAGTAAAAATATAAATATTTATATTTGATAGCTTGATCTAAACTGGATCAGGACAGTTTAGGAAATGTGTGTTCGATTCGTAATGCTTAGCGTGTGTAAGACTTATGCATAAGTTAAAAGGATGCAGATTTGTAACAAAACATTTCCCTAATTTGGTTCATTCTATGAATTTGCTTATTAAAAGTCCAAAGTTTACAAAGCAATCTATTCTGTATGTCAATTATTGTTCACATTCTATAAGTACAATACCAATGTTATTGTTTATCATTAGGTGAAAAATGTAACTATTCGTGTTCGTAAAAATGAGGTTAAGAATAGTTAAAAGATTTTAGGGATTGCAAGTTAAATAAATATTTTTATATTTTCCTGAGGATTATAATCGTCTGCAAAATAATAATGTCATATTTCATTTAAAGAATTGTTATAAGTTTATTTCCATTCATTGAAATGTTATATTTCCATATTAAAACATTTACAAGATACATTTTCTTCGAAAAGGATCTTTTATGATATTTCTTTGCACATAAAATATTTTACTTTATCTAAAAAGAATTTTTATACAGCAATGCGCAACTAAAACACATTCATTTTTTTGCACCAAAGCGTAGTATAAGCATTATTCATATTTTTTCTTCCATATTTATATTTTCTTTATTTGGTTCATTCTATAAATTTGCTTATTTAAAATTCAAAGTTTACAAGCCAATTTATTTTGTGTGTTAATTATATTGCGAATTCTATAAGTACAATACTAATGTTACTGTTTATTATTTGGTGAAAAAATGTAACTATTCGTGTTCGTAAAAACGAGGTTAAGAAAATTGAAAGATTTTAGGAATCACAAGTTAAATAATTGTTTTTATATTTTTGGGGAATTATAATCGTCAGCAAAATAATGTTATTTATCTTAATCTTATTTTAAGTTTATTTATTTATTTCATTTTTTATTCGAAAAAAGAACTTTCAATAAAGCAATTTTAATGAACTTTTTATATATTTAATTGGCTAATTTAAATTTAAAAAAATAAAAGTGTAAAGCTACTTTTTAAATATTTTTTTCTACATTCTTTATATTTATTTATATCGATTTAAGCAATAATTATTCAAAAATAAATTTAAAAAGTAATGTAGTTTGGCATCAAAAATAAAAAATAATAAATTCATTTTATTTTGGAAATTCTTAAAAAATTTTAACGATTAAATAATCTGAAAATAATGAATTTTAAATGTATTTTAGGCTGTTTTTTATTTATTCAAATAAACTTCCTTTCATATTTTTTATTTTAATTGTAGCATTTTATTATGAAATCATTTTTAAAGCAGAGACAAAAAGTTTAATTTTTAAAGAACAGAACAAATTTAGTAATCAAACAGTAAAAAAAGGTTTTTGAAATCATCACCAAAAATTTAAATCTCTAGTAGGAAAAAGTATTAGTCAATTTTTTTCAGTTTAGTGCAGGTAAATACTTATTAATTGGAAAAAAGTAACTGTAAATGTTATATTTAGGAGGCAAGTTGCTTAAAATTGCAATTATACCTTAGAAATAATCAAAAATAATTAATACAATTATATGTTGGAGTGTTAATGAATATTTCTTTAGTACATAATAAACTGAGGGAAAAGAAAGTGCGTTATTTCCGTGTTATTGATTTGTTACATTTTATTTATAAGTACAGATGTAACTTAAATAAATTGCAAATTGAATATCATGTTTTGGCATTTATTTAACTATGAATAAATTGATATGAAACCAACATAATATTATAAAAAGACAGCAAAACAATATTATATTAAAAAATTAGAATTCACTACAAATAAAATTTTATCACTACACTTTTATTGGGATTTTATATTTTTTTCATTCTTATATTTTGGATTTGGATTTTAAAGTAAATCAATGACTTTAATTTATTTTTGCAGATATGTTTCAATTAACGATTCTAATTTTCCTTTACTAAAACTTTTCACAAACTTACAAAACTTTTCACAAATTGATATGAGTTTATTTCCATTCATTAAAATGTTATATTTCTATATTAAACCATTTACAATATATATTTTTTTCGAAAAGCATCTTTTGTGATATCTCTCTGCGCATAAAATATTTTACTTTATCTAAATAGAATTTTCATACAGCCATACGCAACTAAAACACATTCGTTTTTTTTACAGCAAAGCATAGTATATGCATTATTCATATTTTTCTTCCATATTTTATAATATTTATGTAATAAAATAAAGAAAATATTTTGAAAAAATATGGTTAGTAATGAGATTAATATAAATACTGAAAATTATAAAAAATGTTTATATTTCTGTAAATGAGTCTACTGATGGGAAAATGTATTTAGAGCACTTGATACAAAACCATATTAAAAAAATATTGGTTTCAGTTTGAGATTCTAAATTCGTATCTAGATAACTTGATTCATAATGATTGCTCCTAAGAGAATTTGTTTTTGAAAATTTGCAGGGTATTTACAAACAAAAAGAAAAGTTATTTATTTGGAGAATTTACTAACAAAAAGAAGGTATTATAAGGATTTCACCAGTTAATAAATTCAAATGTTGAAATTAGATATCTAAATTGAGAATAAACTGTTTTAACTTGTAAATTATTCAAATTTTCCGAACACAACTTAGACAACTAAAAAAAAGTAATTGAAACGTTATTTTAAACTCAATTAATCTTTTGGTAATTTATTTTTATTTAAGTTTTCATTTAAATATTTTTCTGAAAATATAGAGGTTTATTATTTGGCCTTATTACATTAACATATTTATGATTTTATTATCATGTCAGAACATGATGTTTTTGGGATGAGGTTTTTAAGACAAAGTTTTTTTGGATCGTTTGTGAAAGTGACTCATTCTACGAAACAATTAAAACGAATAAAAATGTAATTTAACTTGCACGAGCACGTGGTGCTTGGCCGTTCAAGAAATTATATTCTGACATGATACATTGAAATTTGCATCGCAGATTTTAATCGTTTTTTAATATTATTTGTGAAAAATTACATGTATATATTGATATTTTGCTTATACATCATGGAAAAGCTATTCAATTGTAATATAAAAGTTTCATGTAGAAATTATTAAAACTTTAAGGAATTTTTTTAAAATTAACCATATTATTTTAGGGTTATTAATGAATAAAATTATTTAATTATTGCAATTAATTATAGAGAATTAATAAATTTTCAATAAATATAACATTAAATTTTTTCATATGACCTAACAGGAAACGTAATATATTTAAATGTAATTTAGCAATTTTAAATGAATAATTAATATTTTAGTATAAGCAATTAAGTATGATTTAAATGAATAATTAATATTTTAGTATATTATAAGCAATTAAGTATGATTTAAATGAATAATTAATATTTTAGTATATTATAAGCAATTAAGTATGATTTAAATGAATAATTAATATTTTAGTATATTATAAGCAATTAAGTAATGATTTAATTTAATGAATAATGAATCTAATTATTCAATTTTAATCAGGCATTGTGATCCTAATATTTTATTATCCACCTACTTAAATTTAAAATTTAAATTTAGCTAATAACATTTTTTTAATCACCTGCTGTTCCCTGTGACCCATCAATTTTAGGCAGCTGCCTAATTTACCTAGTTTAATTACAATGCTGTTAAAAAAAGCGTAATGATTGTACATTTTACTTACTGCTCAATGAGAAACCCATAAATTTATACTTAATAAATAATAACCTATATAAATATACTTTTACCCAAAACTAATTGAATTATGACTATAATAATTACTATAACTATCTTATAGTAAAATTCTTCAATAATTGGAGAAAATTGGACGACTTCACAAATTATAAATTCTAGGCACCTTTGGCGATCAGTTGTTACCAGCATTATTTGTTGAAAAATCTTTTTATTAAAGTTCGAATTTTAATGGTTCCCCCCAAAATTTTTTAATTCAATTTGTACTGCATATTTGATTCATCCTAATTTATAAGTTTGAGAATCGTTTTTACGCATTGTGTTAAACGCCTCTATAATTTTTTGTTATATGATTAAATATTTGAGCTTTTAACTGAAACGAAAAATAATTTAAGCTGAACTAATCTATATATTAGAATATTGTTGCTGAATCTAACCTTATCCAAACTATTTCAACCTATTTTATATCAAAGCAATCAAAATATAAACTAATCGTGATCAACTATTTCTTCGGAATACTGATTAATTAAATAATCGACTTGTTTAATTTTTATCAAATCACTTACATGTAATTTCATATTTATGATTTGTTGGAAAAATATTTCTTCTATTTATTGTGAACATGATACATCCTATGGACTCAAGTCACAAGATATAACATTTGCATGAAAAACGAAGCGGTTAAAACCATTTAATATATAAGTGCACGTTGTCATGTCTGGTTCTGTAATTTTACTTTCTTGATTCGCATAAAATTGCACAAATGATTTCAGAATTAAAACTATCTAGCTAATTTCACTTGGCCTTTTAAGACATATTAATTAAATTAAAACGTAAAAAAACAACCATAAATTAAAATATTATCTTTCAGCTTATCGAATCTAATTTAACGCCTTCTGAATTTAAGAAATGAAATGAAGTAAAATGTCATGTTTATATTGCCAAACAACATGAAAAATTGAAATTTTAATCTTCATTCGTTAGCTTTCAACAATGGAAGTAAAATATGTGATTAAATATTTGGGTAAGTAATTAAATTAATTAAAATTTTCTTGAAATAATTAAAAGAATTGTTGTCAGTTTTGCATAAAACATTTTTGAAGAATTATTGGCATTGAGAAAAAGAAATTTTCCACCATTTAAAATGATATTAACAAAATTACTTTAAAGAAGTATTTTTAAAATTTTTTAATGGTATGAAAACAATTTTTGTGTGATAATATATCTATAAGTTATTAACGAAGAATGTCAAAATATAAGCTAATTTTTAACTGGTTTATTTCCTTTGCTACGAAATTAGATGAACTCTTGGAATGCTTTGTCGTTTCGATTCATTTAAGAATTTATACAGAACACATCAAATATTTATTCATTCTATGTATAATTGTATAGAAATATAACAATTATGAATAGCTTAATTGTTGTTTGAAAGAGTAAAAAGTGTGATAATTTGATGCGCGCAAGGGCAAACTAGTTAATGGGTTAATGAATTAATTCAAAAAGAACAATCCGATCTCATCCTATAAAATATATTTAATCCAAATTTGGTAGCTTTGGGTCCAATGGAAGGATATGAAAAATATCTTTAAAAATTGTCTATATTAAAGGAATAAATCAACGCTACCTAAAATTACATTATTAAGAAGAAAATAATTTGAATTTTTAGATAATGCAAACATAATTGTTTTGAAACAATATTTTGAGAAGTTGTGTACAAAAAACATCAAAATTTAGTTTATTTGTTAATTAATTCAAGAATTTGACAAGATGCACATCATCAGCCTCTAAACTTAATTTAGGTCTAATTTGATATCTTAGGATCCAACTATCGTCTTTACAGATCGTCAATAGATACTCTTGCATTTGTTTATTTCCTTCTATTAGCTCATATTCTCCCTATATATTTATATATTTGGTTCAAATTTTCAATTGTTAATGAAATGCTTTTCATTTATCCACTCAAATTCAAATACATTTTTTTTGAACATGGAGTGGATGACATTTGATGTTAATACAGTTTTTTTTTCAAATATTAATTCATTCATTAAATTTAATCAATCTTTATTGCTTTAAATAGAGTTTTAGCTGTTTGTAATGAAAACTGAAATCGACAGGCAGTAGCTCAATCTGTAAAATGCGATTATTTCAGTATTTTTCACGTGAAGGTGAAGAATGCGAGTTCAATTCTTGCGAAAATCCATCATTTTTTGATACATTATTTATATTAATTGTAATTATTTAATAAAAAGTAACTAAAATAAATTTTTTCTTTGTTGACCTACCTAGGAATTGACTTAAATTAAAAAAAATATTACTTGTATTTATATTTAAACTGATCAAAAATTTAGGAAATCAACAATCAATTAAATAAACTTTAGCGGCTTAATTTAATCAAACAATAAGCATTTCATGGGGGGGGGGG
>JAOUZG010036556.1:5038892-5061316 GCA_026289955.1 Argiope argentata | reverse complement strand
TATATATATATATATATATATATATATATATATATATATATATAATAGTGGGTAAATATATATATAAATAATAGTGGTAATAGTGGGTATATAATAGTGGGTAAAAATAACCTGTAGTAGGCCAATGATGTACCTTAATTTATTTTTTAAAATATTCTGTCATGGAACAGGGCAAATGGAAGATGCTACTTCGAATTGATTCGTAATTGCGTGAGCTGAGACCATTAGGAATGGGAGATTTGATTGCATGTTCCTTTTTCAAATGACATCGCGCCATCATCTGATTCCTTTTAATTGTATCAATGCTTCCGCAAATGGGTTTTCTCTAAAATAGAATGGCTTAGACTAGTTCTGTTGCTTTTGATTTCCTTTGTTAGGAATTGCTTGTTGTTGCACGAATACTGTGTTGTTTTCTGATATAAGCAGTAAATATTCGTGGAATTTAAATATTTACGAAAGTGCTTTTTAAAAATAAGGGTTTCATGATCATGTGCTATCATTATTTTTGGGGAATAGTGTAGCCGATTGAATTCGAAAAAAGAATGTAAAGAATTCTTTGTTGCCATTGATATAAGATTGAAATCAGTTTTATTAGAATATATAGTATAATTGCTTTCAGCTTTGTTACTTATGATTGAGTACCTAAAAGATTGAGCTTCTGTTGGCAGTTTCTTTTTAATAATGTGAGAATATTATGTTGTTTTGTTAGGAAGGATTGATGTCTCCGAAATTGACGTGCAATAAATATTTTTACCTGCTTTTACCAGCATTGCATATTATCATGTATGCTTCTTTCACAGCAGATGCGTTTTTAAAAGGTTGTCCTGCTTTTACCAGAAATTATTGCTTTATTATTACGTATGCTTCTTTGACAGCAGATTCGTTTTTAAAAGGCTGACGTAGAACTATGATATCATAGCCGTTATTTTATCTCAAAATCGATCGAGCTCCAACACTTTGTTCGCCAGCTCAAAAAATTGAAAATGAGGGTTTAATAAACTTATTATTACATGTATATATTTAAATGAATATTATAGAGAGACAGAGACCGATAAAGAAGTCTCGTGATTGATTCAAACCGGCGTATATTGGTTAATGACTTAAATTCATTAAGATAAATAAGGACTTAAAAAATAATAAGGTTCTCAGATGATTACTTGAAATTTGTGATCAAAGATTTATTTAAAGTTTTTAATTTTTTTTTATTTATTTGTTTTGTAATATATGCTGTTATTTTTTAGATATGAATCCCACATTGATTACATATGATTATGCTACAATCTCATCTCCCTATGAACTGGTCATTTATATATTAAAAAAATCATAAATGCATTAAGTTATGTTCGAATCGGTTAACACAACATATTATTCGAATCAGTTAACACAATAATTGCGCTGTTGCTATTGGATGGGAGTCGAACGCATTCGTATTTGGATAATGTTAAATAACGCCATCTCACAAAAATCTGAGGTATCAATAGGTTATCGTGTTGTGGCAACAAAGAAAGTACCACAAAAACATGTGAGATGGCGTTGCATGGAATTGTGAGCATGAGAGCAGATAGAAAAAGGCTTAAATAGTAAGTTTGTAAAAAAAAAATGTGTGTGTGTGTGTAAAATCATGTTTTTTCTGGAAAGACAAAGATAAATTTAAAAAGCAAAATCTTATCTAGATATAAAATTTGATCCAAATGTTTGGAGCCGTTTCCGAAATACTTAATATATATTTATACCTAATATATGTTTATTCATATACAATAATTGTTTTCAATCTTTTATGATTTTATTTTCACTTCCATATTTTTGAACAAATAAAATTTCGTCATGATTTCGTTTCATTATCATTAAAATTACTATCCTTTCACTAAAATTTCGCTATGATTTTGTTCATTTATTTTTTAAAGTTTAAAGTTCTTAAAGTGTTTCTCTTCATTTCTTTCCACAGAATTGGGCATTCATAACAAGATTCTGCTTTTTGTCAGAACTTGGAATGTTCGAATATGACATCGAATACCCCAAGGTAGGTACATAAAATTTCTAAGAAATACTTTTTTTTTGTTATTTTTCAATGACATCTATTCTTCTCTTTCAATAATCGCTATTAATGTTATGAGCTGCTTAAAGCGTAAAAAATCATAAAATACTTGGCCCCTATGTTTTTTAAAAATTTATATCAATATGTTATCTGTTATCATTATTTACTATCGAGTTATGAATATTTATGATTAGAGCAAAAAAAATTCAAAAAAATCCCAGTAAATACTAAATAAAATCGGAAAAACATTGCTAAAAATCAATATCACATATTCTCAATAGATATTTAAGAATTCGCAACATTTTTTTTAAAAAAATATCTTTTGCATTTTTACTGAAATCTTTAAACTAAGTCATCTCGCATCTCCTTTAAACGAATAAATTTTTCAAAACGTTTTTAATTTTAATTTCTAATAGTCTGAACATCTAATTTTTTTCTTTCGTTTTTTATATATTCCTCTAATCTATCTGTTTTTATCCAACCTTTATTGTTATCTAATAATCCATCTAATTCTTAAGATAAGAATAACAATTTCCCGCTTCTAATTTTGAATTTACGTTTTTTCACCAGTGTTTTTCTGTTTACAATATTTTTTTTGTGTGAATTTGCTTAGATTATTTATGTCTTTTTATTAATTTAAGCAGTATGCCATAAATTAAATTTTTCTGTAAATTCATTACTAATACTCTGATTCTTTGAAAAGGCTAAAATAAGAATTATTTTAAAGTTTGTTTTCCTATAATTGTATTACTGATATTGCTATTTATAAATGATATTTTAAAGTTTTGATAATTCCGTAATTTTTATTTCAAGGAATTCAAAACCCAAAATATTTTGCTATACTACGATGAGAAAAATCAGTGGCCAGCCGTTTATAAGAAAAACAAGGTAAGCAACATTAATCTTATTACAAAATAAATTTCTAAATACAAAGATTTGAATAACCAAATCATGCAAGTTAATAAAAGCATTGACTTCCTAATCCCACGCTAATGCAGTTAAACTTAACATTTTTTTCAACCGATTATTTCAAACGATTCTCTTAATTTTCTTAGCATTTGATGCATTTAAAATTAAACATTGTTAACTCATAGATTTTTCGAATTCATTCAGAAGTATTTATGAATTCAGATAAAACCGAATAAAGGAAATTAAAAATTTCTTATCTGTATCTCATTACCCCAACTAGCGTAGAAAATTCACACGTAGTCATGATTGAAGTTGAAAATTCACACATGCGCAGGGTGTAGTAACAGTTGTGTTTTCAATTTAATTAAAACTTTGCAAATTATGTGTCTAATATTGTTGCATCTATCTCAATCTCAATCGGTAAATAAAATAGACTTGCCTTGATTTTAAAGAAATACGGGCTTGATTTGAATAAAATAGACTTGACTATAAATAAATTGTTTTTAGGTTAGTTGCGTGCTTTTCCATTCGCACTAAGTTCGAAAGTAAAATAAATCAGATAACCACCTTAATTTGAAGTAAAAGATGAAAGACTTCTAGTAATTAGTAAAATAAAAGTTTCTTATTTTCTTTCCAACTTAATACGAACGTGGTGCTGTGAAGAACTTTCTGTGTTTGGCGAAATCGTGGGAAACTTTCTAAAAAACTTTTTTTTGCTCAATTATCTGTAAATTGTTCGGTAAAACTCAGTAACAGACCATTACATCAAATCAACTTTAATGCTAGTTCTCTTATTTTAAGCGCATAGTGTTATTATGCCTTTAACATATGCACAGCTTCATACTCGATAATTATACAACGTAACAGCGATTTTCTCACGAAATATTCATATCGCGAGGGGCACTGACTTTTATTTTGAAGTAGTCAAGATTTCGTGCGGTGTTAGTGACATTGGCAAGAATCCAAGCAATGCTGCTGCATTGCAGAATCGGAGCATGCTTATGTAACAAGCTTTAAATTATTGTTTTTTGTCAAGTTAATAGTGTCAAATGCGTTTATTCTTTGCTTATTGATTTATTTAATTAAACAATTTGTATACCATACAGATTTAATTTATTGATGATTGGAGTAGAATGAAAAAAAACTATAGGTATTATTTAAAATTTCATTTATTCCAGT
Source organism: Argiope argentata (assembly GCA_026289955.1). Lineage (NCBI taxonomy): Eukaryota > Metazoa > Arthropoda > Arachnida > Araneae > Araneidae > Argiope > Argiope argentata. The sequence continues at coordinate 5,057,193 of JAOUZG010036556.1, read as the reverse complement.
TATTATTTCGTAATTGATTCAAAATATTTCATAATTAATTAAATTGAATTTTTATTTATTTATTTTATTCAAAATATTTCATAATTAGTTTTATTTTATTTATTTACTTTATTCAAAGTATTTCATAATTTAATTTAATTTAATTTATTTATTTTATTTAAAATATTTCATAATTAATTTAATTTTTATTTATTTATTTTATTCAAAATATTTCATAATTAGTTTAATTTAATTTGTTTATTTTCTTCAAAATATTTCCTTATTCATTTCACTTTATTAATTTATTTTACTCAAAATTATTGACAAGTTCGCACTTTTCGTATTCACATTAGACAAGACGAATCTCAATCTTTTATCCAACATGATGTCTCTAAAAGATCTGTGTAGAATGTTATACCCTTTTTATCTTTCATTTGAGTCGATTTCTTCATGTTTTGCACCCATTTATTTCTGGCACATGTTGATCTGGTGAATTGATCCCCGACAAATTTCCCGACAGAGTATCTAGTATAATCTTATGGTGAAAACTTCATAAGTCTGATAACATCTACGGTACACAAGTATTGTGGATATGTTACTCGGCTACAAACCAAAACGTTGCAAGTTCGGTCCTATTGCAAATCTGCATCTGCCGCAATGGTAAACGCGGTCTTGAATAAGCAACCTGCGTACGCAGCTTAGTACAGCTGTTGTGGCTCCCTCTAGCATCAACAAAAGTCGTCAAGCGCATTAAATACAACCTTAAATTTCACCACCAACAACCCATTCATGCACGCCATTAGCTTGGTACAAATATATTGTTCGTCTAACCACCGATTCACTGATGGGGTAGTATATGGTGAAAGCATCATAAGTCAGATAACATCTACAGTACACAAGTGGTTACTTTTGTATTGTGGTCATGTTAATCGGCTATAAACCAAAACGCTGCAAGATTGTTCCTATGGCAAATCTGCATCTTCAAAAACCTTAATAAAACGACAACACCAAAAAGCTGTTGACCAGATACCAGAGGGGATTGACCAGGTAGCCGTTAAAAATAGTTGCCAATCTATATTCGTCACTATTAAAAGTTCAGTAGAGTGGAACAATATTACAGATTTGTAATGATGTAAAGTTCAGAAAACATAGAGAAAGTTAATGGGAGAACAGCCCCGAAATTTCATTCCATACTCTTTTTCTTTTCTTACTCCCAGATTTCAATTAATCATAGCTCGTCATTGCATAATCGGTAAAATAATAATAACTTCCATTTTTTTTAAAGATCTCTGATGTCCATTTTTTTAAAAAATCCGTTTCCTCGACAGACTTGCCGGGAGAAGGAATCGGTGCTGTTCGTGCCCAACGGCCAGGTGATCTACCTGAACGAGACGACCTTCCGGTCGGGATGCTTCGACAGCACGGAGGAAGGCATGGGCGGGTGGCTCCACTGCCACAGCCGCAGGACGTTCCAGTCCCGTCGGGAGAGGTGGTGGTTCATCGCCGTCAGCAACTGCGACGCCAACTTGGTGACACCTAGTTCCAATTCATTTATTAAACAATTATATTGGTTTTAACATGATAATATTTTTAGGCGGGTATCAAACAATGTGCATGAAGAAAAAAAACTGTTCCAAATTTTCTAAAAGACAAGCAGATCAGGGCCTGACTAAGACACAGGCGTACGGGGCAGTTGCCCCGGGCCCCCACATAAGTAGGGTCCCCAAATCGAATATAAATATTATTTTACGTATCCTTTTTTAATGAATGTTCTTCATTACTAAAATAGTGAAGCAGAGCGGGCCCCAACTAGGCTAAGCTTGGCCCTGAGGCAGATTGTTGGATTATCCTTTGAATTATCACTTTTAACATTTAGTTACTTTTTGATAATTGGTACTCAATAAGAAAGGATTTCTCAAAATTTTAACCAGATTTTTATTTAATAATTAATCAAAACTTTAACGCTTTACCTCAATATAAAAGGATCAATATAATATACAAATAGATATAAATATTGTCTCCCAAAAATATTTTTACTTAATTTCGAAAATTCAAAAATTTTGAAATTCAATTTCAATTTACCTTTTTAAAATTCGAAATTTTTTAAATTCAATTTCAATTCACCTTTTAAAAAATCAAAATTTTTTTAATTCAGTTTCAATTTACCTTTTTAAAATTCAAAAATTTTTAAATTCAACTTCAATTCACGCTTTTAAAATTCAATTGCAATTTACATTTTTAAAATTCAAATTTTTTGAAATTCAATTCCAATTCACCCTTTTAAAATTCAAAACACACATTTTTCAGTGACAAGTGTATCTTATTCCAACATAATTGTTACTCAATACAAAAATGCTTTGCTTTATTTCATTAACTGTGTTTATGCTTACGTGAGTTGCGCTGATACCAATAACATTTTTTTTTGTATGCACACTATCGCTACCATAAAATTATTAACATTCAATTAAAAATAGATGAGTCAAGCCAAGAACATAATCAATAATTGTTTCTAACAAAAGATTCGAATCTCCTTCACATTTTTATTTCGACATATAATCCTTTTCATTTTTTTCCTTAACTTTTAAGCATAACAAAATTTTATGCTACTTCTTTATTTTTCCAGCCATTTTGGTATCTTATTTTATATGTTTAAAAATATATCTATGTTTTATTCATATCTTTAACTACTATACCAAAATCAACGTTTACTTAATGCTTACCATTTCTTTGAAGATTTATGCAAATTCGTTATTAACTGCTTGCGTCGTTTTAATTCGATGCATTATCTCCCACCCGAGTATTTAAATATATTTTACTGTATTGTTTATTGTATTTACATATAAAGTTTTTCTTATGATGTGTGTGTTTGTAAGTGTCAATCATATTGATTTGATATAAAAAAAGAAGTTACGAAAAAATGAATATTTTTCTTTTTTCAATCTCTTTACTGCCAAGTCCCTTAAGTAAAACATTTAAATTCATTTGAAAAAGCTTAATGAAATGTCTTAAACCATATGTATTTATGAATCAATGGAGCTTTCTAATTCATAGAAACAGAAGCACAAGACAAAGTGTGGATGACTTCAACATTCATATTTAAAACCCAGCGTGATATTCCGAGATTAATTTTAAGAAACTTTTGCTCTGCGACCTTCAAATTTGTAACTGAGATATGTTTATTTCTTTCTCTCAGGGATTATTTCTGAGGTACAGATTTACTATGACTAACGATGAGCACAATTTGTGGTTCAAACATTTTTCAGCTGATGAATTGTGTAAGTAATTTTAATATATATTTTATTAGAACTGCAATACAGTTTTTTCATCCACTTTTCTTTTTGGAATACTAACGAGACATATTTTCTTTCTCTTGAACTTTATTTTCGATCCGTTTAAATATGAGATTTTAGGGAAAAAATATTAGAACTTACCAACTCTCGAGGCTTTACAAAGAATTAAATTTCCAGCCATGATGGGAAAAAAAATAATAGAAGCGGAGGTTTGGAAACATATTTTCTGCTGAGTTTAACAATTCGTTTTTGAATTTAATCTAATGCAATTTTGATTTAATGTAATGTAGCTATGTAGCTCGTCACAGTAGTCATAGTTGACTACTGTGATCCGCACTCAGACCCACCGTAAAATTTGAATCATCATACCAATATAAGTCACTGCTAAGGTTGAATCTTAAGGGCCATCAGTGGTCACAGTACAACCCCTTCTATAAGAAGGACGCTCCATTATTGGGAGAGGGTAAGCAACGTCAGTGTGAGGTGGGCTGATGATTAAATCAGGCCTATAAACCAATGTTTCACATTTTTGAGACTTATTTCCACCAAAGATCAGTTATGTCTATGGAAATCAATTATGTGAAAAGTGACCCAAAATTGAATCAACATTTGAATTTCCCACTATTTATGCTATAAAAGGTTTCAACTCTATAAAAAATTCATTTGATAATGGATAGCTAAGAGTTATCATTAATGGAGTATTAAACGATAGGACAACGAACTAATACAAGATTTGAATTAAATAAAAAATACAGATTTTTTCCTTTAAATTTTTATAATTTTATGAATCATTAAAATGCACAGGATATGAACATGTGTGGAATGACACATAGGCTGGCGTCCTGGCTTAGGGGTAGCGTGTTTTCCCAGTGGTCTGGGTGTCCCGGATTCAAATCAGACATGGTTGTTCTTCTGTGTTCTATCTGTGATGCGAGTAAATGCCCCCCCCCCTGTAAAAGGGGATGTGCAGGGATTGTGATGGGCGAGCAGCAAAAGTCGTACTCTTGGCCCTTAGTGGCGCTACTACAAAACAAGAGAGCCTGATTAGACTTAAATCGCTGACTACCTCAGCGAGCTTGTCCATGGTAAGTACCATAAAAAATAACAGCAACATGGCACATAGGGCAAATAGTCTGAGTGGATTAGCTGGCACATAATTACTCTTTAATCGAAATTTTCCATGACCATTTTGCATAAATAGGGCTGAATTTCGTTGATGCCCTTGTGCTTGTGGGCTTATTGACATAGACCTTTGCCTTCAAATAACTCCATAAAAAGAAATTAAATGGTGTTAATCAAACGTGATGGCCAGATTTCAATTATTTTTGAAATATTGTTAATTAATGAATAAACTTAGTTCTATCGTATAACACAATATTTTTACTAACCCTAAACTATCAGCTGTCAAATGGTTTTTTAATAGGATTGCTAACACTTTATTGCACATATCGTCGTAAATTCAAATCTTACGTTAACTTTGGGACACCCTTTATTTCATATTAAATTGTCATCTTTTTGCAGCATTTCACTGCTTTTATTTAGTGATATAATAACTTTATAAATCCTACTTCATTCCCTTTCATAATCTCAATATCTGATCAAAAAAGCATTTTCGTATAATTCCCGTGTTTTCCTTTTTCAGACATTCTGCAAACGGATATTTGCTTTCTAGTCCTCTACGTCGTGCTACTTTTGATGTCGTTTGTCGAAGCACGTGAGTCATTTTATATTTACTTCGACCTAGCAACTCTCTGTTATTATTAATTCAGCTGTCATTTTCAGCTGCCATTTCGTGCTGAGATTAGCAATCCGATTTTAGCTGTTTAGACAAATACTTTTACTATGAAACTAAGCTCTATCTCTAAAGATTTTCAATTTAATTTGAAATTTTAAGATAGTACGAAATATTGTCGCACAAATTTTGTTAAAATCAAAATCAAATTCAGAATCAGAAGTGTATGATTTGTGTTGAATTTAATAACAATGTAGAAATATAAAAGTTAGGCACATAGAAAGAAACATATCATATATTTGAATATATTATATAAATATATATAATTACTGATATATTATTATTATATATATTATTAATATATAATTATTTTATTATATAAATAAATAAAATTGCTGATTATCGATACATTATTTTATGGAAAATTTCATAAAACTAATTATATTAACATTTGCCTTTTGAACTTGCAGACTTTTTAATGAAACAAATTTCTTCACAATGAACTTGCCTAATCATGCTTTTAAATAGGCACAATGTTCTAAGAATAGGAGTGTATTTAGATTTATAATTTAAAATAATCATTAGTAAATTTATTTTTTTAATTCTTGTAAACTTTTTATTGAAACAAACTACTTCAGGAACAACTAGTATAATCATTCCAATAAGTATGCACAATATATAATCATAAGTATGTAAAATGTTTAATTATGATTATATGAGCATGCACATTGTAATCAACATTTATTCAAAGACATGGGATTACATTAACAGTAAGTATGAAAAGGCATTAAATCCTATTTGTTTGTTGTCATTCTAGAAAATTTACTTTTAAAACCGAACATTAAATAGAAATGACAGATTTTATAATTCATATGCCCTTCTCTCCTAAAGAATGCAGTGACATAATAAAAATGTTGTGGTGGTCCTCAGTAACAGTACTCATATATGTTGTTCTCAAGAACAGTAGATATATAAAGTCTATAGAGTACAATCTGAAGAAGACCAATACTAACAATGGATTGCCTATAAATCCAAGATGGAGAGACCTAGGCAATTAAGAATGTGATCGGGTTAAGCCTCTTCCATAAAACACTTGCGGCAGAGTTCAAAGCGCTTAGAACATCTCAATATATTTCATAGTTCCACAGTGCCCACTGAGAAAGTGAGGAAGAGTAGTGTGATCCTGCATAGAGTCAGAGAATACCCCCTGGTCGGCCATCTTATACCAGTGATATATTAGTATGTTAGTTAGTTAGTTAGGATTTTGTGGCACAAGAGCCAAATGTGGCTTTGCTGAACCAAACACATGGTTAAAGATAAAAAATATGCAGTGCAGGTCTAAAAAAAATGAAGTAAAATTTGCAAAAATTAGGACATATGGAGATAAAATTGTTTCAAGTTAAATAAGGTGGAAAACATCAATTTATTACATTAATATTTTGGATGAGGATGTTTTCCCACTAAATCGCGAAAGTTTGAAAACGATGTACCAAATAAACGTAACCGTTAAGGATTAAAAACTGAACATTCAGATAAAATATGAATGATGGTCTAATTAACATGACATGTATGCAGTTGGACATCGCTCACCAAATTGCAGATCTTTATGATGGAGATGAGAATGGCCAATGCGAAGCTGAATCAATTTTACATCCAACTAGCGCAATGGAAAAACTGACCACTAGGTAATATCAGACTGAAGAGAATGCAGTTTATTATAAATCTGCAAATCCTATTATTCTTTACATAAATAAAATATAAGTTGTGAAATATATATAGGGTGTTTCGAAAATGACCGGTATAATTGAAAAATCAATGAAAACTAAACGGGTAGCGATATAAATACACGGTTATTTGTTGCAATATGCTTGGGACAACAGTAATTTTTTAGGCAGACAATTTCCAAAATTAGTTACATTTTTGAACAAAAGATGGTGCTAAAGTCTAAAAAAATCTAAACTACTACTTAAAAAAAAATATCAACCATGCCCATCAATAACATGGCGTAGTCTTCTTCAGGTCTACCGCCGACCACCCCGCCGCCACTGAACGCAGCAGTATCGACAGGATTTGTTGTGGCCGACTGTGGGCTGAAGCAAGGTCCATCCTTACATTGACCGAATCTGTCAAACTGATATTCACATCGAGATAATTGGTCCCAAAGTGGTCAAATACTGACCACCTCCTCCTCTACAAACATTCAAATAGTTGGGGAAAAACTGACATTTTTAGACATGTTTAGAGTCCTAAGATTACCTGGTACCATCAGAGATGCAGATGTTCAACATGCAGATGTTTTCTATGTTCGGAAATTTCTGTGCATTCCTTTAAATAGTGGTAACCAGTACCAATTACTAAACAAATACATTTATTTTCCAGTATTCTTGAAAATACATGGCATAGTTTTGTAACGAAATGAGCAAAAACACGTGTAAACGTTTCAGGCTGGATGGCTTCACATGCAGAACAGATGTATTGCTCCAGTTGCTCAATTGTATCTTTCCTTTATTCTATCGCTTTTCGGTCCTTTGGTTACATTAAAATTCCGTTTAAAACATCTTGTTGCAACAACACTGTGTTCTAGGTGCTGGAATTCCAACACCTGATAAATCATCTGTTCTAAAGAATAAACCTTTTCTTCACAGCAAACTTGCTATCTTTCAACAGCACACTTTCAAATTATCATCAGCGCCATCTTCTGTTGAAAATTGTAACTAATTTTGAAAGTTTGTCTGCCTCATAATTTACCGTTGTCCCAAGCATATTGCGATAAACGGTGTATTTATATCGCTGCCTTTTTAGTTTTTATTGCTTTTTCAAACATAGCGGTCATTTTTGAAACACCCAGTATATTTTAAAAATCAGTGTACGGAATAACTAGTTGTAGAGAAGTAGACACTGTCTTTGCTGCAGCATCGGCAGATTCATTATCAACAATGCCAACGTGGCCAGGTAACCAACATAATAAAATTTGGTTGTTAGTGGAACAAGCCAAGTGGTTTTAAATAATAGTAGTAGTATACATGGTTTTGAAAGCACATTACTCTTTCAATTCATTTCTCATATTTGACTTTAAAATTGTAAAAGGAATCCAGACATGTGTTGTCTTTGTGGGACTCCTAGAAAGTGATGCTTGGGACAATGTTACACCACTTAATGTATATTTGACTAACAATACATTGTATTTCCAGAGGCTCTCAGGGCTCGGCACTTATTTCACCGAACCTACACACTGTACCTCTTTTCGGTGATTCTGGAATGCACCGGGTTGGCTTTTCTTTGCTCCTACTATGCCATATATGCGCAAGAAGGGACGGCTGGAATAGAGCTCAAACTTCTTGGTAAGTAGAATTCTGTATTTCAGTACTCACCTTGGGTGGGCAAGGGGTTGAAATCTGAGATGGGGATGAGATTTAGTATAATGATTTGGAATATTCATTCATGAAAATATTAAAACGAAATGGCCAATCACTTTCGAGAAAATAGTCCTCAAACTTTTTGTAAAGCTTATATACCGATAACTTAAGTATTGATCGAATTTTCCCAATGGTATGGTGGTCTAGGTAACAGAAGGTCAGGGAATCGTTTTCTTTTTTAATAATTCTTATACAATTAAAAATTTAAAAATACTTTTAATTAATATGTTTTTAATTTGTTTAAATCCAAAATTGAATATTTATTATCGAAATACATAATGATAAAATTTTTAAAAATAAATTATAGATACAGATGCATCTTTAAAAATTAATATCATTTAATTTAATTAACTTGTAACAAATATTTTTAACTGATATACTATTAATTTTTATGAAAGGATAGATGCATATTCCATTAATTTTAATTTTTAAATTCTTCTTACTAAGTAAAAAAAAACTTATAGTCCATTTATGCAAACTGCATTTCTTTAAGGGGATTTATTCCTTTTCAGTAAACGTATGGAGTACTCTATTTAATTTTAAAAAATTAATAAATAAAGATTAAAATGAAATCTGCTATGCACATTTCAATGTATCATTTCAGAACATCATTTCTTTGAGCGGCCAAGCACCACGTGCTCGTGCAAGTTAAATTATATTCTTATTCATTTTACTTTTTCATTGAATGAGTCACTTTAGTATTGCAAACGATCCAAAAAAACCTTTGCCTTGCATTTATTGTTTAAACTAAATATCACATTTCCTACTCATTTCATTTCATATAATCACGTGCACAAAATGACATTTTTCTAGGTTTTGTTCGCTGTAGTCATTGACTTATTTTTTTTAAATCAGAGCTTTTGTAAATGCGATGACAGTACGTTATTAAAAACTGATTTTTTGAGATGCTCGTTCAGATGATAAAATTTCAATTTTTTATCTACGAATTTTTGTTGAAGTCTAAAACCTCATCCCCAAAACAACATCATGTTCTGATACGATAAAATATATAAAGCAAAAGTAAAAAACAACAACCACTTGATAGAAAAAAAATTCGTGTTATGTTTCAAAGCCCAGACATGGAGTTCCGTTTTGATAAAACAACTGATGTTATTTCCCTGTCTCTGACAAACATTTATTCTTCCGGCTGCAAAAAACCTGTGATAGAAAATTGGAAATGAATAATAGTTTTTGTTTACTCAATTCCGATTGCTTGATCGAAATATTTCTTTTACTCCCTTTTTCCTAAGTGGGTTTGCACTTTTTTTCCATTCCATTAGCTTCACCGTGTTTTAAAATCCTTTTCGCAATTGTTTTCCAATCCGTTTCTTCAATTCTTGACATTGTTTAATGTTTAAATGTTCTAAAGGCATAAATAATCGATCGATATTCTCGTTTCTTCAAATGTAATTAAAACCCTTTGGTTGAAAATAAAAATAAGATGTAATGCCATGAGATCTTAGATATTGAAGTAGGGATAACTAAACTTAAAATAGGAATAAATATTTCCAAGAAACGAAAAAAAAAGATTTGAAGGGGGGAAACAACAGCTAAAGATGTGTTTAAAAATATTTGATTTAACCGAAATTTCTATTAATTTTTTGAGTATTTTTTATACACAATCAGGTTCATATTTGCTTTTGTATTATATATTATTTTTTTTCTGGTTTATAGAAATAATAGCTTTTACCCGCGACTTCGTGCGCGTGAAAATTTTGATTTGTGTGCGTGAGAACTAGCTATCTGATAACAATGTAAAATGTCACCAAACCGTTTCATTATGGTGCTGTTAAAAATAATTTTTGCCAAAAAAAAAGTTTGTCGCCAAATTTTAGTAAAACGATTGAATATGGCGCGAAAGGCGGCAATCCAGTCGTAAGGTTTCGATAAACGCTGCAGCAAATTAACGGAAATACAGAAAAAGAAAAATCAATAAAAGCATATAAATGGAATGCATGCAAAAAAATTTAATTGGAAATAATGGAAGAAGGCGAAAAAAATGCGAACATCAGGAAAAATCAAGGGAAATGAACAGGAAAAATTGAATTACAGTAACGTAAAAAAATGATGTCAATGTAAACCCAAACAAAGGGCCACCGAAATATTACCAAAACACCAAATGATTGTATATCAAAGTTTATCTTACATAAAAAATCTAAAAACAGCTTATTTACAGTGTGCACTTGAAATAAAACAAAACAGATAACTAATTATTCAAATTCGTTTTGCTGTTTAGTCTGGCCAAAACAAAATCAAGTCAAGAATAAACTGGGCATGCGTGAATTTTCAATTCCAATTGGAGCGAAGCAATGCTTGAATTTTTTAAAGCCAGTTGGGTTAATACAATACAGATTCGAAATTTTTAATTTTCCTTATTATGCTTTATTTTAATTCAAAAGTAGGTGCGTTTCCGTTAGCCGGACGAAAGCGAAAAATAGCCAAATAATGTAGAATGCCGCAAAACTTCGATACAGCGATTTTAAAGCAAAAAATTCCCAAATAAAATAGAATTCCGCCCGAATGAATCTCAAAGATAGATTAGTTAACAGTGTTTAATTCTAAATGCATCAAACACTAAAAAAATAAATAGAGTCGTTTGAAATAATTGGTCGAAAACATGTTAAACCTAACCTCATTAGTTTAGAGAAAAAAGTCTAAAAGAAGAAAAAAAAGTCTGAAGCCTTATTTATTTGGCGGCGGGCAAATAAAAATTTTTGACTTTCAATTAATTTTTAATTAGTAAATTAATTAACCACTCAATTAACCGGAATAAATAGTAGTCTATGTTCTATTCTAGACTATAATCTATCTCTCTGCTCAATTTCATCCGACGCCGTTCAACTGTTCTGACGTGATTGACTAACACCATCCATCCATATATTTGTGGTGATTGCTACACATATAAGCTAGATAACATCCCTCGGACCGAAGTGCACTTTTGGCCCAACGGATTTGTTACTCGGCTACTAACCATAAGATTGGGAGTACGGGCCTAGCGCTTTTCGCTATATTCATCCTAAATATTCATACATACATCCAAACTTTCACGTTTATAATAGTAGTATAGATATATGATTTAAAAATGAGGTTTTTAGTATGAATTTTGTGTAAATAATATTTGAAAATTTTTTGTAAATGTTCGTAAATAGTTTAATTGTACAAAATTAATTGTTATGGAATCGTGCGTCGGTGGGAAAAGACATTTTAAGGGAATTTACAACACAAAATCGCCATATAAGAATTTAGTATTAATGAAAAAGTAAAATAATTAATTTTATATTGACATTAAGATATTTTTCATAGAATAATTTCTTTCGAAATTACTGCAAGAAGATGGTAAATTTTCAAGTTATTTCTACTTAACTGAGTATTTAATTTTTTGCATTTTGAAAAAATGGATGTATTCTTACTCTTTTCTTAAAAAATAAACATGTAAAATTTGATTGAAATGGGCTCAGTTCTTGTGATAATTGATTTAACTACAATGTAATTGATTGATTAGATTTTCACTTGAAACATATAGTTTGAAATTAAAATTGATTGAAATTAATGGAAATGAAGCACACCAACATACAGTGAAGGTGATAGATATATAGTAAAATATTATTACATACTAATCTTTTGAGCCATTCGCTTTCATTTAACAAAATTTCCTATTTAACGAATATTTCTTGATTGTTAAGAAAATTATATATCATTTACTTTCCATATTACGAAAGATATTTCTATATAATGAATTTTTTAAGTAAGCTTTTTTTTATTTTCAACTATATACTTATCAAATTTTTCCCAAGAAATCAAACAAATTGACTGTCATGAAAAAAAAAGTATCTGAATGAGCTGTCAAAGAAACGTAGAATTCACTATTTTTTCGCACGCTAATGAATACAGTGTAGTTATTCAATTTCTTATGGAGCATAACATATTATAAAATCTTATGAAATACGGTGATGACATAGCAGTAAGTAATGAATATGATAATGAAGAGGTAAAAAGATCTTCACAAGTAAAAATTTCAATAACATGTCATACAATCCAAAGCGAATTATGGTTTCAAGAAAATGTTACAGAAATATAATCTTTATTTTTGTAGCAAGAGAATGGCCGTTTTTGTTTTGTCTTCACATCAATTTAAAATCAACCCACATTATTTCCTAAAATCTATTTCTTTAAAGACAACATTAATTTATCAGAAAAAAATAAATTTTAATTTTTAGTTAAAAATTGATTTTGAAAAATTGACTTGAAATGTTTATATTTATCTCTACTTAAAAATCTCAGAGCAAAATCTGTGAGCAATTTTCTTGATAAATTCTTCATATTTATAATGAACTTTTTTAGAAATTGCGGCACAGAAACTTCTAGCCATCCCTCTCCCTAAAAACCCCTACATATTTGGAAATTTTTTATTAATTAAGGAAAGATATATGTCCTGAAATATATTTTATGGAAATAATAATCATATATGTTATAAAAAATGCTCATTTCGTTTTTAGACGCATTTCCAGAATTAGAAATTGGATATTTCCGAGACAGATTTCCGTTATCTATTCCATTAATTATTAAAAAGGTTGTCAAGGCCGTGAAACTCAATCATAAAGCATTCTAAGAAAACGATACCGTATTCATAAAAGAGGCTTTGTGATACGCGACATCATTCGATATCGATTACAAGATATCGAATGAGGTCACGTAATCCATCATGCTATTGAATAATGTATTCAGATATTCACGATGATAAAAACAACCATTCTTTTCGCAAGAAATATATCACCTGATAATTCATTTACTGTTTTTGGTAGTCATTAAAAATTGTAGGATTACAACATATCAATTAAATGATAAAAGCGAATAAACTTTTAAAAATTTATGGTTACATAACTTTGTAACTTTTTAAAAAATCTCTGATGATTAAATCCACCTTCCATTTTGCAAAATTATTTATTTTCTAATAGTTTACAGGATATACTTAAGTATAAAAATCACTCCATATCTCAGTTACGAGGGAGAAAAGAAATTTCAGCTCATTAGCATGGCCATTAGGATCACAAGATATATCTCCAATATATCATAAAGTATGATATCTCTTGAAGGCAGTCGATTTAATTTTAACTCTATTATTTTACTATTCATATTAATTATATTTAAACTAATAAATAAATCATGGATAAGCATCAATCAAAATAGTATCCGAAATTTGTAATATCTAAAACATTCGCAATTTCATTCCAAAATTCCTCTACCGAGATCTACAAAGTTTCACAAGAAGCAGTTACATCACATTTTGCAAGTTGTTTCTGATGTAGTCTGCGCTCTTAATATATTTTTGAATCTCATTTTTAATGCATTGTATTGTTTTCATCAATGTAATATATTTCTTAATGTAATGTAATAGATTTCTTTAAATAAGAATCTTATAGATTTCTTTAATAGATGTAGATTTCTTTAATAGATAGAATAGATGTAATAGATTTCTTTAAATAAGAGATCAAGTAAAATTTCATCAAAAGAAGTTCAATTAATTGATGCCATAATCACCTGGCATACTTAAATGCGTATATATCTATCATTGTTATGTATCACATGATCAGAATGAACTGCCTAGAATATAATGTTACAGTTCCTGCAATAAGTCCACCTCAGTTTCACTAATCCATTCTTCGATTTGATGCGAGATAAAATAAGTAAATTCTATTAATTTAGATATTAGTCTTAGCATTAAGCTTATTCTGATTTCTTATAAATTAATCGTCTTCGAAGACCGGGTTTTCGCTGGAAATATTGGTCACGTTTAATATCTATTCAAATTCTTAGGTATAATCTGAGTCTCTCCCCCCCTTTTTTTTTGTCATAAAACTATAATAGATCAGCATTTTTTTTTGTTAATTTTCAATAAATATCAGCATGATTCTTGAAGACAGCACATTTATTAGAAATAGAGAAGAACAAAGATATTAACGCATCACACAACATCATGTTAAGAAGTTAGCGGGAGGAATGCGCGGGAACGAAGTCAGATGCGTAATCACACACATATTTTTCCGGGAGAAAAATAATTCGCTCGCTTCATCCCGATAATTTTAATAGCCTTAAACTTGTTCTTTTTATTTCACACATGAACCTTCTTGATAAAATAAAATCTCATAACTTCACAACTCAATTAAAAAAGGAATTAAAAAAAAACTTTGGCGGTAGTATTAACTCACTTTTTCATTCTCACGTAAATTATGAAGGTATTCGTCTGTCCGGTTGTTCGAATATTAGTTAACATGATAATTATAAAGTGAATAGAGTCAGATAAATAAAATTTAGTGCTCATATTTAACATCTGTATTGAAATACCTGTCTAATTGTGAGCCAGATCCAAGAGTGAGTTGACTGTGTCAGTCTGTATTTTAAAAAGCACGATAATTCAAAAACTCAATGGCTTAAATATATCAAATTTGGCAAAGGATTTTGCGACTACAAGTGCTGTTTTGTGTCAAATTTTTACTTCAATCGGTTGAAAAATTCTTGCTAAAATTCGTTTTAAATAAAAAAAAATGCATGCCAGGGATAAATCGCCGGACAACTCGCCAAGACGACACGATAGATTCAGGAAATGCTCCATTCACACAAAACATATTTTGCAACTATAGTACGTCTGTGTCATGTTCTCTGGCATGAGAAGTTTATTAGACAATATGCGAAATAGTTTTGGGGAGACCACTGTCACTGGTTTTATACAAAGCCAGAAAATTAAGGAGATACATTGCACATTAAAGTTAATGGTGGAAGGTTTCTAAGTATAAATTATATATCGTTTAAAATTTGAAATTTAAAAATAAACTACTAAAGATGTCTTTAAGATTAAATTATTATAATTACATTAGAGAATAATTAATTATATTAAACCAAATGGCAGCTAAAAGCAAATAGTTCAAAATAAATGATAAACAATTAACTCATTCAAGAAATGGTCTGTTTATTTCTAATTCCTCAAGATGAGTTTTACGCTTGAATTATCCTCGCAATCTGATTTGTTTCTTAATCGTTTCGTCACACATGACGTTTTTCCGCCGAAAATTTCATTATTTGCATATTTGTGTACTTATAAACATAAAAAAAATTTACGTTTCCTTGCTTTCATGAAACTGATAAATCAGTCATTCTACAGTTGACGGACTTCTTAATAACCTCAAACAATTTGAAGCAGAAGAATGAATGTCGACATGCAAGTAAGATTCTTTATTTTTCCGTGATAAAGATTTCGTTCCTAGATGAGAAATAGTAGCACTCAAATGGTGGCTAAAATGATGCGGTTTTATTGGGAACATGCCGCCCTTTTCGACCAGTTGATTCGAAGAGAATATTGGTTATATTCGATTTAAACTAAATTTATGACACATAGATTGATGTATGTGATTACAGAAAGAATAACGCTTTCAACAATGTTTAAAAAAATCAGACGATTTTTTTAACACAGTTAGATACTTAATATAGTTTTAGAAAATAAAAACGATTTATTCTTCCGATTATAAGAACGATTTATTATAATGAAAATAAAAACGATTTATTCAGTGTTAAAAAATATTGCTGTAAATTATTCAATTTTTTTTAATTTCTTGAAATAATTTTTTTTAAAATTGCAAAATAATTAAGCAAGTATGTTGAAAAAGAAAATGATCAAAATTTTGAGAATGGCATAAAAATTATTTCTGCAGTTATATTTTAAGACTTTATTGTAGGAAAAAGCTTTATGTATCATTTAATTTTTCATTAATTAAATCTTCTCATCTTCAAAATACATTCATGCCAAATTCAGTAACTCACATTTAAATAGTCTGTTCTGTTTGTATATAGACACAGAGTAATACATATAATTCTTTGTTATAAGTACAATGTATCTAAAATAAGCCAATCTACTACTTATGTTTACTTGAATTTCTGACTTATTTTACTGGATTTTTCTGAGCAAATCTCGAATTTCTAAAAGAAAAAAGAACTTTTTTTATTTATAATCAGATATTTCTAATTAATACGGCTTTAACAATTATTTCCAAAGTTGTGAAAATTCTTGTATTAAATCAAGTGCAAAGTGATATAATTTATTTCAAACAAAAATCCGAAGATATCATGAAATTATTAATTTAAGTGCTATTTTGATAAAACACATTGTTTAGATTCGATTCCTGTCACATAATATTTTTACATTACTTCTATTAAGTATGAAAAAACATAAAAGGTTATACTTTTATTTCCCTTTATTTTAAGATTTATTCTTTTTTTTGTCCTCTTAGAAACATTTTGGACAATAGTAAGAAGTCGTTGAACTTACTTTTTTATATATATATTTACGAAATACTCGAAAAGAAAGAACGATTAGGACAAAAAATACGATCACGATTCTTAGATGAGTTTCCGAGTTCGATGATATCCGAAAAGAAAAGCATTTGGGAAATTATGTGCTTTTATCTATGAATGCGACAATTTAGGGACGGAATAATAGAGAACAGAGATCAATAACCTGTAACTCTGGAGTAGTAAGTGCTTCGTTTAATGTGTTTCTGAGTAAGTAAATGATATTCGTATAAAGAATAAACAAAATTTTAATTATACCAAAAAAAAATATTAACAATATTTCGTAAAACCTTTGTTTACAGCATTCTATTTTTGTTTTCATCTACCTCCTTTTTCTTGGGGGTATAGCACTGATTTGAATAACCCACACTTTGATGAAAGAATGTACCTCCTTCGGTAGGGACTGAATAGTTAGGATTTCACATATAATATGTATATTAGAATTTTGAATATAGTTTTCGTCTAACCGTTACGATAATGATCGCTTTCTTTACCCCGGATGTTTAAACTCTTTTATGGTTGGTTGGTCTCGTGTTCCGCTTCACAAAGAAAGAGGAGTGCAGTAGCTTCTGAGGGTATGGACACCTGAGCACCCGAGGGTAGATGTCTGTCTTCTCTCTCACACACGTCACAAACCCTTTTTATAAGACGAGCTTTAGTCATGCATATAATTTCACAGATCGTACTTTAGATCTGTAACATAGAACGATCGCCTCTGACCCGGTACCTGCAGTGATAATATTCTCGACATGAAAAAGTTTGTGATCATGACAGATTTAACATCCACCACACACGAAAAATCTTTGACTGGCAGGTTCGAACTCGCAGCCCAAGGGATGCGAATCCGACTCCCTACCAACCAGGCTATCCCGTCCTCAATACTTTTATGGCAAAAATTGCAATTAAATATATATTGAAATCCAATAATTATTATCAGGAGTAGAGGTCTGACAAAAAATAGAATGTTGTTTTATGTAGAAGTGATTTGTGGCTCCTCTAAATGATTATCAGAGTCACCAAATAGTTAAATCATACCAGGGAATTACTATGAAAAGGACTTTTTGATTCGTAACCGCAGTCAAAGGACGATGATGACATTTGAAACATCTTTAAGTAATGCAATGAAAAAGTCCATTTTCAATTAACATTTTATTTCACTTTATTCGCTAAAGATTCATAACAAATTAAGAAACAAAAACAAAATAATACTATTTTCTTTTGTTGCATTTATTATAATTGGTATTATTTGTTCATTATTACAGGAAAGGTTCTGGAATCTTTGAGTACGTTACTCTTACTGACTTTGCTAATTTTCATCGCTAAAGGATATACCGTGACCAGGGGAAGACTTCGCAAGAAAACGTTGTTGAAAATCGCCGGATTTTTGTGGATATACATCGTCGTCTACGTCATTCTGTTCCTGTATGAAAGAAAGGTATTTGTTCTACTGAGATAGTGTTACGATTTTCAATTCCTACTATTAGCTCACACTCTCCTTGTGTGTGTGTGTGTGTGTGTGTGTGTGTGTGTGTGTGTGTGTGTGT
>JAOUZG010036556.1:4971931-5033720 GCA_026289955.1 Argiope argentata | reverse complement strand
CTGACTGATCACTTGAAATATTTATCAGTTGATCATGATGACAGGCTCTTATCTCAGCTTTTGTTACGGTTTGTTCACTGAAAGGATTGACCATCCACACATCCCCCCTCCTGTCATTAACTGGAATGTAATCTGTAAACTGTTCAATCAAAGTTTCGAGATGAGATGATACTAGTAAGGAGAAAGATGAAGTGTCAAGGGATGTGGCGTCAATATCCGACACATACTCTACGAACTCTTGAGTACGTGTAAAATTTTTTAAATCTCTGTCTAAACTTTAGACAGAGTTAAAACCTTAGGGGGTCACCAAAATACTTAGTCTAAAAAGAGGGTCGCAATGTCTAAAAGTTTAAGAACCCCTGCTCTAGTTCATTGGTTTTTCTAATTTTTTTTTCGATACATGCCAAATGTATTTGTAAGTATGATGAGTTTTAAAGTATTAGTTCACTTGGATAGAACCTCATTTAATTATTTCGAATTTTTGAAGTCAATGAATTTTTCTCTCTTTTTTTATTCCAGTTCTTTGATCCTGGGCAAGTACTGTACATATACGAGAGTCCTGCTGGCTATGGCATAATCGGTCTACGTCTCATCGGATGGGCGTGGTTCGTCTATGCCGTCATATTCACGATGATGCATTATCCGGAGAAATCGAACTTCTACACGAAGCTCTTTCTTCTCTACTCTGTATGGTATGTGAGCTTTCTTTTTTAATCCTTTTTATTATTATTTCAATAAATTGTTTGCACATCACCCAACATATAAATTAAACGACATTTGAATATATTTCGTTTATTATTATTAATGAAAATCCCTCATAGTATATCAGAATATCAAACTTCTTCTCGTATCTCTCACTCTGTGTGTTCTACATGCATTAGATAATTATACAATTTGAAAACATTTTCAGGCTTCTGAAGTACCTATATTTACAGGTTGTCGCCAAAATTTTTATGGAGCATTTATTTCCTTAACTATTGCAATTAGAAGTTGGCTTCCAGTTGTAAAGTTTCTTTAAATTAGGTACACAAATGCATGAAAATGCTCTGGCTTCTGTAGCGAAAAATAACAAAAAAAATTATTTTTTATACCATCCCTATAGCAAAAACGTGCTATAGGCTAAAATAAACCCCCCTCCTCTCTTCTCTAAGGAAGCAAAGTTACATGGTTGCATTTGCATAAATAGTTATTAAAAGGTAAATTTATTTACTTAGAATATATTTTTATTTTACTAATCCGCGTTTGAGTGAGATTTTCGTTGTAATTGTCAGGAACAGTAAACGTACTAGGAAAGACTATTAAAAAAATGAAAAATTTATTAATTTTCATTAAAATGTAAACCAATGAGATATAAGGTTTGGCTTCAAGATTCTCACCTCTTTCCAATAACCTCTCAACTCTTCCACGCTTAAAAGTATACTATTCTACAAAATCATATCAGCTCAAGAATTTCTAAAAAAATACAACTCCACTCATTTATAGAAAATTGCCACTAACGGTGAGCCTATCATATCAATTCATGAACTCCAAGAATGCTATACGAACGTTAAATGCTCTCTTTACTCTAGCTTATAGAATGCTGAGCTCTAGACTGAATGTTTGTTCATTAGCATGACGGTAACTTGAAAAACAAGACAAAGTATCAATTTTTACACCCCAATATAACGCCTCCCTTTCTCGCTCCGCTCCAGGAATAGGAATCCCATAGTCTATAAGAACTAATTGCTAAATCGTTTGTAACCAAATTTCTTAAAAGAATGTCGGGAATTGGGAAAAGGAAATTTGTATTCTTCTACAAATAGGCTGGTATTATGATAATATAAGCATATGCTGACAAATGAAAGCATATCCAGCAAACTTCCATCAAATGTCGCGTATATTCTTTGTTATTGAAATATGTAATTCTTTTTAAAACAAACAAATGCGAACAAAGAGTTTTCTTTTCTTGTTCGGCATTCCAATACTTCTCTGAAATTTATTAAATATTTAGTTGATCAGCCCTTCTTTACAAAGCCAATATTGCAATTTTTGACCAATTAAAGTGAACAACACTGCATGAACAGCTTGATTATCTAAGTTTCTAGATTAATGATGACTGAATGATATAGAACCAGACGAATACTTACATATGACAATTTGAAATAAATTTGCATTTTTCGGGATAAATTTTAGATGAATTTGTGATTAGCTCCCCTATGTTCAAAAATAAGCATATCTCTGTAAATTTTGTAGATGGAAAGTCAAAACTTTGTGTGTGCGTATATAAATGCGAAAGAAATATTTTATTAACTAAAAATTTTATTGCACATTAGAAACATATAAAAATGTAATATTTTTCTAAAATTTTTGCTTTTAGTCTCTACAAGAGCCAAAGTTTTTCATACCATTGCCCACCTAATATAAGAGCATTTATGGATGGAAATATGCATCTAAGTGAAATGTTTGGGAAAATCAAAACTTATTCCACCTTTTGTGGATACCCTGTGTATCTGCTCTCATTTAATTTTGATGCCATTAATCCTTATGTTTGCTTCTTTGTGTTTTCCCGACAGGTTTCTCTCTGCTCCTGTCGTCATCCTCATTTCGACGTTCATTGTGCCAAAGTGGGTTCGAGAGAAGCTCCTGAACACTGTGGAACTCTTCATCTCCATAGCCGCTCACTTCGTGTTCTTCGTAAGTGGCTTTTTCTCGAACTTTCTTTTTCTTCTTTCGCTTTTTTCTTCTCCCTTTTTTATAAAAAAATATGAAAAGTAACTTATTTTGACAGTCTTGATTAGAAATGGTTATAGTTTTCTTGTAAAAATTATAAGAAAACCAACTGAATATATTGTAGAATTGAGTTTTATATTTTATTTCCATACTTAATAATATTACCGCGCTATCTTTCATACTATGAACAGCATCCAGTTGATAATCTATTTCCATATCATACAAAGCCTTTTAAATTAAATTACTTCAGATGATAGGATATCTATCCTATTATAAATCTTCAAAATTTCCTCATGGGTTATTCGGGTGGATTTTTGAGATTTGGATTTCAACGGTCGGAAAGTTTAACAGGTTCAATAACAAGTGGGGACCCTACTTCTTCAATAATTTACGATGTACAGAAAGTGTTAACACATACGAAAGGTATTAAAAACACCATTTTCAGAAACAGCAGCGGAGTAGTAATAAAAAAACCATAGTTTACAAAGCATTCAGAGAGAGCTCGCAGGAGATCAACACTGGAAATAAAGATTTGGCTGAACTATTTTTTTTAGTCCAACTCATTGTCCACTATTGACTTCATCTCTCTATCTCCAGGATTTTTAATGCTTTTGCTACAGAGAATGTTCAAGAAGGATATTGTATCTTTCCTCTTAATCCATATACAGCCGATTTCAGTGGTTGCATTTTTGTTTTCCGGATTATAAATTTGGCATCTTTCAGCATGCTGAATAAATATCTTGAAAGCTTTCTTACTTATCAGGAGATATCTTGCTCTTGTGAAGAAATATTGGAAATTAAATTACAATAGTAAATTATAGTTCATATATTTCTTGTCCTGTTCGTTTACTCTCATATAAAAAGAACGCAGTAAGAGATTATTTTTGGAATGCAAAAATTTTCATGAAATTAAATACAAAGTGCGGCCTAAGATATGTCAGGTGCTCATATGCAAAACTGCAAAATTTAAGCATTCTGTGTATTGAAAATAATATTTTTGATGAGTTTAAATTCTTCATATACATTTCAAAGCTTTCATCGATGAAAGAAAGTGTTTAAAGGTATATACTGTTACAAGTGGGCAATATTGCTTTCTTACAGTTTTTGTTGTTGTTGCTGTTGAAAAGAGTGATTTACAAATATTTTTAATAAATGACAGATCTATGAAATTTGCCCTCGTCAATAAGTATGGTGGTCATTTGGGAAATGTTTTGGCGACAAAAACCAAGATTATAAAATATACAAGAACTATGGGGCTATCTCTGTTCGGAAACGAGATTTGTAAAACCCGTCAAAAATTCCATGCCATCCGGAGAGTGGAAAATGTGAGGCGCTCACACGGGGAGTGATTTTTTTGTTTGGAGA
This sequence comes from Argiope argentata, assembly GCA_026289955.1. Lineage (NCBI taxonomy): Eukaryota > Metazoa > Arthropoda > Arachnida > Araneae > Araneidae > Argiope > Argiope argentata. The sequence goes on along the minus strand of JAOUZG010036556.1, from coordinate 5,029,646 downwards.
GTTAAACGCAGAATGAACTCTCTAAACACTATATCGGCCGTGTTTTGAGTTTCTACCAGTGTCCCTTGTTTAATGTCTTTGCTACCTTTACATCGTGTTTTTTTATGGGATGAAGCAACGATTTCCAATAGCCAACGTGTTAGATTTGGCATCAAAGGTCAAGAACATGTTTTACGTTTTCTTTGTGAAATGAAACGACTTGGATATTGACATGTGTCTAAGGGTAGCCACAAACAGTAATTATGTATGCAAACAGTTTCAGATTTTCATCAGTAGTTTGCTCTTTTTTGCCCATTATTATTTACAAGGAAACTATGACAATTTGTAATTTGGCCAATCATTTGATCAGTAGCAAGTTTCTTTCTGATTATTTTAAGATATTAAACGCGAATGAATGAACAATTTTCATCTGTTTGATTTTGAAGTTAAAAAGTATACGATATTTTTATGTTGCTCTTTTCAGGTGCTTACGAGGCCATCTAAAGCAAACAAGAATTTCCCATATCACGTGAGAACATCGCAGGTAAGAATTTCTTTTCTTTCTGTTACTTCTATCAAAATTTTTGAGGCCAGTGTTCATTCAGTTCGGAATCCACAGCTGAAAAATTTATAAGATCTCTAAATTGGGAAAGTTTGATACTTAAATTATAAATCTGTATAGAATGTTGAAGGTAATCCATCGATAAAAAGGGATATAAGATGTATTATAAATTGTCTAATCTAAATCTACAAAATAATAATAATGATGATGATAATTTGGATTATGTAAAGAAGTTGAAAAAAGACAAATCCTGCTGGTTTATCTCATTTTTATGCTTTTAATCTAATATTTATTAGATATTTTCTTTATTAATTTGTGTATTCTACATCAATAACTTACAGAGTTAGAGTAAAGTTATCTATTTATTCATTTATTTTTACTCTCTAGCATACGGCATAAGTAAAAAGAAAGAGCGTATTGCAATTGTCAGAAAATTCAAATTCATGAATTTGAGGAATCTTCATATTTCCGGTTTCTCAGAATCAGAAAAAAATGCTGTTTTGGAATTGAATCTATACGAAAACACAATAATCCAAGTACACTTTCAGCTAGACAAATGAAATTTGGTATATAGTCCTTATACCATATTTGTAAATTTCAATAAAATTGTGAGTGAAATCCATTCTTAGGAAATATGTCTAACTTGCTACCCAGTTACAAGGGAACTCGGTAACTATAAAGCATAAAGAGCCAGATAAATATAATTTGTTACTCAGGTACTCAGAAAATAAAGATTTGTATCATATTTGGAGCTTAATCGCCAAAGGGGAGGGGAGATCGCTTATGCAATTTTTGCATGCAAGTGAGGCGATTATTCAAGAAAAACACATTGACATATATGAATGAAATTTAGCATGTGATCTTGTGATTACAGTTATCGTTGTATGTCAAATTTTAGTTCCAATCAGCTGGGAAAAAGAGTCGAAATACACGATTCATTTTCTGGTACTTATGTACTAATCGCATGCCAAAAACAAATAGCAAAAAAAAAAGAAAGGATACTTGATATATTCAGTAAATACGCTAGATTCATACCATAGATTTAAATTGCATAACTGTTAGTTATCCATTCCATGTAAGGTATTCACGGCTTTACCCAAAATCCATAATTTTGTGTGTGTGGGGGGGGTCATAAGACTTATTCGAGAGATGTGATAATGCTTAAGAAAGACCATTCCATTTTTATTTTGTGGTTAAATATGTATTTTAAGAAAATATATTTGTAAAAAATTGATTATATCGTCTATATTCTAACATTTATCAATGGTCGAATTCGAAGGTTTATTTTTATTGTTATTGATAGTTAATCCATTTTAACTAATAATATCAATCCGAGTTTCAGAGAATACGCTTCAAACTATTAATATTCTTACCAGTATAATACGATTGTCATTTTCTTCTTATTTATAGATCGGAGTGATGTTACAGACCAATGGAAGCACGCCGATCGGAGACAGTTCCCTTGACAAATTCGCACACCATCCTTACGCTTTGACATCGCCTAATCCGACGCTTAACTATGCTGCTATATTTGGAACTCAAACGAATGGGAACCCTCACCCACCGACCGAAATGGTAATTTGTCTCTGTAGCCCATTTCAACAACATTCCATGTATTTGTAATATTTACTTTAGAAATGTGCTGTTGTGATAATCTAAGAATTTTTCCAATAAATTAACCTTTAAAAATCATTTGATGGAACCTTGCAGGAGATATAAAGGATTTTTAAAAACGCAAGATATTGTAGATGTCATTTGAAGTCTGGTGCATAGATATGCATTTGAATTTGCCACCATTCATGAAGCAAAGTGTTGGCAACCCTATTAAAAAAACCATTTAACAGTTGATAGTTTAAGATTATTAAAAATGGAGCGTTTCGTGATAATCGGGGTTGAACAATATTTAAAAAATAATGAAGGTCTGGTGGCCATAGTTCTAAAATTTGCGAATTAGCCACCTAAGCTCATGTCCTTAAATTAAGGATAATTCAGAGTCACGCAGAAATCGAACTCTAAAATATCACCCGTAAAATAACTACAAATATCTTCAAAAATCATATACAAATTGCAGGAAGTCACCAGATGAAGAGATCATAATGGCGTGAGTGTAAGAGAGTGGTGTATAAGGAATACAGGCAAAGAAATAAAATTGTTCACAAGAACTTTATAAGTCTTTCAGTGCTATAACTGCATAGTCATGGCACAAAGGACGGATTTGGAGGATTTTTTACATGGTAGAATTATCGGCCATATGGAATGTGGGAGTACCCAGCTGGAAGTATCCGAGGAACTTCGAATAGTCCAGAATGTCTTCTCCAGTTTTTGGCAACGATACAAGATGATTGAAATATGAGCAGACTTTACAGCACAGGTTTCCCTAATGTTACAACGCCAAATGAGGACCGGTATTTGGTAGTTACTGCCAACAGAAACAGACGGAGCCCAGCATCAGACGTATCTCGTCAGCTCCTTTCAGGCAATAGTACAACACTTTCAAAGTAAACCGTGTACAGACGTTTATGGCAGATTGGTCTATATGTTCGTAGGCCTGTCAAATGTTTTATACTTACTGAAACTCAAAATTCCGCTACATTTATAAAAACTGGCCATGGAAAATTTCGAAAAAATTGCTCATATGTTCCAGTAAAGCCGTAGGGGCCATTCTCCTTATAATTTATTCTATACATAACCCTATTCTGTGTACTTTACAATTCAATGAAAATATAAAAATTTAAAGAAAAAACTGTTTTTATTTAATTCAAATTTTGCATTAACAGTTGTTCTATCGTGTGACGCCCCATTTTTAATAACCTTAAACTCTCAGCTGTCAAATGGCTTTTTTAATAGAGTTTCCAACGCTTTACTTAGGAATTGAGGCAAATTCTAATCTTACGTTAATTTTTGGGCACCCTTTATACGTGATACAACTTAATAGTGTAAAGTACCATGACATCACAGTGGTATTAAAAACACAACTTTCAAAATAATCTATGTTCTAACTTTCACTGTATTGTGACTTCAATTTTTAACTTCTCGTTTAACTGTTCATATATTAAACACAATCTGTCTTCTCTGGTCTGCTATAGTTAAAGATGTCTTTTGTAAGTGTTAATATAATGTTAGATTCAGTAATATATTTCAATACTTTAATTCACGTCAACATATTTCGTGACTATAGTTTGTTAATGCCATTCTTAGCCTTGCCAATGTCTATAGTTAAATACCGGTGGGAAGGAGCAATTAGTTAATTGGGGAGGGAGGTATACGAAAAAGTATCGGGAAGACTGTTGCTGGTGTGTTTCTTAAAAACAAATTTCGTTATTTTTTTTCAGGTTACTTACGGACCAGCTGCAAGACCAAGTGCTCCTCCAATGATAGATGCTATTGCAAGACAAAGCTAACAACATGATGTGTCCGAACAGAATTCATTTCATCAATTATGTTACAGTCAGGCTTTTCTACATGTATAAAATAAAAAAGAAAGAACTATGTGCATTTCTGAAAATTTGGGATTTATTTCTTCAAAACCGCTAATAGCCGTGTAAATTAAAAATTTTGGAAGCTAAAGGTTGCTAAATGAGTCTTTTAACTTGTCACTGTATTTCTAAAATCATTACTTGTGTTAAGATTCCTGCTGTTTTCGTGTAGATGTACTCCAAATATTTATGTTACTAGTTATTTACTGTTATACAGCAATTAAATCATCTTATGAAACAACGGATTGTGCAAAATACTTTTTTAAATATTATAATGTTTATTTATTGACAAATGATCTGTAAAATGACATGCATGATAAAAAAAATATGTAAGACATTCACAAAACAGATAGTAGAACTTACGGGAACCAAATTTGGCAGGCATTGATTTCTTCTGTAATAGATGCTCATTAAGAACCATTTTAAAACTTTAACATTTTAATTTGATTTTCCTTTCAAAATTAACCAATACTTTACGTTTTTTTATCGATAACTTTAAAAGAGGCTATAACACAGAACTATTTCTAAACCACTTTAAAATTTAAACTGACATTTAAATTATTTAGTTTTTATACTCGCATAATTTACTACTTAATTTATCTTTTCAAAATATTGATGAATATATATTTTCCGGGAACAATTACCGTTTTCAATAACTGCATTTAACAAACGTACGTTGCAAAGCTATTAATTGTCGTTTTGTGTGTATTCTATAATTGTTACAATTAGAAGCAATTTTTTTTTTAATTATAAAAAGTTAGATTGAATCCAACCATAAATTTTATAGTAAACGAGAATTTTGAATCTTTTTTTTGCATCTGTAATAAAATTTAGTCTTACATAATGTATTTTAAAGGAAATATTTATGCAGATAAATATGAAAATATTTTTTTTAATTACGACCGAGCACATAAAGGTGTAAAATCGAGTATAAATAATAAAAATATGTCCAAAGATTAAAAAAAAAAGTTCGAAAGATTTTGTTCACACTACATCATCTGTTTACAAGATTTAATACAAAACAACAAAGGGGAATTATTTTTTATAAATCCTCAAAATGCATACAGTTTTCTATCCATAGCACAATGAGGTATTTATAACTTCATTTAAAATTCTACTTTCTTTTTTTAAAAGTAACATAAAATTAAGGAGAAATTCAAATAAAATAAATTTAAAATTTTCAGCTATAGCAAATTTATTTTTAAACATAAGAGTACAATTGTGCAAAAGAAAAAAAAATTGTAGCCGCAACATTAGTAGAATCGAAAAGGGTAATTGGGTTTGGAATGAGGTGTAATTGGAAACAGTGACTACTGTAAGCATTGATGAAGGTTTAGTGAACTGTAAAACATACCTTCTTTAAAGACTAGTTAAAGACAATCAATCCTTTTAAGTGTTTCTAAACAAACGCTTATTTTCTAGCATTTTATTACAATCAAGGGTACTTTTCCGTTAGGCGAGTTAGCCGACCGAAAATTCGCAAAAGAAATTCGGCGGTATTATATATTATTTGGCGATTTTTCGCTTTAAAATCGCCATAAGAAATTTGGCAGAACTCTACATTATTCGGCGATTTTTCACTTGCAACTGATTAACAGAAAAGTACTTAAACATGTTCTTTTTAAAGTGGAACTGAGACTCCACCAATTACCATTATTAGTTAATTACAAAGTAAGTTGGCAAGTTTTATATTCTTTTAGATATTTAGATGTAACGGTTTTGAATAAAATTATCTTTATTACTATTTTTTTTTTACCTTCTCCTGAGTAACAAAATAGCGTTCTCAATTACCTCTGATAATTTCCATCAAATGTAATTAAGGTATACGTAATACCATGCATAACTAATACCATGAAAATATAGGTTTAATGTAACTAAAAATTATAATTTCCATGTATTTAGATTTATTTATTGCATGATAGAACGTAGTAGTATCCTTTCATGTCAATAACATATATTTTTATTTTGTGAAATTAAAATATATGTACATACATATTACTTTTCAAAAATGAAAGTGTATTATTAATATTGGCTTGATGCTATTTGATGTCAAGTATAGAATAAAATTGGAAAACTATCAGAAAAAAATTATGATAATAAAGAAGGAAGCTGAAGAAGAGAGGCCAGGATAGGCTGGTTAGTAGAACATTGGACTTGTATTACATATATGATGAGTTCGAAACTTGCCGGCCGAAGATTCTTCGATTGTGTGGCGGCTGGAGCACGTTAAATCTGACGTGGGCGCAAAGTCCTCCATGTCAAGAGTAATACCACTGGGTGTACTGGGTCAGAGGGAATCGTTCTCTGTTCAATATCTAGATTGCGATCTGAGATGAATGAATGAAAATGCACGAATGAAGTCCGCCCCCTAAGAAGGGGGGCTTGTCCATGGCACGTGCTATAAGTAACAACACTAACAACAATAGGAAGCTGGAGATATATAATTATTCTCTATGAGAAGAAACGGGAGTATATTTACTTATCTCAAATCGTCCATAGTGAAATTTTTAACAAATATGAGCATTTCGATCAATTATGTTGACAAGAATGAATTTTTTATCAACATTATTGATCTTATTATGTTGATGAGACAATCATTCTTTTATGTTGAATTCTTATCAACATATTCTTAAATTCAAGGGATTTACAGAGTTATAGAGTTACAGAGATATATTACAGGGGAAAATATATTTTATAGTCCAATGAATATAATAGGTTTCAAAAGCTCCCGTTAAACTATATAATCATTTTGTGTGTGCGTGTGTGGCTAATTATATCTCTGAGAATCAGAAGGAAAACCTCCATTCAGATCCTATCCCTTAATATAATTTTTTTGGTTGGGTAAATTTCAAAGAAAAATTAATTAAATGACAGTTTGAATGCTCCACATGCATGTGTAAGCCGAGTTTTTTATTACTAAACTAGCCGCCTTTGGCGACCAGCCGGTTTGCCAATATTAATGCCGACTAAAGGGTTCAATCAATTTTTTTATATAACTTGGTCTCATAATAAGTTAATCAGCAAAATATTTTTAAATTTCAAATTTCGATAGTCATATTATTCACTTATACTATTATGTAGGCCTTAAGCAGTCCTGATCTTTGAACTCCGCATCTCTCTCTGATTTTCTATCTTTGCAGGTAAAATTTAGATTTAAATTAAAGTGGAAATGATGAAACTTCAATAAATATAAAGACCTCTTTACTCAATCAAAAATGTCTTTAAATAAAACTAAGAACTGAAAGCAGAATAGTCCGACATTGAATTTTTATGTTCACTACAGAAATTGAAACATTATAATTTTTTTTAATAATTTTTAATATCTCAAGGAATTATTCAGCAAACATTTCACAGATTAAATGAAACATTCAGTTTTTAATTTTATTTTTAAATGCATATAAATGCTCACAATAATAAAATTTTTTTGGTTTATAAATATATTTCAAAAAATTATGGCTTAAATTCCTTTGGTTTTATCGATTCAAATTCTGTAAAATATTCTTAATATTACAACTTCAAAATAAATCAAGAAACATTTCTATCTTTCACGATCAAATCTGGCTGATTTATACAGTTCTGAATATGGAAAGTTTAGAACAATCATCATTTTCATAATCTAGGCCAATTATTATTGAGTAACCCTGATTGGCTTCTTTGATATCTTGATAATGTGATCTAAAATCGCCAGTTGTTACCGAATAGTTATATTAAAATTTTTATAGATCGATCAGCTTTGATGATTGATATAGTTGACTGGAGTGCCAGTTTTTTATTTTAAGGACTTATTATCTCAAGAATATTTTGTCAAATATGATTCACAGAGCAGAAGATATATGTAAAAATTTAATTCATCAGCATTTTTTCCCTCAATCTACTAATTATATATTTCACTTGGACCAGTTGCTAAGAGATGTATGTCTCTCCCAAAATAATTAAGAAATTAGATGCTGGGCTCCGATTACAGAAGATGCCTTGTAGATGTTAAGCCATATCCGCCTTATATAAAACTGTTTAATTGGATTAGTAATATATGTATAGTAAAATATCATCGAAAACGTTTCCATCCATTTATTTTCCAAAAATATCATGTTTCATATTTGTTTCATTTTATACAGACACGTGCCGAAAATGACATTTTTATATGTTTAATTTGGAATGATAGTTGATTTATTTTTTCTCATTTGAGAACATGATATTGTTTTGGTAGAAAGTTTTGATGTCTCCGAAATATGCGGGTAAAAAATATTTTTATCTGTTTTTACAAAGTTTGCATTATTAATTATTGCGTATGCTTGTTTGAAAGAAGATGCGTTTTCAAATGGCTGACCTGCTTTTATCAGTATAGCTTTAATATTACGTATGGTTCGTTGAAGGCAGATGCGTTTTTATTTCGCATGATTCATTAAAATGCAGAGATAAATTACAATCACGAAGGCGAATTCTTAGATTTGCACAATATATCTTCTTCACATAAGTAAAAGTAATAATTCAAAACATGTCTTATTGTTTTAAAAATTAAAAAAAAAGAATGCAAAAATATTTTACTACTACTCATTATCAATTGCTTTTTGTTCGTCGTTTCTTCGAAATGACGTCATTTTCAAAGTTCGTTTAAGATTTCTTGCTTTTAAATAATTAATCTCGCTATCAGAAAATTATCGTTTGGTGCTTTTCTAAAAATTCTTTTTCAGTTTTAACTGTCGCACTTTTGTAATATATTTTTATTTTGTATTTTTATTTATTTTAATTCTTTAATTGAAATAATTTTGATAGTGCAAACGATCAAGAAAAATTTTCTCTTGCATTTATTGTTTAAAAAATATCACATTTCCTGTTTATTTCATTTCATATAATCACGTCATGAAAATTATATTTGTCTGTTTTATTTTTTGTAGTAATTAACTTTTTTTAAGCAGAACTTCTGAAAATGTGAGGGCAACATTTTATTAAAAGCTGATTTTTTTTAGATCCTCGAAAAGATAAATTTTTTTTTTATTTTTTTTATTTTTTTCAAAATAAATTGTTGAAAAAAATACTCATAAATTAAATGTTTAAAAATTCATTAAAAATAGAGTTTTTATATGTAGATCAAAACATTAGTATCATTGAAAAGCTAATTTTTTGAGCTTTGACTTGATGCAAAAATCAATTTTGTGCTGTAATATTTTCGGAAGTTATAGCGAAGAAACTTCAAAATTTGGCTTATTTTTTAATTAATTAAAATTTTAATTAAAAATTCAGAAAAAAGGCTCCGAGGTGCACATTCCCGGCACCCAAGGTATACCGGCACCCAAAGTATACATGTACCAAATTTGGTAGCTGTAGGTCGAACGGTCTGTCCTGTACATCGCCAACTGACACACACACATTGTGCTTTATTATAAGTAAAGATTAAACTAATAGTCTTCGTTAATTTTAAAATGCATTTCTAAATCTTGCATAGTTCCATCTCAAGTCTCCCTCCCCCCAAAAAATCAGACATTTGTGTATTTATAAGAGCTTGTTTCTTGACAAAACCGGAAAGACAATGATTGTAAATTTCAACAAATTTAATGTACCAAAGAGTTATGGTAGTTTATATGGGATATCCTATGAAATAGAAAATATTTTATTAAAAAATGGTCTAAAAATCAATGCTTTGGAATAATTGGGAATGCGCAATAAAATAAATTTTGAGTCTATAATCAGTAGTTTCTGAATCAATAATCAATTTATCACTATGATCGGAAAATAAAACAGATGATCCCAATTACTCCGTAGTCTATGAGGTATTTGTCTACATATCGATGTAATTATGAACCTCACTATACTTTAAACTGGTTAATTAATTAATTAGGTAAAAAGGCACTGTCTAAATAGCCTTTCATAGTATGAATGTGCATACACAAAAATTGTAAATCGGTTTCCCATGTCGTATAATTACTTCAAAAAGGAGAAAATAATGATTTAAATAAATGTAAAATTATTCCCCAATTATCCCAACTCACCTTACTTTAAGAGAAAAATTTAGAGTCGAACTTTAATAACACTAAGCAAAAACAAATAAGGATGCAGCGACAATATTCTGAAAAGCATAAGACTTTTACTAGCTAAGAATCTGGGGCAAGGTAATGAACGTTACAGGTGATTAGAATTTTATTTTCAAGATTCTTATGTATGAGAATTTTATACAACGTAGAATAAAAAAACAAAAAACAAATACCAGTTAAACGTCTATTTTTTATTTTTATATTTTGACCAAATGAAAAAAAAAAATTACACAGAGCTACAATTTTATTTATAAAATCGCAATATTAAATTTGAGTAATTTAAGTATGTTTTATGTTTGCATGCAGAAATACAGACCGACAGACGGTAAACGTTCGAAGGGTTTGATTCAAAATATGAGCAGTATTTACATGTGTGGGACGAATTTTATATATCTATTTCTTTATGATTGATAGATATCGTATTCATTTGAACTTGAACAACCAGACAAACAGATTTCTTTTGAATGAATTTCGTTCAAAATTTGGCAGAAATCTCCAAATTTTTTATTTAAAGCCCATATCAAATTCCATCCATTCTAGCTCAAACTTTTTTTAGATATCTTGTTTTTAGACAGGCAAGTGAAATTCCAAAAATATGTTTCCGGATTCAAAATTGTATAAAACGTGGACCATTTTCAAAATCTCAAGTTCAAATTTTTTGATGATTTCCAAACTTTTTTTTGTATACGAAAAAGTAAATAACATGTTGACATTAGGAGAATTTTGCCTTTAACTGTAACCTTGTGTTGATAGCCTCTAGCGTTTCAACAGGAAAGAGACATTTCAGAGAAATCTATTTGTCACCTTTTTAAAGGTCGCAGCAGGAATTTAGATAATCTATTGTGTGAAGAGCGATTCCTTGTTGAATGAGTGACATTATAAACTTTTTACAAATTAATGGTTTAATTTTCTGTCTTGATGCATATTTTCTCTGTATTCATGGTGCAATTTCAGCTTTACATTTCAATTTCGCTTTGTATCCATGTTTAAAAAGAATTAATTCAATGACATTTTATTACATTATTAACAAGTGCCCTTTCTGTTGTTGTTGTTGTCTTAATTAGCTCCCAATATTTTAAAATTTTGTCACTTGAAAATATTTTTTCATTGCTTGATTGTAATATCAAACATTTATTGTGAAAACAACAAAATTAAGAAAAAGAACTTATTAAAAGCTTGACAGTGCTGTTTTATAGGTTTTAAAGCAATTTTCGTTTGAGTAATCATTCATTTAGGAGGACTAGGGGATTTTAAAATCTAATCTATATCTATTGTGCTTTAATTTTTAACTAGGATTACAATACCATATTGTTACGTTTTTAGCGTAGCGGGTTCGCATTGAATGGACTTTACTTCAGGACAGCACAAACAAATTTATTTACAGCTATTTACAGGATGACTTGAGAAAATATAACTTCAGATTAACAGAATCCAGCAGTCACTAACAGCGTAAATGAAAGCCATACGCACAATAAACACAGACTTCAAAACAAATATCGCATAGCACAGAAAACAGTAAATCACAGCGAGCTCAATTATACAACGTTTACAACAAACGCAAACACAGCTTACTAATAACAAGCGAGAAAAGTAATTAGCTAGTCCAGTGATACGCTTCCCTTCTAAGAGGAACTCTCAACTAACTACCGGAACTACGGCAACTCGTTACTTGAACAGCCGTGCGAGCACGCGCTCAAAAGCACACGAAACTTTAGAAAACATCTCGAGCGATCCAGCTGCTGCGATCTACCAGACTATTTGTTTCGCCAAACCAATCGGGCTGGCACGAAGCTCCTCGCCAAATGCCACCAATCTCTTTCTTCTTCCTTGAGTTTTCGCAGCGTTCGCCCGCTTGTAACAATATGCATATATTTTTATAAAACTGTTTTATTAGTTAACATGCTGTTAGTGTATAGAAAGGTAAAAGACTGAAGCCTCCACTTTCCCCGAGGAATTTTTGCTTTTATTATTTGGACTTGAAAAATAAAGTGTTTACTGATGACTTTAATTTTTTGCTATTTTATTAAATAATATGTTAAGTATAAAGAATAGATATAAAAACCTCTCTTTTTTTAAAAAAAATATTAATCCCTTGCCTCGCAACCTCAATATGATTGAAAAGTTACAAAAAATATTTTTAAATTTTTATTTAGATGCCACATTTTTAATAGGGCGTTGAGTGTCTAGATCTCGACTCTGTCGAAGGTATAATTAATGCACATGATCATATGATCATTATATTACACCTATGAAATTAAATGCCCTCAAGTTGAAATGATGTGAAATTGCTAGATTATAAAATAAGCCCAAATATAATATTTATCTTTCTCTGTCACAGTATGAGATCGATTCACCTTAAAGCATTATCAAACGACTTGCTTTAAATGGCAAAAAGCTGTCCTCTACTTTCGAAATTAATCTGTCAATTAATCCAATTAAATCCAATTTTTCCTCAAGTTCTTTTATTTGCTTGGATAATGAAATACTTTTGCATATAACTGTACAATAGAAGTTTATAGTGGGTTGTTCTTGGATCTTTTCTTTCATAATTAATTTAGAGTCCCAATTAATTTAGTTCTACACTATCTTCTAAATTCTCGACGTTCTTCGCCTTTTTACAAGAAATGTACTAATCTTATTATTAAAGTTTTGAACTCTCTGAAGTTGGAACTTCAAGGATATATTGTTATTATTTTTAACAAAAGAACCCCATAAATAACTTTGCTTGCATGCTCTTGAAATAATATTATTTATGAAAAGTATATTTATATAGAATCAGCTACGACATGAAGAGAGTGTTTTCTTTTCTTGTGAATATACATGAATTGAATTGCTTGCGTCTTGCGTGGCCTGTAGGAATCAATGAACATGATTCCAATAAATAACCAAAAATTAAAAGATCAGAAAGCTAACTTTATGATCTTTAAAACAAATTCAAGTGCTTAATCGCTTACTTTTACTTAAATTTAATTGCATCTTATTTAATTTCGTTAAAATGATATTTTAGTACAAATTTCTTTTTGAGATTTCTCTGTCCTATTTTCTTCTTTCGCCGGCGCATCTAGCGGCCAAGTCCTGAATTAAACTCAGAAACATTAGAAGGAAAGCCAGTTTTTGCATGAGCTGGCATTTCACTTGAGAATACAGAAGTTGTTACCTGGTCGCACCTGAAACTTATCTTTCTTTTTTTTTGTCGGTCGTTCTCTTCATTTGGTTTTGATTTTGTTATAACCGGGTTGGGTGTTTCGGGAATGACTCATCCTCGCAGTTAATATTGGAATGCTGCTGTTGAGAGCTGTGTTGTGATTAACAGGTGTAACGTATGCTGTCATCGAGATCTTCCCTGATTTTTTTTAAAGCACGTATTTACTGAGATTTATTTGATTGTTTAGAATACTAATATTAAAAGTTTGAATGTTGAAATTAATGATATACTCATGGAGGAGTTACTGGCTAAAAAAGATGGAATGGCTGATAGAAGAGCGGAATTAGAAAGAAAAAGACAAAAATTAGCGCTTTTAAGGGAGGAGAAAGCCAGAAGAAAACGTGAAAAAGAAGCATTGAGAGTAAGTTGAGTACCAAGACACGTAGTCTCGTTCTTTTTTTAATAATTTTTAGATTATCTAAAAAACGTGAGAACAGTTATATTACTATTAGTGAACGTGATGAATTTAGAATATATTTGTTCTGTCATTAATTAAAAGACATGCATGTAAATGTAAAATTGTATATCAGTAAATAATTTTTTTTTCTATGAAAGAGTATTTATTGTAGACATGTTAAGAATAATGTGAGCAATTAAAGTGGTTGTATAAATTTATTATTTTTATATTCTGCAATTTGTAACAATATTCTGTCAGTTATTTATAAATCAGCTCATCACGCCGGGACTACCTTCCCCCTCCTTTCTTTTATGAAAATCTCAAGCTTTTGAAGTTTTTAGAACTTTAATTATTTTCAGACTAAAAACATAAAATTGAAATCGCTTAATGACTTGATTTGCATAGTTCCATTTCATATTTATTAACTTTTTAGTTTGTAAAAATTTAATAAGTGTATCTTCGATTTTTATTTTTAAACAAAAATAAAGTATGCAGTTTCATTGCTATTGAAATAAAATGTGATTTATCTGAGGGATATAAAGAGTTTACTTTTAATCACTTTATTAATCTAAAATATTCTATTTCATTAATAAATAAGCTGTCATATTTCATTCATTATATGAAAATAAAGAATAAATTATAAAAAATTATTGATAATTTAAAAAGATTATGAATTGTTTTGATATAATCAAATATTTTATTTCTATGATTAAAATTAGTATAAAAATAAATTTGTATAATAAAATGGACAAGATCCAAAAATATAAGATCTGAATTTTTTTTAATCATATTTCTTTAAAATTTTGATACCCAACAATCATTTGTTATACTGTAAAAGATTTAAAATAGAGTGTAGAATTTTCTCAGTTTAAAGTATCAATTTTATAGAGTAAAAGTATATTCTTCTAATATTAATTGTAAAAATAATCAAATTATGCTAATCTTAGAAATAATAAATTATTTATTTTTAATGCCTACTCTTAAATGCTATAGTTTAAATATATTAAAATTTTCTTATGAATTTTAGTATTTGAAATTGCAAGTAAAGAATTATTCGATATAGTTCTATAATTTTATTCATTACAAAATATTCTTAATTTAAAGTATTTTTAATATTTTAAAATGTATAAGTATTAAATAATTAGATATATATTTATACATTTTAATAAAGATGATTAATTTAATTAGTATTAAATTATTAGTATTAAAAATGATAATTAGTATTTAATTGATATTAATTCTTATATCAGTTAAAAAAGCTATTACATTTTAGCTAATAAAAGATATGAACTATATTATCTGGAAAAAAATTATTGCATTTAATTATAGTAAGAATATTTTTTGGTTTTAAAATTTCCTTAGTTCTTACTCTGAAGGTGCCATTTGGACTTATAACTTATGAATGCTAATAACTTATGAATTCTAAGATGGAGAAACAATGTTACTACATTTTTATTTCCTCAAATATTTTTTTCTGCCGTTTTAGCTGTTGAAATTGTCATATTTTGAGAATTTTTTTCTATCGGCAAATGACATTTCATACAAATATTTGTGACTGCTGTAGGTCAATCTAATTAAAAATATTTTAAAAAAAATATTATGGATCATTAAATAACATTTAGCCCTTGATTTCTATTTGGAAATCTTAATCGTATTGTAAAATTTGTTATTTTAAATAGTCGATGGCATAGGAGAGTTTAAAAGCCCCTTGATTTGTCTAATGTAACTCTACTTTATATACTTGTATGTTGGCTCAAAAATTTAATTAATCAAAGTAAGGATGGTCTTCCCAAACTTTATCTAATAGTTTCTAATTAAAGTGTTCTCTGAGAGAATGCTTTTGCATGCCATTGGTATACAATAGTGAAATATTAACTTAGTGTGAATTTAGCTATTTTACTGAATTTTTCATACAATCTTGTTACATTTGGTGGGGATTAATTCTTGCCATCTTTTTAATAGTATCTGAAAATTGAATTTAGATTTTAAGTACATTTTTACCAATGAATTGAAAAAAAAAATCACATAAAACTACATGTGTATTCTCAAATAATCATATACCAAATTTTATAATTTTAGGATATTGTGTTCTTGAATTATTCCTTTTTATGTGTTTTCTTTTCTGTGTATGGATTTTCCCCAAAATTTGGTAGAAATTAACAAATTTAATTTTTAGTCCATACACCAAATTTCATTTATCTAGCTCAAAGCATTTTAAATTGTCCTTGTCATAGGCAGACAGATATTATTTAAAAAAAAATGTTTTTTAGATGATTACAATATTTTGTACATAATGTATTTTGTTAAATTTGTTCACAAAATGACAGTTCTTGAAATTTAAAAATTGCCCTTGGTCTATTTTTTTTGAAAATTTCTTACTGCTGAACGTTAAAAAATGAAGTTCATGTATAATTGTATACTGTATTTATACTTTTGTTTAAATGTTTTCATAGAATGAAGAAGCTGCACTTATTAGTTTGAAGCGAGAAAAAGATGTATTGGTTGAAACTGATAGACTTTTAGCTTCATTGAATGTTACTACATCAATTGGTAATTTCAATTTGTATTTCTTATCACAGATTTATTGCTATTATTAAAACCATTGACCTTATTTGAATTATTTTATCATTTCCATATTGTAGCTTGCTATCATTTTTTTAATTGCAATATTGAATGTAAAAATGTCTTTTTAAACTCTTGAATGTGACTTTTTCCCAAATTATGGTATTATAAGTGTAAAATAAAGTAAAATTGCATATATATACATATAATAGATCTCAGAAAAATATATTTCAGCTTTTGATCTTATCAGTATTTTGAAATTTATTCTCTATGCATATCTGCTTTTCTACATAGCAGAATTTGTATGGGTGAGTTAAACAAGATGACTAAATCCTGACAGATAAAGTTCTGCATATAGTATAAGTTTGAAATTTTCCAAAGACATATAGTTTCAGTAAGATTTACAGATTTTAATATTTGCATTTTATAGTTAAATATTATCTTAAGTTATTTATATTATTTCTCCAATTGAAAAGGATTTTTAAAAAAAGGATTTTTTTGAACTTCTTTAAAAAAATATTTTTACAAACTGAGACATTTGAACAATATATCCAATGCAATATATATTTTTTGCACTCTTTAATTTATATAATTAGATAGCATTCAGAGGATAATTTTTTTCCTTAAATTTTTTAATTAAATTCCTTGAATTAGTCAGGTAATGAAACTTTTTATGCATATATATTTTGCTGCATTCTTATTACAATTGGTGTTTGAATAATCTTGCATTTATTTTTGTATGATTCTCTTTGTACTCTTGGAATTTTCAATGATTTGTTATTGTAAATTTGCATTTTAAGTTCCTCCTAATGCTTGTAAATTGTACTTTTTGTAATGACATTATAAATTTTATATTTAAAAAAAACTTATTTTTTTAATATTCTGCCTCCAGATTTTTTTGAAGACATTTTGTTTGATTCAATCTGCTTAAAGAATAACAGAACCTTATTACTGTTATTTTGTTAAACAATTTTTGTTTCTTCATTTATGTTTTATGATTCCATGTTAAAATTCATTCTTTTTACCTATTAAATAAAAAGCAACATTATATAAGCTAGTTATTATTTATAGTAATATTTGTTTTCTTTGTTCAGGATTTTGTAGTAAGCAATTATGCCTGTCAACTAGTTTCTTAAAGGGAAACTTGTTATTTATTGATCTCATTTAATTCCATTTTTAAAATTAATTCAGTTTGTAAATGCATATATATGTATTTTAAAACATCCTTTTATTATATTTTCCAGCATCTCTTCCTAACACATCAGATTCGAGTCTATCAGATGCATCTTTAAATAAATCTATAGTTCAGCCTTCACCACCCAAACCAAAACCAAAGTAAGTATTACACTTCTTTTAATAAAGTTATTTTGGCTTTTTAAATAATTTTTGTGTTAACGCTAATTTTGGGATTTTTTTAATGTGGTTCATAATCTTTAAAAAGATTACTATACTTATAACAGAACTTATAACCAAGGATTAATTTGTGAGTGTTTTCATACAAAACTCAACTCTGAGATGAGCTGCTTGTATATTTTTTGCTTGGCATATTAAATTAATTATCTATCTTGAATATGTATATAGTATGATTCTAAAATCGTGAAACAAATTTTATGTGTAGTATAAGTATGTATATAAAAGTTTTTTTTTTTCATGTAAAAAGAGAAAGTATGTAGTTATCATAAATTTTGAACTCAAGCTTTGTATGGACCTCTGTGCTTTAGACTTACTTGAATCTGATTTTTTAAAAAAATTATGTCTCTGTCTCCGAACATAATAAATAAAAAATGCTTTGAATTAGACAGACTTTGATTAGTAAGTTTCTATCAAATTTTGAATGAAAACTATTCACTGGAAGTCTGGCTCTCTGAGTACAAGTGAACACAATAATTATTAAATGTAATGGCCTAGATCAGTAAAATTTATTACCTACCCAGATCTGTATCAAGTTATGAACCAAATCTGATAAGAGCTTGATAGCCTGCATTTTTGTGTGAAGATAAACACAAAGGACTGACAGTTTTCATATTCTTGCATATATAAATGCACTTATTCAGAAACTTGGAAAATTGTATAAATGAAATTTTGTATCCTGAATCATTTCAAAAGTTGTAGTTCTGGGTCAGATTTTAATTTGAATTGTTAAAAAAAATATCAAATGTGTACTCAGTTTCCCTTACTGTACTAAGAAAAATACAGAAATGCCTGTGTGTGTGGGTCTGAAAATAATCTTGAGTACTTGGGCTATTCACATTCATGTTCAATGTTCACAATTTTTATGCTGAGGTAAGAGTGGATATACCACCAATATTAGAGAATACATAAGAAGATTTCAGGAAAGACACACACTCTGATCACAATAAAATGCAAGTTTACAAATGCATAGAGATGATTATAGAAGACTCTTTGTCAGTCAATGAATAAATGTTTTTGAAAAAATGTATGCACGATAAAATAGACAACAAAGGTTTACTGTGTTAGAATTACATGACTGTACAGCTGTGCAAATGATATCATGATTAAAAAATTAAAAAATAACTTGCATTTTTAAACTATTAACCTTATGTCATTTAAAATAAGTGATCAAAAGTTATATATACTTTGCATATTAATATACTTGCTGTATTGCATGCTATTATAAATTTTTTCACATTAATCCTGTATCATATATTTTGTAAGATATATTTTTTTTTATTTTATTTAATTTACTTATCAATACATCTTTGTAGAGTTCACCTTTTGTGGCTATCAACTTCTTTAGTAAAAAGGGCTTGTTTCTGTATTTCTGTCCAACCTTCATAATTTTTCTCTTGAATATAGAATCATCCTGTATACTATGCATTGTAGAAAGTTTTTTTTTTCTCTTTATTTTAAATTAATCTGTAATTTCCTGCATAAAGAAAGATTTTATTGAATTTCTAAATCAGTGCTAACTTTTAAATTGTTGATATATTTTAAGACATGTAATTGTCAGGTTATTGCTATGCTATGATGGAGAAATGCTCAGTTGCCTGTTTATACTTATTAGGCTTTGTAAAAAAATTGTTAAATATATTTTAATTATTATTATTTTATATTAAATAAGTAATTGTATCTTTAAAGAGAAACTGAAATTTCTCTCCTGTCTTTGTTTGAATAAGTTAATCATTCATTTTACAAAAAAAAAATGCTTATATTATTCACGTTATATGAGCTAAAATTTCTTTAAAAAGTATTAATTTTGTATTTAACTGTATTATTCATTACCTTTTATAGGTTTTTTTGTATTTCTTAATTTTTCTTTTTGGGTAGGGATGATTTTAAATATTTTTATATTTATTTTCAGAAAAGTTAATTTAACTTTAGTTAATGTTCATCAAACAACAGTTCCACCTACAGAGAAAATAGTATATGATAAACAATCTCAGACAATACATTCCGGTGGAAGTGACAAAGAAGGTTTGTTATTTTTTTTTATAGTTTTGAGAATCATTACATTAAAAAAAACTAACTATTAATTAAATTTAATCTGATTATATTTATAATATACAAGCAAATTAACCCTTTATTGCTTAAATTAATTTGAAGCATAGATTTTATAACCTGGACCATTTGCAATTTTTATTTTCCTATTATAGAATATATAAATTTTATAAGTGTGAACTTTATACTCATAGAATATTATATTTATGGTCTAGATTACTTTTATAAAAAGGAATTGATTTTTATAATTTTATTTAGTTTTTTGCCTGTACTTGAATAACTTTTTACTGCGTGATTAATTTTTTGTGTAGCTTTTTGTAGTGGGCTATTGAAACCAAATAATGAAATGAAATATTTATTTTCTTTGAGATTTATTTTGGTATTTAGCAGAAAAATAGATATTATGCATATATTAATTTTTTTAATATTTTGAATTTGTTTGCTGCCATTTTATTTTAAATATCTTTATTTCCTTTTCAGCTGCTTCATTAGATTATTATGGTAAGTACTTGTTTTCTCAAAACTTGTATTTAACTCTGTGATTCAATATTAAAGTACTGTAGATGTAAAATATTTTGTTTATTTATTTATTTATTTTTTAAAGAACTGTTTCTTTCAACAAACAAATAGAATCAATGCCAATGTTTTGTTTTCTGTGAAAAATAATTTGATTTTAAATTGTTTCTTAGAGAAGATTAGATTTTTAGTAGTTTCATGCAAAGCAGGGAAATTACAAATATATTGTAATTGTATATTATATTGTAGAATCTTTTAAAATACATATTACAGCCCCCCCCCCTGTTTAGAAACAGTTGTATTAAAGGAAAAGATTTAGTTTTATTTAACTATTAAATATATTATTTAAAAATGTATGCAAAAAAAGAACCCTATAATACATCTTGCAAAAAATACTGAAGTTGCTGAATACTTCCATTTCAATGTTAAAATGTCTTTGTGTTGTTAAATTATTTAGTTTAGTGACTTGATAACAGGTGCACATGAAGAAACAATTCATTTTTTGATTTTAGCTGCATCATTTGAAATAATTGACAGATAAAAATTAGTATCATTTGGTGATGCAACTTTGTTTTGCATGACTATTTTGCTTTTGTCATTTAGTTACAAGATTTCATGAAGCAATAAAGATGCAAAGAAGATTTTTGGTCTGAACAAATTTAAAAATATATAGATTTTAATTCAGTTGTTCAATTAAATAAAGAGTTTCCTTTGCAGTTTTATTTGCTTTCCTGTAATTTGTTATTTTGTATAATTGGTTTCCCTGCTTTGCAAAACTTTTTTCTGTTTTAATCGTTTATTGAAACCACTAATAGTTGGCTGTATAAATTCAACATAAATATTTACTATAGCAAATTGCACAGAAGTAATTCATGGAATATAGTTTAAAATTATAATTATTTTAAAATCATATTTGGAAGACTTTTTGATTACAGAATTCTTAATACTAATAAAATGAATTAAAAATTTTTTTTATAAAAACATAATTTTAGTATTTAAAATTTTATTATCTTTTTTTAAATTGGCTTTTGACAAAAGAAATATTGTTATATTTTAAGAATTTTTTTTCTTTCCCAATAATTTTCACTAAAAAAGATTAAATTAATAAATTACATAAATTAGTAATACAACTAGAAAAAACAGTAATCTTTGTAATCAAGTGAGGAATGCATTCTGAGAATTTTGCAATTACTTTTATTTTTGCTCCTATATTATTCAAGAAAATGTCTGTAATGAAATTACAGACATATTTTTTTCTTTTATTTTTGCATTATACATATTAAAATCTTTTCTGGTAATCATCAAATCAATTATTTCTGGTATTTATTATTAGAAATATAATACCCTCTCTATATTTATATTGTGCTATATAAAAGATATAATGTTTCTTATTTTTCTAAGTCATTGTCATATTTTTTTTCTTGCACTTTTTGATAAAATTTAAAAATTAAAATTAAAATTAAAATTGCCAGCATCAAGAAGCATGTATATGTTTAAAAGCTACTTTAATTGAAGAAAAATTGGGATAATCGGGATATTTTGCAATAAATATTACTTTAATGAAATTCATTCTTAAAATGAAGTTCATTCAAGGATTACTATTAGATGCTAGCATTTTAAATGTCTTTTGGTTTCCCACTTCGAAATAATGTACATTATAACTTTTTTGAATTACAAATTATGCTGCAATGTATACTTGCTTTTTTAAAGTGAAAATTCTATACTTGCAATGGAAATTTAATTGCATTTTTTTCTCTTTCTTTACTTGCACATGACTCTTAGGCTTCCAACTCTTTCATTTCATATCTATTATTTCATTTGCATAAATGATTTTCTTTTTTATTTTGACATAGAAAACTCATTTAAATAGAATTTAAAAAATATCTATCTAATCCATAAATCATTTTTTAAATATTTTTATATTAAAAGTTATTTAAATATAATGATGTTTTAAGATTGTTAGTTAGATTAAGCATGTCTTCTAATCATTGTTCAATAGTCAGTTTCTAATCTAATAGAGACAAACGTACTTATCGGTGGAAAAATACTTTTCATATGAGGCAAGGATTTATGTTACTTGTTCCAATAAATCTACTAACCAATTGCATTTCAATATTATATAGTTTCTAATCCATTTAGTCATATGTAATAAAATGATTTTGGCTTAATATTATTTTAAGGAAAAAACATTCCATCCTTCTACTACTAGTACTGACCAACTTATGAAGCTTTTGGTTTCATTACTTTAACAAATCAATAATCTCTGTAAACTAGCATCTTCCCATTTCATTGAGTAATGTTCATTTCATCTATCAAAGTGGTCTAAAATAATAGTATTCAGTGCTGTAATTCAATATGAATCATAGTAACGTAGAATTAATTTTTAAATTTTAGAGCGGTTAGAATATTTTGTTAAATATGACTAGTGAGAATAGGAATATAAAATTTTAGACTTTACAATGTTTTCATCAATGTATTAATTTACCCAGGCAATATGAGATATAATTCTTTACATAATTTAAAGCACTTTTCAAACCAGATTTATATAAGTTTATAAATTTGCTATTGGGCCATTAGAATAAAAGTCCTCTAGATTAGAGTGGGACTGTGATTCTGATAGCATTATTCCATGTGGTTGAACTTTGAGATATCTCGTGCATGAATGTATATGTGGAAAAAATATCTAATGTAAAGGTGTTATTTGTAGTATGTTATAAGATGGAAAAAAAATTATTATAAAACAAGCAACATTGCTCTAAGAATTCTTCTAACTAACTTTATTGCAGAATCCAATCTTTTGGAGCTGAAGAAGCTAGTGAAACCGATATTTGCAATTGATTGAAGAATGTGTTTTGTAATTTAGGTTTTGATAACAACAGCTATATCAGGAATAGGGCAGTCATCATTTGTGTAAATATTTCTATACCATCTGAAAATTACATATTGAGATATACCTTCAATTCCATTCATATGTGATTTTTATTAAAATTTTTTACCATCTAAGATTGAATTATTGAATTCTGAGCTTGTTTCACTGAATCTACAGTGTATCTTTACTTGCATTTCTTTTTTATTCAACACCTTGCCATTAATTACTTTATATTAACTATATCCACCACCATGCAACCATTTATCAATGATACACTTTCAGATTATCAAATAATTATAATTTGAAAACTGGAGGACTTCTACCTCAACATTTCTGTATGCACCTATGTTCAGTCCTTAAATTTAAGCCTAATCTAATTTTGTACTTTTTTATACTTTACAAGGCTATATGCTTGAACTTATAAAACATAAGAAATAATATTCTGGAAGAGTTTTTAATTTAAAAACTCTTCCAGAATATTATTTTTTATGTTTTTTAAATGCATTTGTAGACCAATTTTTCCAAATTTGGCCAATTGATCCTCAGAGCAACAATTCTGCTAAATTTTTATCAGAAAAAAATTTGTATTATGTTAAAAAAATTCAATATGTATTTTCTTTTTAACCAATTTTTCAAAATTATTTTATAGTTTATATTTTTTTAAATATGCATGCTCAAATTATTCGTAGCATCTTATAAGATGACTCCCAACTAAATGCTTTATGCTTGTGTGCTATAGTATTTCTTATTACAAATTATTTAGAGATTGTTAATATCTATAAAATATAATTTTGGCAATTAAGAAGGGGAAAGGAAACTTGAAACCTCATTACCAAATTTCTTCTTTTTAATCTTATTTTACCCTTTAATCCTTATTCTAATGCTGTTAAGATGTCTCAAAGTTCTGCATAAATAATGCTACTAAAAGCACATATGCATCATCATAATCAATCTTATATACTCATCGGTAATAATAATAATAAAATATTCCAGAATTAAAAAAATTACCGAAGTAATAAAAATTAAGATTTTTTTTTTTCATTAGATAAAGGAATTATATAAATACTGGTGTGTTGTGCATATTTTTCTTCAGTATTAAGTAATCGTACTTTGTTATCTTTTTACATAAAATGTTTCTGTAATTCTTGAATTTTACCTGAAAATATGTAACAGAGGGTTATGAAAAGTAATAATTAAAAGTATTATACCTGTGGTTTAAAAGTATGTGAAACCTTATGTCTGGATGATTGAGAATGGAGCTGAAACATAATATAGAGATTCAACAAACAACATAAATAAAAAATGGGAAGGGGTAGGGTAATATATTTACCAATAATTCACTTTAAAAAGTTTTTCTCTTGTCTCATGCTTTCTTTCTAGAATAATTTTTGATTTTAGAGAAAATTTCATACCCTTATATTTGTTAATATTGCAACTATTAATCACTAAGAAAAAAAATCTAAGAAAATAGAAATATGCAAATTAGAATAGAAAGATATAGCTTTTTATTTTGGGAGAGATGAAAATATATAATTTGGGATATAATTGCAATAGACAAAAAAGACATTGGTAAAATTATAAAATAACTTTTAAGTGTACATGTAAGACAGAACGGATAGAACTTAATGTAAAAAGGTGTCTATAACTGTGCTATTTTGGTAAGAAATTTGCTAATTTTAAAACTAATTTATTAAACCACTTGATATTGCTTATTATGTGTATCCCAGTCTATTGAAAACATGAATTTTTAGGAATTTTGCTTGTGTCACTCATTTATTCATTAATATTAGTTTCTAAAAACAATTTTAAAATGATTAGTCTGAATAACTTTTTAAAAGTTGAGGATGAACTAATTTATGTGATCAATATTGGTAACATTCCCAAATTTATTTTTATAAAGTTTGTACATAAAAGACCTAATTCATTAATTTTGTTTTAAAAAAAGAAATCTACATCCAAAATTAAGGCATTAATTTGATACTTCATGGGAAAAGAAGGGAAAATACTTCATGAGGAAAGAAAGGAAAATTCACTGATATTATTAAAATTAGGCATAATCTGTTTTTCTGGATTGATGCTATTCATTTGAGGATTGAATTATCTGTAATCTCACTTGACATATAAAAAATTCATTAATATTCAGGAAAAAAATTAAAATTAATAAATGCATTTTTATTTTATTTCTTCTATTCTATTATGATCTTTAATATATAATTTTCATATTCATTTGAAAAAGTATAATACATAGAATTATGTGAAGCAGATTGTAAACACTTGAAATGGTTGCTTTTATTTATTTTAACTTCATTCTTACTCGTCATTCTCATCATTAGTTGTTGTAAATTCAGTGCATAATTTATTTCATCATATTTGCTTTCGAAAACTATATCAAAACGTTTTCATTTTTCCATTGTTTCATGATACTTTCCTGCTGAGGTGAAGCTTCACTTTTTTTTCATCACTTTAGAGTGGGAAGATGAATTTCAAGGTATGTATTGCATGTTGCTTTTGCATGATCTTTTCATTCTGTAACCCTTTGCTTTTGTTTCCTGCGAGTATAGAATTTTCTTACATTTGTGATTGTTTTCATTGATGCTTTGGCACTAATCCCAATTTTCCTCTTTCACATAGCATTTATGAAGTTCCTGATTTTTATAGTGAAACGGTTGCTACACTTTGTCATCACTATGTGTGGAAATTTCATTTAAATTTGTTTTTTATATTAATTTACTATAGTTTTATTTTTGTAATAATATACTATAAAAATGATTCATAAATGTTTTTAATTTGTTGCATGTTTATATTTACTTCTTTTAATTATTGCTCCCATGAATCATATTTAGTGGCTTTTGGATGTCTGTGTTATTTGATAAGTTTTGATATTTTGAATTATCATAGGGAATGTTACATGTTACATTATCATAGGGAATGTTTCTAAAAACATGCATTTTCTAATCAATTTTTTTTTATTCATAGTATTACAAGTAAGTTGCAATAGAGTAGAAAATTAATTTGTATTGCAAATGTGATAATTCAATTGCTGAAAATATTTAGTTTAATTTTTAATAATATAATATAAAAAAGATAATTTAATAAATAGTTCTTTGTGCTGTAAAATGTCCTTAAACTCTCTCATCTTAGAAATTTCATTGAAAATTATGCATAAACTGAATAATTTCTATTCTTAATGATACAAAGCTGCAATTAAATATCATTTATATATTTCCTTTTTTATGTACTACGCAATAATTAATAAATTCATAAAATATTTTTGATTTTTTTTTAGTTCTCACTTATGATGACTCATCTATATCTGAAGAGGGTGAAAGTCTGTCATTACCTTCTATTGATGGGATTGCACATCACTTCTCAAACCAGAAACATCATAAATTGGTAGGTTTACCTAATGTTCACTTGGTCAAACCTGCTAAAACCTCAGCTGATGAAAGTAAAGAAGCTGAAGAAAAACAAAAAGAAGAGGAAAAGAAAAAGGGTAAGCCTGAAAAATTTGATTTTGTATTATTATTTTATGTTGTAATACTTTCTTTTGTATAAAGTTTTGAGAAAGTAATACTTATTACAAATGCTTACATGCTGTCATAAAATTTATTCTAAACTTTCTGATGATTTGTTCCATATTTTTATCATTTGTAAATTGAATAAATTTATTTTGCTTGTTTGATGATGAAAAATAATTTATTTATGCTTCCAAAAGCTTTGAAAGATATATATATTTTAAAATTTATATAATTAATTAATTATTTTAAACTTTGTTCTACATTCCATATGCCTTTTCTCATTTCATAGGTTAAATTCCGTTATGCTATATAATAATTTATTTTTCTTATCAACAGATCTGAGTGATGAAGAAAAGTTACAGTTGATGAGAACAGAAAACTTCAGAAATTTTATTGACCGTTCTTCTCGCATAATTGAAAGAGCTCTCTATCAAGATGTGGATATTTTCATTGATTATACTGGTGTTAAAGAAGAATCAGAAAGGTTATTTTTAAATAATGTTTCAACTTTACATTTTTATTTAAAAGTTAATTGTGGCTCTTAAACTTTTTTTTATTTCATTTTAGTTTTGCTATAGCTCAGCATTGAATAAAAATGATTAACTTTATTAGCATTTATAATTTAATTTAATTTTTTATTCACAAACAAATATATTTGACATTACTTACTTTTCTTTTTCATTTTGTGTCATGACATTATTTGAATAAAATGCCAATATTTTTTAAAATTGGAACAGCAGCATTTGAATTATTTTTAAATATGATCATACTGCATTAAATTTAATGTTTTCATCTTGCATATAAATATTAATTTTAATAATTTATTTTATTTTTTCGATTCAATTTATTCTCTAACCAAAACCATTTTTTTTTTTAAAAAAAAAAAGATGCTGCTGCTAGGTTTGAATTGAATTTTAAATGACATAGAATTTCTAATTCCCCTTCATTCAACTTGTTTTTAATTTCTGTTAAGCTAATACTTTAAAAAGTATTGAAATTGCACCATTTACTGAAAATCTAAATTCAAGCATATCTTTTCTTATTTCAGTGATGATCGCAGTGGCATGTCATTAACACTAAATCGCTGCTTTTCTGATGATCACTGGTCGAAAAATCGAACAGTTACTGCATTTGATTGGTCCACTCAGGTAAAATCAAGCTATTATCATTTCCCCCCTCTTGATCTTAATTTTATTTACTTGCTGAATTATAAATTTATAATCAGTAAAAAAAATAGAAGTAACAGAAATATTTTTTTTTACTAAACAATTTTTTTTTCTAATATAGAGAATCTCTTCTTTGTCTATTAAAAATATATTTTTTCAATTTAACAATATTAAGCCTGTCTGAAGCACAAACATTTTTTTTCATGCAAAACAGTTATTAATATGTTTATGAATAAATATCTGTTCCATATATTTGGAACCTTTTTTTTATATAAAAGATTATCATGTGAGCAAGAAAAATTCCTTAAGCTACTATTTTTGAAAGGTTTAACTAATTAATGCAATTTTCAAATGTTATTTCCATTTGGTAACTTTTTCTTATCATTGGCATATTTTACTAACTTCCATTTTTATTTTAAATATTGATGCATTT
Organism: Argiope argentata; assembly: GCA_026289955.1. NCBI lineage: Eukaryota > Metazoa > Arthropoda > Arachnida > Araneae > Araneidae > Argiope > Argiope argentata. The sequence goes on along the minus strand of JAOUZG010036556.1, from coordinate 5,001,475 downwards.
TAGTTTTATGCCTTAATTCATTGTATGAAATCTTGCTTTTAGTTTCCAGAACTTTTGTGTGCATCTTATAATCGAAATGAAGAAGCACCTCACCAACCAGATGGAATCTGTTTGATATGGAACACAAGATTCAAGAAAACCACACCTGAATATGTGTTTCACTGTCAGGTATTTTATTTTCCAATTAATATCAAATTTAATTTTGACGAAACTCCATTATAGAAGCAGTAAGAGATGTATAAAATATCTTTAGTAATGGGAAATTTACTGGATTTTTAAACATAAGTGGGATATTTTAAATGTATATTATGAATAATAAATATTTAAATGATTTACAATTGTATTGCTTTTTTTTTTCCTTATTTTTCTTTATTTGATTTTAAAAGTTCAATATTCAAACTTATTAACAATTTTTTCTTTGAATTAAATAATTTTCATATTGGGGAAATATGTGGTTTATTAATACTCAAATATTAAGTTTAACATATTTGAAATGATTATGCACTTTATATAATTTTTGTAATGAATTATTATATCTTAATTTTAGGCATACAAATTTTTAAAATATGGTAATTTGAATCTTACCAATTATGAATTAAGAATTTAATTGGCTAATAAAATTGCAAAGAATTAATGTTACAAATATAATAAATATTAATTTGACTTTATACATATGTTACACTTTTGTTTATATGCAGAATATTGTTTTATTGATTTTTATATCTGATTGTAATACAAGATACTGAATTGAGGCACAGATGCAACTGCAAGAGTAGTATTATTAAAAAAATAAAGTTTAAAAAAGTAAAGTAGTAAAGTATTCTCCTCCTGTTGGATTTACTATATTTGTAATTTTTTTGTATTAATACTTTGCTACTTTCTTATGTTTTGAATAGATAACAATTACTTCATTACACTTTTGAAATATCTTTGTGCAAAATCAAAACTTGCTAAGATTTTAATTCCAGTCTGCTTAATTTTATGACAATTATTTTAATAAGTATAATAATATTGGATTTTTCATATAGGAAAATTGAGGACACCTGTACCTTTTAAATTCTTTGTGATAAAAGTGATAGTTTATGTAGAATCTGTTACTAAATCAGAATTTTATTTTAACTGTTTCTAAAATAGCTCTCATTCTTAAATAAACTGCTTTTTGTGTCTCAATGTGTTTTGAATGTAACTTATGAAAGATCGAGAACATTGTATAGAATATTTTATTTATTACAGTCTCCTGTCACTACAGCATGCTTTGCTAAATACCATCCAAATCTAGTCATTGGAGGAACATACTCTGGTCAAATAGTATTGTGGGATAATCGTAGTAATAAGAGAACTCCTGTACAGAGGAGTCCTCTTTCTGCCATTGCTCATACGGTAGGTTTTGTGTATTATTTTGTAATATTGCATTATAAGACTTCATTCTATAATTTCATATTAGTAATATCTAAAGATAATAGTTTATGCTTGCATTGCTGCAAAATTCTGTAAAATTAGAATATCTTAAGTAAAAGTCTTTAGGATTTGTTTAAAAGAAACATTTAAAAAATTTCTTTAATATCTTTTTATGTGAATCTGTTTATTATTTAAATGCTTCAAATATTGAAATAGTTTAAAATATGGAATTGAATAAAAACTATCAATTACTTACTCTTATAAATGCTGATAATATCTAAAATTATTTATCCGATATAATATGTGAAATGAAACTTTTAGAAAATAATGAATCTGTAAATTTTTTAAATGAAAGTTTTATCATTCTTCATGATTAAAAGAAAATAGGCTTAAAGACATGCCTTTAAAATTTAAATCCATGATCAACAAGTCCCATGAAAGTAGAGAAGAGAAAAAAGAATCGGGAAAATGGGACAATAGCTTACTTAATTTCAAAAGGAAGTTATCAAAATTTTAGCTTTATTAACATTTGGAATTTTAGTGCATGTACATACTAAGGAGCATGAATAATAAAAGTGTACAGGATTTTGTATATAGTTAAAAGAAAATGAATCAATTCAAGTAAATAGAAAATTTTTAGAACATGGCTAAGTTTAATTTACCATAAGCATGTTTGTGTATGTGAATAGGATATATAAATTTTTCAGTTTTGTTAATATTTTTACTTATTTATTATTATTATTGCTATTTTAAATTAAAGTACGAAAACACTTTGAATTATACAGAATTTTGTTTCTCTCCATGCCTTTCAAAATCCAATAATCCAAATTTAACTGTCTGATATTCTAGTAGTGTATAAATCCATAGGCCTATAGGAGTGCAAATTCCTCAATTTTCTACAGTTGCAATTTTTAGAAAATTTCACAAATCTTTTACTTTATATGATCAATAGAACATAAATTATATAAAAAAAAATTAGACTTTTTAATTATTCAAAGATACATTTTTTTTTTGTCAAATAACTTACAACATAATTTCTTACTACATTTAAAGCAGTTGGAAATGTGTTCTTGTCTATAATGGTTCCAAAATTGCCTGTTGGGTCACGATTACCTTGTATGTTAATCAATAAATTATCTTTGATGTATATTTTTAATTTTTGTTTTAAGATCAATAATAAATAGACTTACATATTAATACTTTTTATACTATTAGGAATATTTTAATTATGTTGTATAAAAATAGGATATTTTTAATTTTCTATTTAAATTGTAAAATTAATTCCTTGTTGCTATATTGTTATTGAAATAAAAAAGTTCTGTTAAAATTTTTGTTTTGTAGCTTGCATTTGTAGGATTAACAAGTAAGATTTTCTATTCCTTTTCATAACTTAAATTGTTTTTTAAATATTTCTTTTCCAAAGATGGTATTCATTTAAATTTTCTTATAAAAATTATAACTGGTTTGTGAATGAATGCTTTAATTGATTCCATTACTGTTCATGAATCAGAAGAGATGTGAGAAAAGATATAATTTATTATCTTTATTCCCATAATTTTACCATTGCATTCCATTATTCATGTAACTAACACATTAAGTAGTTATGCTTATTTGCAGCATTTGAATTTGAACAATAATTTTGAATAATTTGATTGGTAAAATATACGAATTATATTTTTAATTTGTAGTAAAGTTTTTATAAATAAAGGAATTTAAATTAAACATTATTTATCTTTGATTCATCTTAATTAAAATTAACATTTATCCCTCCCCCCAATTTTTGAATGCTTATTTTGTGGTTTCAAGACTAAGCACATTATTCTTCTTTATTTTTGCTGTCAATATAAAGCTATTATAGCAATATTATATTTTACCATGTACTGTGTTTCAGCATCCTGTTTATTCCATTTCCATGGTTGGCTCTGAAAATGCTCACAATCTTGTCACTATATCTACTGATGGCAAATGCTGTACATGGAGTGTTGATATGTTGTCAGCACCTCAAGTAAGGATAAATGTTTTTTTTTTTTTTTTCTGAATTTTCATGATATTAAAAAAACTTTGTTTCACTTTAGTTAATTCTTAGTGATTTAAAAATCCCAATAGTAATTTAACCTTAAAGGCTTTTTTAAAAAAAATTAAGTTTATGTGTGGTGATCTTCCAGATTCATTATTTTGCTGACTTTTTTAAGAACTTTATATTTGTTCTATATGTCTGTCTGTAATATAACATTTTATTATATTTCATTTATTATTATTATTATTTGGAGGTGGAGGAATATAATATTTTAGCCTTTTTCTAGCTATCTAGTGCAATTATTTGATTCTGCTTTTATTATGATGCATTAATTTATCTTTAATTATTTTTAAAATTATAGCCTTACATTTTTTTTTCGATTTAGTATTTTTCTTCATTTCTAACTAGAAAGCTATAAATTTCTATTATTCAAATGTGATATTGCTCTGGAAATAAATAGTACTCTAACATAAAACTGTTTAAGCAGTTTGATTTTATTTTCTGCTTTTGCCTACAATATTAATATTGCTGGCAAAAAAAGTGAATTGTTTCTCCCAAATCTAAAGATTTATCCCTTTTTTAAAAATTTAGCTATTTTTCTAATTTGACTGATAAAAAAATTGAAATTGTTTATTTATTTTTTTATTTTAAGTGAAATTACTCAAAACAGGCTTGGTGATGACAATGAAAATGAATAATAAACAAAAAAATATTGTATTTATAAAATTTGATTTTAAACTGTCATGACAGATGTCAGCATTATATAAAAAACAGTTGATACTTATCATTTATATACATCTTTGCATAAATCTTTTTGAATTGTTTACATTTTATTTTAATTCAATGTTTCTGCATTACAAAAATTTAAAAGTTTAACAGACTTTTAAAACTTTTGTAGTTATATTTAATTATTACATTGGCTGGATAATATTAATTGGATTGGTTTAAAATTTTATATATTCACAGAAACCTTTGTAAGAACAATTTGGTTCCTTTAGGAATATCTCTTAAAAGATTATTATGCAAAGATTATTATCTCTTAAAAGATTATTACTATTATTTCTATTTTATAAACTTAAGATATATATATTTGCTTTATATTGAAACTTTTTCTTTCAATAGGACACAATAGAGTTAAATCAACAAAAACAATCACGCACTGTTGCAGTGACATGTATGGCTTTTCCAAATGATGAATTTAACAACTTTGTTGTAGGCAGTGAAGATGGAATTGTTTACTCAGGTTTGTAATTTTTTTCATATTAACATTTTAAAAATGCTATTAAATACTTTTAGAATTAAAAATTTTAAACTATGATATATATACCACCAATTATAAAATATATTATATTTGATTCTTCACTTTTTTACAATTAAAAGATTTATATTAATTTTCAAAATGCATCACTTTAAATTTTTTATATTATCTTTATTATTCAATTTCAATCACTTTATTCAACCTATTGAAAACACCTAATATTTAGCTTTTGAATCCTTATCTTAAAAAGAAAAAGCATGAACAATGTTCTATGGAGTTGATCTTATTGTTGGAGCTTATCTTATTGCAGAAAAATGAGAAAACTGCTTTCTGCATCTTAGCTGATTTTAGAGTCATACTCGAACGATTCTCGATGTTCCGACTGTTATAGAAGAGATTAGCTTAGATGATTCTTCTATGTTCCGGCCTGTTGAAGGGTTAAATTTTTCACACACACCAAAGGGCTTCTATGGTTACATTCATTCATGCAGTGTGCTGGTTAAAACCATAAGGCAACTATTGATATGAATCAACTTTTCAATTTAGTGAACTGTTGTAAAAGTTAATCAAGGTACAATCATATTAGATATTCATATTTGGTTTAAATATTCTTGATGTATATAATTTTAAACAAATATTCAAAACTGGCTGAATTATGAAGGTGTTTTTTTAATTAAACATTATTATTATTTTGAATTATTTCTTTTACTGTTCAAGGTAGGTCAAGGTAGAAGTGGATTTTTTATCTGTTGGAGACAAAATCATACAAATTATTTTTTCTTTTATACATTCTATGGGCATTGCCATAATTTATACACTAGCTTTCAATTGTTTATGACATCAGTTACTAGCATATACTTAAAGGATGTGGTTTTGACATTTAAGAATTGATTCAATTAGCAGGCATACTGTCCTTCCACACTTGTATTAATTTATTATTCTTTTTTGAAATTGAGACCAAAGTAATGTTTCACAGGCTCATTTACTAATAAAAATGTTTTCAAATTCTTTAATTTCATTCCCTGTAACCTAATATCTGCTGAATTCTTCTAATTTTTCTTTCAAATTCAGCCAATCAACAGATGTTTCTTTTTCAAGACATCCTATTGTAGTCATAAATAATTAAATACATGTAGTTAAGAGGTCAAAACACTTTAACTGTTACTTTTATTTGCAGAAGATTGAACCTTTTTTTTTTTTTTTGTCTCAATTATGTGTCCCCAGAATATATGATATATGAATTATGTATGACCAATAGGAATGCTGTATATCATTATTGATTCAAACAAAATAAAATATATTTCTTTGCAACATTTGAAGTCTTTTTCCAATTGGGATTAATTTCCTGTTTCTTAATGATTTTAAAATTAGCTACTTGACTTGATTAGAGTATAATATAGCTTGTATATTAAATGGTATTATGATATTATACTACCTATCTATCTAATGCAAAATTATTTAGCATTAAAAGTTACAAATATTCTATTGTATGAATTTTATTCTCTTATTGATAACATTAAATAAACTGGGTCATATTTAATTTTTTTCTTTTCCCCCTCTTGGTGTAGCTTGCCGTCATGACAGTAAAAGTGGGATTGTTGAGTCTTTTGAAAGCCACCAAGGACCAATAACAGCTATTAGTGCTCATAGAAGTAGAGGACCTGTTGACTTTCCAGATCTGTTTTTGACATCTTCTTTTGATTGGACTATAAAGTTGTGGAGCTTAAGGGTATTGCATAATTTTCAGAAAAAGTGTTATGCTTAAGACAGATATATTTTAATGAGTTTAAATTACACCATTGTGTTTAAGAATTTTAATCTGTAGTGCATTGATTTTTTAAATGATTCTAGACTAAGAAAAATCCATACAATGTACCATTGTATATTTTAAAATTTTATTTGATGTAATTTGTTTGAATTTTTATAGCATAGGGTTAAAGAAAATAAAATTTATGTAGTTGTAAAAATAATTTTGTCTTAAGATGTAGTTTCAAAAAGGCAAGTAATTGTTTGATGGATCAAAAATTTAAATTCTTTGGATATAACTTTTTTTAATACATCTTCATGTTGCAAGAAACTTTAATTTTATTCTAAACCGACTGAAAGTCTTTTCTAATGCAGATGGATTCTTTTTAAGTAAAATATTCTGTCTAAGCATGTTTTTTCTTCTTCTTTCAGTAAAAGTAATGTTTTGTTTGTTATTTATTTCATTTTAAACTGCATTATAAGTATATTTTGTTTAACATTTTTAATATTATATCACTTGTTATTTTTTCAATAGTGTAAATGATAGTGCTATGTATTTATTTTTATGCATTAATCTATTAAGATCTTAATGTTGATTTAACTTTTCATATTTATAATGGATCATAAATTTGATTTGTTCAGCTATTTTATTTATCAATGCAAAATATTGAATTTTTATAACAAGCATGTGAATTTTTTTAAGCAGATGATTTATAAATTAATGATATTATATCTTGTAATAAAATAAAATTCTCAAATTAATGATTTTAATTTTTTCCATATTTTTTAGCATTGTATTCAAGTTATTTATTAAATTGAAACATTTTTTCATAGACTATTATTTAGGTCATATTTTAATCAAACAAATATTTAAAATGTTAATGTTTGATATTTAAAATTCTTATAAAATTTATCTTCAGTACTTTTATTAAAATTATTAAATTCAAACTGAATTATTTCTTTATTTTCACAACTAATTACAAAAAGAATTAAGGAATGATTGTTTTAAAATTTTAATTTATGTGAAAAATATTTATTTAACTTATTGTCACACTCTGTGCAAAACATTATAAATTAAAAATATTTTTTTTTCTTCTTAAATCCTCTTATTGATACTCAATTTTAGCATCAATGAATTCCAAATAACTAAAAGTAAAAATTCACTACTAAGTATATGTATGATATGGTGAATAGACAAACATTATATTTAAAAAGAATCTATAAATTCTCATGGAAAGTGAAATTCATTTTAGTTTTTAAATATGATTGCTTCATTGCATTGATTATTTTGGCAACCACCTTGTAATTTGACCTTGATGAGATGACATTGATAATATGAAGACATATTGACTTAATAAATTCTGATCTAATGTAATTTTAAAATGCAACCTTTAAATGCTTTATTTTAAATGTTTTGCAAGTGGAGTTATGTTATAAAATTATTTTAAATTTACCTTGAAAATTACTTTTTTTCCCCCAGAAAAGTCAGCCTCTTTATTCCTTCGAGCACAATTCTGATTATGTGTTTGATGTTAGTTGGTCACCTATTCATCCTGCTGTATTTGCTTGTGTAGATGGATTAGGAAATTTAGATATCTGGAATATAAATTGTGATACTGAGGTATTTATCTTGTTTTTCCTTTTCTTCTACCCATACTTGATATTTTATGTGATTGAAAGTTGATTTCACAGTTAATTAGTTTCCCCTTCACTATCTTCATGTTTTTATGCATCTTATTACTGCTAAATTTTGAACTGAAATTACTTTTATATGTTATTTGTATTATTAATGAAATATTTTAATGCTGATCTTTAAATTTGTTAGTTTAATTCTTCTGCCAACTTTTTTACAAAAATTTAGTTGTAATTTATATTTTTTGCTAATTTGGTGCATGTTACTTTTAAAATGTGTTATTTTTTTTCTTTATTTAATGTATGTCCATGATATTTATTTTATTGTCATATGGTATTAAATTTTATAATGCAAATCTTTAATCCCTTATCTTTAAAGACTATAATTTTTTTTATTACATTAGCTTATCATTAACCATTTAACCCGTTAACACTGCATTTTAATCTATTGTATAAACTTTAAGTTGTAGCTCTTTATTTTTTCACTGGGTTATTTCCTTTTAAATTAGGTTTTAAATATTGAAGTTATGGAAAAAAATTAAAATCTCTATTATTTTAAACCATAAGAAATCAATGTAAATTTTTAACTTTTCATATAGATATATATTAAAAGATTTTTAAAAATTGTAAAATATGTAAAAAAATGAAAGATTACTTTCAATTTTTCTCCATTAATTCAAAAATAAAAAGGGGAACGAATTTCAAATATTTAACCTCAAAATCTGGTTAATAAGTGGTACATTCTATTAAAAGCTTGTGTATGAGTTGGATATGTTTAACAAAGCAAAAAAGAAATAACTGAATGCCATTGATTTATCTTTAGAAATAATATTCTAACTATCACAAATGAGATTGCTTAATTTTGTGATGTAGACTTGTATAAAACATTGCTATATATATATATATATATATATAAGGTTTTTGTATGTTCATTTTTTTTCATCTCTTGTCCTTTGTGAAGATATTATGCATATTTTATTTAAATATATGCATAGTAACAAAAAAAAAGCTTCGTGAACCTAATAAGGATTTTAGAATGGGATTTGACTAAAATAATTAATTTTCAACAGTTTTGCTTATTTTACTGCTTATATTTATCACAAATTATAACTGAGGCTATACTCATTCAAGAATTAGACCCTGAATTCATTTCAAGAACTTTGTTTTCTTCATATATTAATACAACTAGTGGATTAACAAATCTTTATCATGAAAACAAAACAAAAAATATGTTTATTGCATAAGTTGTATGTTTTATGCAGAAAATTTTACTATATAATAAATACTATAAAATATAGCAGGAGTCTATTGTTTATATCACACCACATAGTTTTCCTTTTGTATTTCACTCACCTTATTATGAATACCAAATTGTAAAAAGGTATAGATTAATGTCAATATATTAAGTATTCATTCTAGATTTATAAAATATTTCATGATAAGCATATTTTTCATTATCGGAATAAACCGAGTTCACATTAATGGTCAAATGTTTCATAATGCATAAATTTTTTAATATAATTTTTTTCTGTATTACTGCAGCCTAATTATCTTTAGTTTTCTATATTTTATACAGACTAACTTTGAGATATTTCTTGAAATTTAATATTTATTTTCCAGTTGCCTACTGCAAGCACTGTAATTGATGGCTGCCCAGCTCTAAATAGGGTATCGTGGACATATTCTGGGCAACAACTAGCTGTTGGTGATTCAGTGGGGAAGATATGGCTGTATGATGCTGGAGAGGTATATTTCTCATTTTTGAAAAATTATATCACTGTGTAAATGAAATAAGATTTAATGATGTGAAAACAGGTTCATTTTTAAAATTGGGAATATTATGAAAAATAATTTTATATGCTAATTTTGTAATTAATATATATTTTTGATTAAAAAAACCTTTGGCTGTTATATATCTTTTAAAATTTTTATCAACTACCTTTTTATTTTTCTTATTAAATAATATGCTCTTGCATTTCAGGGTCTAATGCTTATCTTTAGTTATAACTTTGTAAAATAGCTTTTTGAGTAAATTATTAATGTTAATATTTATGACTTACATAATCCTTTTTGAAAAAATATTAATACTCTTCAGTATGTTACTGTCAGAAATTTTTATGGCAGTTGTATACATCATATTTTTAAACGTTATATTTTATTTTTCAGGCTTTCAATGCATTCTTTCCATCAAACATGCATATTTTTTATTAGAAGGGAAATAATCAGCTTGATATATATTCATACTTGCTATTCTTCCATTGTTAAATATGAACTCATTTCTGTTCTCTGAACTCATTAATTTTGGGGGATATAGGATCAGTTGCACAAAACATATCAAAGATATTTTTATGAATGAGTGCCCCAAAATATACACTATTTAGATAAATATTGTACATAGGATTTTAAAAAAAAATAGAGATAAAAGTACCTTAACACAAATTAGTCAAATTAAATGGATAAATCTGTTTGTGTGAATGCCAATTAGCTATATCTATCAGCTATTAATTAAATATTATGAAAATCATGACAAATATTGTTAAGTTACTGCTGATAACAAATTTCAATGTGTCTTCATTCTTATATCAAAAATTAAGTTACATTTGCTGTAAATGACAAAATACAAAATTTTGTTGTAACTGGGAACAGCATCTTGTTCTATGGCAGTTTAGAGCTATTATATATGTATACAGTAAGTAAAGAGCAGGTTTACAAATATTTTGCTTCAATAAAATGTTTTGGCAAGTTTAATTTGTTATATTTAGTTAAACATGTTTTGTTTATTTCGTTAATTATGCTTATGATAAAACTTGAAAATGAGTTATTTTAATTTGTAATTTCTTTCTTTTTTGAATTATACACATTTCTAGGGATTTTGCTTGCTAAAATTAATTTCAGGATTAATTTACATAGCTATGATTCTCTATTTATATCCTTTCCTGACTTGATACAAATTTAATTTTCTGAATCTTGATTTAATACAGATTATTGGAGTCCTAATCTATGTAGTATAGTAGAGTAGCATCATTAAAGAGAAATGCTAATAGAGTAATTGCATAGAGTAATTTGGTATTTTTTATTTTATTTTTCATGTGTAAGAATTGAAACCAAGTAATGGTTTCGGTTATTCCAGCTCATCATTAACAGTCCGCCCATCTGTGAAAGAAAGTCATAGTTATGTTTTAAAAGATGGGGATTAAAAGACATATTACATATATATATCATACCCATTCTTATTTTGCCAATAGCTAATTTCTTATCTTTTAAAAATGAATATCTTTCCAAATTTAAATAAAATGCCTATAAAAGAAGGTAACGAATGTTTTTGTTTTTTGAGTCAATAAATGTACTATTAAAAATTACGAAATCTTTATTTTTTTAAAAAAAATTTCCATATTCTATTAGTTACATTTAGTATAATACCTTAAACAACAAAATTCCACTTCCTATGATCAATTATGAATTTCTGTGTTTTAGACTATTTCAAATATTTTTCAAGGTCTATCAAGAAAAACTTAAGTTTTTTGAAATTTCATTCTATTGTCAACTGTTGTTATAGATAAGGGAAATTATTTTTGTTTGAAATATTAATGTATCAAGATGATTTTATTACAAATGACTAATAGGATTTGAGCAGTGTATAAAAGATTCATATTTACTCAGCAGCACATTTATTAAACGAAATAATATTTAAAAAACAATTCTTAGGTAATTTAAGAATTTTTTTTTCTGCTGGAAGTATATGTTTGTTTTTAATAATTAAAGTAAGCAGTTGGGGCACATTAAAACCATGTAATTTTGAAATACTTTCTTACAATTTCTTTGTTCTGCTATCAGCCTTTCTGTTCGGTACACTGCAATGTACTCATCATGGCTTTGAGAGAGAAAAAAAATGATAACAGATAAAAGTTAGATTTTCTAAAAATTGGGAAAGAATTTCATGCATGTTTCTTTAAGGAATGTTTTACATATGCATAAAAAATTGTATATATTGTATATGTGTTAGTTATCATAAATGCATCTAATTTTTAAAACATTTTTCATGTAAAAAAAGTTTGAATTAATTTTTTTTCTTCTGCTTATAGCAATTAGCTAATCCAAAAGCAGATGATTGGCTGAAGCTTACCGAGACATTAGAAGAATTTCAAAGCAATCAGTCGTACATAAGTGGAGATATCATGCTTTCTCCACAACCTTCTCAAGCTTCTCCACATCAATCTCCTTATTTAAATTCAACGCCTGTCCGGTGATTTTATATTTCTGTGATAAACTGAGCTTTGTCTATTCTTCCATTTATAGTAGCAGCATGTGTTGTGATACTTTCTTGCAGCAACTGAAATAATTTATTTAGAATGAACTTATTTGATGGTTTTTGGTATTTAAAAAAAATCTGTGATGTTTCGAAATAATATTCTCTTTACAAACCTGTGTATTATTGTTTGTTGCATTGTTGTTAATTTGATAGCTTTTGCTGATATTTGCCTTTAAAAAGGCTGCCTGACTCATTTTTTAAAAAAAATCTAGGCTTTTTCTTCTGCGATATATTTGTTTTATTGCTCTGTTTATTTATTATTTAAATGTTTTATCTTGTTTCAAGGATAAATAAATTTATAGTACTAACAAATTATTTTTAGCTCTTTTGTTTGAAATGCTTTTAGATATTTTTTGGTACTTATAATATTTATGTAAAAGCTAGAAAGTTATTTAAGGGTATATGAGTTTATGAAATGAATTTGCTGTTAGAAAAAGAACAAATATGATTTCTTCGAATCTAAAACCAAAGAAAATAATACAGTGAAAAACATACCAAAGTATGTATATGGGAATTGGTTCAAGAATTTATTGAGAAAACAAATTTAAATGTCTTTTTACAATACACAAAATTGTCTAAGCATTTTCATTGAGTCATTAACTTATTTATTATTAACTTTTATTATGGTATAATGTTCATGATCTGTTTTGATAGCATTTAAGCTAAAAAGAGAAAATGCAAGAAAATCATTATACTTATATCACGACATAGTTTATACTTATTTTGTATAAGATACTTATACTTATTATGTATGAGAAAGAGTCGATTCAAAAGTGCAAAATATAAATTAAACGAATGAAGTTAAAAAATTAGATAAAGATGGAATGGTTCTATGCATTTAAATCTTTTGATCTTATAAAAACTGAGGAATACAAATCCCATTAAGAAGAAAAAATATGAACATCTTAATAGTTTCAAAATATGTGAAGATTGCATTTATAAAATTGTATAAAGCAAAAGTATGTCTTACATAAATTGTATGTAAGAAAATAAAATTTCAGAGTGTAAAGTTTGTAAAACTGTCATATATAATATGGAATTTATTCAAAATTGCACATTTATAATTTATTATAGATAAGGGGAAAATATTAATCCCTGTTTATTTTGAATCTATTCTATTTTTAAACAAAGTTGAGGCGAAAACATAGTTGGCAATCATGTAAAAACTTCAGATTTTAAAATTATTAAAGTTTAATATAAAGTTTGCCATGTATTTATTTTTCTTCAAAAAACTGATGAACCACATTTTAAGGTTAACAACTTCAAATTATATTATGAAATGTTGTGATCAGCTTTCATACTAAGCAGTATTCTTGTTTCAATGATGTGCTGATTCATATAACATTAGTCTAAAATGTACCATGACTTGGTTTAATGCTTTCTTTCTAAAATTATGCATAAATGAAATTTCATTTGGTTGTATTTTATAAGATATTGTTAATTTTGTTATTATAATGCTTTGTTTTATTTTTTAACAAAGTTTACTGGTGTTTTATAGTTTTAATTATTAGTCTTCAAAGTTGATGCATAGTTTTAAAGAAAAATTGTAGTTTAAACCTCAATATAACAGTCTCTTCTTTCATTTTGTTTAAAAATTGTAAGATTTTAAAATTATATATTTGTACACATTTTTTATTATTCATTAAAATCAGAAACACATGTAAAGAAAAATGTATTCTTTTATGTATGCTTTATTTCAATATAATCTATTGATTGTCTTAAAAATAACCTGCCCCTTTTCTAATTATAGTGGATACTCTTGTTTTTATTTATTTGGAATCTTAGTTTGTTAAATTTATTAAAAAAATTTTTCCATGAAATACTTTAACTAGAAATGAATACCTTTTGTAATTCGAGTTAGGAAATATATATTTTAAAACTGTTTCCAGTTGTAAAATTTAATAATCATTCATAATTTGACATTTTATTTATAAAATGTCTCATTAGAAAAAAGAATAAACAATGTAGTCTGTAAATTTATAAACCCACCCAGTATTTTCATATCTTTAAAGATTTCAATTGCATTCTTAAAATGCTATGTGGTTTTAGCAGTTGTTAATTCACTTCAAGTATTCTTTTTTTTTTATTTCAGTATTTTACAATTTTTTTTTCTATTCTATATGAATATATGTATAAAAATTCCAGTGAAGTTTTTTTAAAAAAATAGATTTTCTAAAGTTGTCTCTTAAGGATATTATTTGCTTTTTTATACATTTCCATATGTTAGCAGTATATTCAAATGTTTTATAGAATGGCCTCTGGATTTTTAAAAAGAATTTTGAAATAAAATACTTTTCCTCTTATAAATGTGTACCCATTATTTTCCTTATTTCTATCAGTTGTAAAGTTTGCAATATTTTAAATTTAATATTTTATGAGTAGAATTTCCAAAGTTTTTTTTTTATTTATTTAAGGCTAATTGTACAAAAAGGATATTTCTATATCTTTTGAAGCTTATGTTTACATTAAAGCAGATTTTTAAAAATATTTTTAAATACTATTCTTAGCTTTAATGTTGATACTGCTATAACTTAAATTTTAAGGGGTAAAAAGCAAAAGCAATTGATCTTCGAAAGATAGATCCTTATCATTTCTTCCCCTGTGCCAATCAAATACATTAAAAATATTTTATCAATTTTTCTTGATGTCCTTGATAGCTGGTACTTATGACTTCCTCATATTCATTGCTATATAAAAATGAAAGGACAGAAATATTTTTAAATGCAATAATATATCCATATAAAATTTAACCTCGGGTGTTGGAGGTGGGAAGTTGATATCTTGAGTTAAATATTTTTGTGCTGTATTAAGTGGCTTTTCTTGAAAGTGCAGAAATACAGGTTTGCACTTTTCTTGTCATGACATGTTTTCAAAATGACCGATTCAAATAAAACTTGGCAAGAATCTTTCAATTTCTTTAGTATAACATTCAGACTTCCAAAAATAAGTCCCATTTCCTTTCTAGATCGTTCGTATATCAAGAATAACGCAACCTATGAATAGAACTCATTTATGGAATTGTCGTTATTCATCAGATGAATTGTTTTTGACGAAGTACACCACAAGTTGCGTGCTCGTACCGCGTAAAAAGTAAAGCCGCGGAAAGAAATACAAGTAAAGCCGACTTCTGCAACAGATCTTCAAGAAATCGATGAACACCGTCGGCAAAGTGTCCTCGGCAATAAAACGGAATGATTCTAGAGAAACGAGAAACAACAGATCATTACTGAAGAAACAGCTGCTCCCGATACATCGCTTTTTTAATCAGCGATTGACAAAGGAAAGTTATTTAAAAAGAAACCGGGAATCAGTTAATTTATCTACGGCACTTTTCCGTAAGCCGGACGCAAGTGAAAAATCGCCAAATAATGTAGAATTCCGCCAAATTTATTTGGCGATTTTTCGTTTGCGTCCGGCTTACGGAGAAGTACTTTATTTACGAGTCCTTTTTGACGATCAGTTGGTTAACTGAAAAATTAATTGCAGTTTAACTAAATGAAATCGCATATACATAACTTAAATGTTCATTATTATTTCACTCAATTAATCAGGAAACATAAAATTGCGATAGACATTACCCGTTAACCGGTTTGTCCAGACATCATGCATATGCCGATTTATCCCATTTTTATATTTTTAATCAGTTGAACCATTCGTAAATGCCACACTCCATACAAAAATTACTTTATTTATTATTATACTTACTTATTACTGATGTAATAAGTAATTCGTATTGTTCTTGTGTATTGGTCTCTCTTATTTTGCGTAACACTATTATTAGAAGAAATAAAGAATAGAACTTTATAAAATAGGACTAAAAGTCCATGAGTATGCATATTGTCACGAAGATTGAATTAATGACAATGATCGTTGGAAACAATTGCATTTATTAGCACCAAGCAACTCGCAAGAGAGCAGAACGAACTCAGCTTTTATGCATCTATAGAATATTCGAGGATCATCTCGCTCGAATAGTAAAGAATGTTCTGGAATCATCTCGATTTTAGAGAAATAATAAGAACAAATTTAAATTCAAATTCCAGTCTTTGGATAAAATGCGCTGGCCGAGAATCGAACCAGGGACCGACAGATTCACAGTTCGATGCTCTGCCAATCGAGCTATGGTGAATGATAACAGTCTTTCTTTTTGCGGCAATATTAGAAAATTGTGCAGTACTAGAAAATTGACTAAACAGGAATCTTCTGGAAATAAATATCGGTGCTGAAAAGCGAGACTTTTTAATCGTTTTAGGGTGTATTGAAAATAATTAGATACCGCCTTCTTGTACACAAAAACATAAAATTGTTTATTTACAGGAATGAATATTTCCAAAATCAATGAACACGAAACTTCTCAGGGAAATTATTGCTTTGTTCTTTTTTACAATATGATTAAACAGATGCAACAGATGAATGGGTCTCAGTTCAATCAACTCTCCAACTAGAATCTGAAAGATAAGAACAAATGAAATGAAGTTTTCAATGTTAGATGGAAAACAATAATATGTAAATTTGTACTATGATATATTATGACAAAGTTATATTATGGCATTTCAAAAGAAATACGCAAATGTATTATTGCAAGTGTAGCGTATAAACTCATTAAGAAAAAAGGTTAAAATGAAATCTTCTAAGCATATTTCAACGTATCATGTCAGAACACCATTTCTTGAACGGCCAAGCACCACGCGCTCGTGCAAGTTAAATTGCATTTTTATTCATTTTAATCGTTTCATTGAATGAGTCACTTTAGTACAGCAAACGACCCAAAAAAACTTTGTCTCGCTTTTATTGTTTAAAAAAAATATCTCATTTCCTATTTATTTCCTTTCATATGATCACATTCTCAAAATGACATTTTTCTAGGTTTTATTTGCTGTAGTCGTTAACTTATTTTTAAAAAAAATCTGAACTTTTGTAAATGCAATGGCAACATGTTATTAAAAGCTAATTTTTTGAGATGCTCGTGCAGATAATAATATTTCAATTTTTCGCCAACGGATTTTTGTTGACGCCAAAAACCTCATGCCAAAAACAACATCATGTTCTGATACGATAAAAAATTATTTATAAATTATAAACTATATAATATTAAAGAGAGAGGATGCTTCATTGTGCATATGAGCCTTTTCTATGGAGTCTCGTCCCATGATATCATCGAGCTATCAAAAACGTATGATTTATATGTCTTCTAAAATTCGTTGCACTGCAATTTCACTTTTAAAAATCCCTTCTGTAAACTACACAAATAGTGAACAGAGCCCCTCCTGTTTCAATTTTTAAAAAAGGAAGAAGATCACGTGACTAAATATTTGATGAAACAATGAAACCAATATGAATTTCACGGTAAGAATGCAACCGATTGTTGGAAATTTAGCAAATATATAATTTAAATCCTAATTTGTATCTTATTTCAGCCCATACTAACTTCATTCTAAAGTGTTCTCTTATTTTCTTATCCAATTCCAAATTTATTTAATTAATTAATTCTACATACGCTCTGGAAATTTGATGACATAAGGATTTTTTCACGCTCCGAGTGATGGGACAAAAATCCCTGATGCTTACAACATTCTTTTAAGGATATCTGAAATTCTCCTACCTAAAACGACATGTGTAAAAAAAAAAAAAATCTCAGGGAAAATCCCAAAATGAATTTTTTTTTCGTCACTTTGCTCTTAGATTGCGATGTAAACAGGCGTTAGCTTATCTTAAAAGTTGCCAAAATTCAAGAAAAAGAAACAATATTTATTAAACAGATATTAAAAATTCAATTTTTGAGATTTTCAAACAATGTGACATTTATTTATTCGTGGTAATATTTTCAGAAGCTATTATCGAGAAACGACATATTTAGTTTAATTTTTAATAAATATTCACATTCGAAAAATTAAAAAAAAAATATTTCTGATGTAAACATTCCCAGTTTATTTATTTATTTAATTATCATGACACACACGTGCGCGCGCGCCTTCATTATTAGCCTACTTTGTTACTTATATTCTATGTTAAGTATTATTCTATGATGCATTAATCTTTTTTAAAATTGAACCAGGATAGCCTGGTTAGAAAGACATGGGATTCGCAACCTTGGGTTGCAAGTTCCAACTACGCCGGCCAAAAACTCTCCGTGTGTGTGTGGTGGCTGGCGCTCTTTAAATCTGTCGTGGTCACAAAGTCCTCCATGTCGAGAGTAATACTGCTAGGAGTAATGGTTCAGAAGTGATTTTTCTCTGTACGCAACTCGAAATGGGCAACATTATATACAAACAAAACTTCCCGAACCATATATAAAAGCCCTGCTCCGGAAAGACATGCTAGAGGGATGGCAAGGATATTGGAGCAATGGTGACACTGGCAGGAAAATATTCAATATTCTGCCTTCAGTCAATCTTTATCCCACAAACTGGATCAGAGAGGATATAATTTCCTTCTCGGAACATGGCTCTTTTCCTGCCTACCTTAAAAGGTTCAACCTGTCTGGGAGTGACCAGTGCAGTTGTGGTGGGACTGGCACGCACTTCATTATGCCACGGAATGTATTCTCACAATGAAGAAACCATCACCAAGCCATGAACTGGAATGGCTGAGAAGAGTCGCCAGCAACCGTCTATCCAGGCAAAAAATTCATCACATAATTAAATTTATAAATGAAAATAGAAATCTGTTCTCACCTTCCTAGTCCTCAACAAGTTTCATACTCAAAAAGACTGAGGATAAAAACAAGCAGTTTCCTATCATACACTAACATCATAACTCATGTTAAAGTTCAGCTTATAATAGTGTCAAACCATTTTTTAAAGAAGAAAATCTCTGTAAACGTTTCTCATTATCATCTCGTTTTCTTGTAAATTCTGTAAATAGTTTTGTTTTTATTTTATTTTTCTTACTGTATATATCTCATTAATTAAAATAAAATTTCCGTAACATGCCCACCAAACTGTGAAGTGACCAGAATGGTCACAGATACGGGGGCATGAGACGGCGTTCTGTTCTGTTTCAGATCTAAATAACGATCTGTGAATAAATGCATAAATGAAGTCCGCACCGTAAAAGGGGTGGTGACGTGTAAGTAGCTAAGTCGTATTCTTGGCCTTAGTTGACGCTATTGAAAAAACAAGAGACGCTCCTTCGGCTTAAATCGCTGACAAGTCTATCAGAGGACTTATAAAATGCCATAAGTAACAAGAACGACAACTTCGATTTCCAAGAAACAATGCGTCTTCAATTAAACTAAGTATACTACATTAGAAGTTAAAAAAGAGTTTCACTCACTCATACTTTATTTATGGTTGTAAGTTGTACATTAGTTGAGTAAAAGAATACGGACAACAGGAATAACAGAAAAGATAAAAATAGCTGAGAAGTTTATGAAACGAACCCGGCAAAGTTCTCTGATATTCAATCTGAGTGCTTGCCGCCATACACATAAAGAAGAAAATCGATTTAGATTGAAACAATGGGAATATGCCGCTAATTAAACACAACCGCCAGAAGTTCCCGGATGATTTTCGTCATTAGTGCTAATGGAGGCGGAATATTCATTCAATGCTATTAAATGTAAGCGGAGCAAAAAAAATAGAATAAAATATAAGTTTTCAGTTATCCGATTACCGAACCTTTGTCGGAACAACTGATACTAGATATCGAATTTTCATATCACTTGAAAGCCTTTGAAATATTTTCCCACACCCTCCCCTCAAAATATTTTCTGGAGGGGGGAGGGGGTTAAGCGCTGCCACCGGTAATTACTTGCTGCGGAGAGTTTCCGAAAGTAAATCAATTACATTACGCTATAAAGTTATAAATCAGGAAAAAGAAGAGGCCTTCCTGACGACGAAATATGATATTGAGAGCAAACAAAAGCAAGCTTTTATCGGATTTGGTGATTTACAGCGGCATGTAGCAATTAATTGCATACAGAGGGCTACAAGACCTGGTGCATCATTTTCTTTGCATACATACAACTACGCCTCTTCGGCATTCACCAGAATTTCTGAAAATTTCAAAAGGATGTAAAAAGCCTCATTGCTTTACATTAATGGGAATTTTAATATTAACCACAAGAAGGGAGGGGGAATGCTTTGAAGTAAATCGAATAAAAGGTAAGCTATATTAATATACAAGTTTATTAGAAATTAGTAGGTGGTAATTAGTAGGTTAGTTTCTCAGAAATTAGAAAGTTTTACGTGCACTTTTGATTATATTACAGAAAACTGATTCTAAAATTACCATATTTCTTCATGAACAACAGACGCAAAATAGTTTAAAAAGGTAAGAAAGCTTGAATATCTACTTATTTTTAAACAGCCAAAACTGGTCTAACTTTCTAAGTTTTAACCCGGAATGCTCTAGATTATTTTATTTATTTAAATTGTATAATCTTATTTATAGACAAGATGTTATTTGTACTTATAACAAAGATAAGTATTTGTGTGTGTTTTCTCGTGAGATGGCGTTCTATATGCTAGACCATTTGATTTTAAATAGTGTTAGTTAATTGATAATTGAGTGAAATTTTGGCGTTTTTCTGTGATATTACATAATCTTAAAATTCAAAAAGAAAAAAAAATTAAAAGAACTTTTTTTTCCTTCAAATATTTAATAAGCATTTACTTCCTTATATAGATGGCACAGGGAAAGCTTAGTAATCGTCAAAAATTCCGAATTCAAAATTTTGACGAATCTCTCCATTTTCGACTTCGTAAAAAAATTTAGAAAATGTTCGCAAGTTTTCTGTGACAAAGGTAACTAAAAAACGCTTTCAGCTGAACGGATAAAATTCAATATACTGTCTTTACACCAAATATGTAGATTTCTCTCAAATTTTTTTTGCATAATTCATCCTTAGAAAGTATAACGGTACTTAAGTATTAAGTCGTCTATTTTTATCACCAAATTTGAAGGCGTCCCCAATGAGTTGCTAAACCGCCAATAATGGCAAACAACGGCCATTATTTAAAAAATTGTGCAAACCTTAACTGTCGTCCACCATTTTGTTGGTTTTAATCATTAACTGCTTTTCTGTTCTGATTTTTTAACTCGTTAAAATTATTAAATTTTGGAATTTGCCTGCCAACGAAAAAGACGCAGTGACGTATTTCCAAAATTATGGAATTATTCCATCTAAAAATACGTGTTTGAATGGACATCAGATGAGTTTATACGTGAAAAGGTACAAACAATGGCGATATGATGTATCAAAGAGTTCTAGCCACCTAAGTAAATAAGCTCGAGGCGCTTGGCGACCGTTGACACATCGACGGTCCAATACGTAAGTACCTGTATAACTCTCCGGATGTCCAAATATAAGTTGGCAAGAATTTGATATAAAATAATTACATCAAACCACTGGCTATTCGCGAAATTATGTTTTACAAACGTGATTAAAATAATTTAGCAACTATTCTACAAAAAAAAAACCTAAATAAAAAAAAGGAAATGCTTTGAAAAACTTGTATCTACAACATGTGCCAAACATATACAATCATGATTAAATAAACAGTAGATTTCGGTATAACGAGTTGTTAATGCGTTGCTGCTATTCAAATAGTTACTAAATAAAACAACGTTTAATAACACAACATTTTCTCTTTATTTTTCCAAAAAATTTTATTCGACAACTGCTGACTCTAAATATAACCACCGTTGCTAAGCAACGCCAGAATCAAATCTGGGCGCTAACACGTTTTCACGAGAAAATAGGTTATATCAACGGTTAACAGTTAAGATGTTATAAATATGAAAATATTTAAAAATTACATAAACATTTTATAAACATAATATACGCTGCAAAATTTAATAATTATTATTTGAATAAGCATTATAAAGAACTTATCATTTTTTATTTAATATTTTGATATTAAAATTGCCGTTACAGGGTCTTTGATTTAGTTTTTTATTGAAAAAAAAAATGTTAATCCTTTCTACTTTGTAAAAACTGAATGAATATGATAAAAACTGATTTGAATAAATCAAGATCAGTTACAACCATCTTCCAAAAACAAAAATTTGAGTCATGCTGACAGCAAAAACGAATATTTTACGTCCAGAACCAGAACACCGTCGATTCCATTTTCAAAAGAGTATTATGAATATACAACGATAATAATAATAAAAAAATACATTTCAACATTCTCAAATGTGAATTTTTGTACATCTGAATAATAAAATCTACATTTCAATAGTCCCAAATATCTATTTCTAAATTTCATTTGCGTTCGTCTAAACTTATTCTTAAACAGGGCGGAGGTGGAACCTGTCGAAATTCGGCAAAAGTATGGAGATCGAAGATCAATTTTCCGGAAAAAAAAGGGGGGGAGAGAGAGAATGTAAAGGGTATATTGACTTGAGTTCTTTTTTCTCAGAAATTCTTCTAGAAAGAAGAAATATTCTTTTGTTTAACTTCGGTGGTATCTGAATCCAAAATATCTAACATTTATCTGTTGTCTAGATATACTGTCAACCCTCAAGCAAGAAAGAGAATCTATTGTATATAACATCCGGGCGAAACATACATTTTTCACCATGCACAAAGAAAGCTTTATTATGCACATCTATTTTCGGAAAAAATCGGATCTATTTTCTCGAAAGCGGGCGAAAAATTATCATTTGAATAGTTTCAATTCGTGATATCTAACACAATTTCTAAATATTTTAGTGATTTATTATTTTCTTCGCCAACAGAACACTTTACGCGGAAAGATGAAGAAAATAGCTTCCAGTTAAGTATATTTCTCTCGAATTTTTATTATTTCCTCCGATGTATTAAGTTCATGGCAAAAGTGGTTTAGAAAATGTGCATGAGTTGATTAATTTAAACAGATCGGTTTTACCAGTAATGACAAAAAATATTATACAGGTAAATAAAAAAAAAAGGTTATACATATTGAAAGAATTACCATTATTTTCGAAGCTTGAGACACAATAAGTTAATTTACTTTTACAATTTCAGCGACACTATTTGTCATGAATATTTTCACCTGCTTATTTATTAGCGTAAAAAAGACGAATGTCAAAGTCGGTATAATATCGTCTGCATTCAAATTCGCCTGCAAAGAGAGCGATGTAGATCGTTCGTTAAATAATACAGTTTTATAAACACTCTCTTTTTTAACAAGTTGACTTAATTGACCTATTTCATGTTTGTCAAGACTGAATTTTGTAATCAACTTTTCATTCTCTTAAAATTCTGAAATTTTGCTTTAATGTGTATTAATGATAAAATTAATACTTTTTATTCGTGTATTAGTTAATTAATCCTTTTAAATAAGTTCTTATTCCACACAATTTAGCTACTAGTAAAAATTCTATATGTATAATAATGATTGACAAATTAAAACATTAAAATAATAAATTAAAATAATTATTTATTTTATAGTATAAAAAATAACTATGAATTTTAAAATCATTTTTGTTTAATTTATTTAGCCTCAGACACCTTTGGCGACCAATTAATTGCTTTGCTACGATTACTAGTTATTGAAATTTTCAATTAAATATTCTACTTAGTAATGTCTAATTACAGGTGACTTTCACACAAAATATTTTTAAACTTCAATTTTGATAGACAAATAATATTTTAAAAGCCTTGTACCGTTCTTTTTATTGTTTTAAGTATTTCCCAGACTTTCTATTTAAATTTTTCTATATTCAATTATATCACAATAAAGAGCCAATGCATTTAAAAAGGAAGAACTGCTTGATTCTGAAGTTTAACCTTAATTGTAATAAAATGTATTTTTAAGCCTTTTTAATGAAATGTAGCCAACACGGAAAATAAGCCAACTCTTCACATTTTGATTATCATTAATGGAAACAAGAAGTGGTCTCCCAAAACATTCTCGTATAATCTCCAATAAATTTATCATGCCAGAGATTGGCATGACATTGACGTGCAATAGTTAAGAAATACTAACTGTTTCCAAGTTTCAAAATTTTATTCGGTCGAGGGATATAATACATTTATTAGAGAATATGCAAAAAAGTTTAATGAAATCTCTCGGTTTGGTTTTATTTTCTCGTATGCTACGAATATAAAGAAATAGAATTATAACAGTAAAAAAAAACCAGAGCTTGAGATCTTATCTAATTTTTACGTTTCGAACGGTTTTGTGTCACAAAAACACATTTTGGGAATTATAATATATTTTGAACACAGTAAATCAAACGCACTTACCGCTAAACGAATGAAATTCGATTAACGGCCTTTGCACCAAATTTGTAGACACGCAACAAATTTTGAATCGTCATTTCTGTCTGCCCGTGTACAAATGTACATGACAAGTACAAAACTCAAAACCGCTAGACGAGTGCAATTTGGTATACAAATTCAGCATCTAAAGAGTAAATCTACATAAAATTGGGGACCAAATCCGTCAAGAAGTTAGTCGTCTTCCGATCTATTTATACTTTCGCAAGCATTTAATCGTCATAACTCAAAAATGCTCTTAGTTTCGTTTAGTTATATTAACGTCGTTAGTTATATTAAGTTATATTAGTAACACTAGGTAGCTTATTTTAGTTATATTAAATAACACTAGGGCTTTTTTGGTTCAGACCTCGTAATTTAGAACCACGTTCAGATGATAAGGACGACGCCTGAGGTGACACTCCACCTTTCTCCACATACAAACAGTGGGAGGACGTTTGCCCCTGACGAGATTTAAAGTACAACAGACCACCATACACGACGGTTCTTAGGTGGGATCGGGTTTCGAACTTGAAACCCAACGACTGCCGAGGCCCCAACTCATAAATGCAAATGATAAATTCGATCATGTGAATACTTGCAGTTCTATGCCAAATTTCAATTGTTCGGAAAAATTGGGACCAAATTAAATATTCTGTTTTCTAGTGCTTGTGTACTAATCGTCTATCTAGTGCTTGTGTACTAATGATAAATCGTCTAAAAAAATCTGCAAAGATAATAGACTAAACTGACAACAAAGTTCCATTCTTCGTAACTATGGTTCACCAATGTCAGCCAATTAATGAATACACAAATACCGATTTGTATTCATTAATTGCAGTACTATGGAGCAGACAACTATCCCTCATAACTCAACCTCAACTCATAAATACAAATGATAAATGTGATCATGTAATAATACTTGCAGTTCCATGTCAAATTTCAATTGTTCGGAAAAATCTGGAACAAATTAAATATTCTATTTTCTAGTGCTTGTGTACTAATCGCATGCCAGTGACAAATCGTGCCAAAAAAAATCAGCAAAGATGATAGGCTAAATTGACAACAAAGTTCCATTCCTCGTAACGATTGTTCGCCAATTAATGAATATACAAATACCGATTTGTATTCATTAATTGCAGTACTATGGAGCAGACAACTCTTAAGTTGAAACTCTAAAAATAGAAAATTAAGGACTTAATTCTCAGGCTTAACCAAAATCTTTAATTTTGCGAGAAGGAATGGGGGAAAATATCTTTAATTCTGAGTATATGCGAGAAAAATTCAGGAGATCACACCCGATTCAGATAATTTGAATTTTTACACTCAGATCATTGATGATCTTTTTTTCCCCCCTGAATAAAAGCGGTGTTTATTAATTTAACTATAGCTGTAATATTAACAACTATATGTATATATGACATCTGGCATAGAAAACTTTATTGGCCAACCTAGTTTCGTCAGCTAAGTATTTTAAAATTTCCAACTGTCAAAAACGATTAACTCGTACTATTTTGGAAGTCTGTCCTGTCCGTCAAACCCACGCTTTTCTTTAAAGGTGTCAACTTACCTGACATCATAATTCACAATTTTATATAGAAAAGCATTTTTAAAAAAGAACCCAAGCTTGGAGGTTAAACATCACTCAGCATTTACTGACTTTTATTTCAATGCTGTCAGGAAAAAGCATTTTATTTAATTTTTCCAATATTCACAGAAGCAGAAAAAACGCCTGAACTGCATTTTTTAAAAATATCCCCTGTGTAAAGCATTCTTCTATTTATTTTTGTCGTCCAATTCTGAAGTCAAAATCTAGTTCGTTGTTTTCAGTTCTATTTTTATGCACTTTCATTTGAATTCACTAATTTTATGCTAATAAAAACGGAGTCTTGTCATCCAAGAGATCAGAATTTATAAGTAGGTTAATTTTTGTTCTAAAACAGGAGTTCACAATTTTTAAATATTACCACCGACTTTTAAGAAATATTCCATTTTTAAGTAAGTAATTAAGTAAGTCGTGGATTTTTTCAAAGACAAATAGCACAGGTTCTGAAATGTTAATAGTAAAAATATATAACAATATTAGAATAAATTTTTTTAGAAAATCCCAATTTTAAGAACACAAATATAGTTTAAAAAATGTTTTATAATTAATGTTTTATTTTTTAAAAAAATGTTTATGGTTTTAAATTATTTTAAAGCAGGGATTCCTTAAGAACCCTTTTTTATAGAATTAAAAGAACAAAACATTCTTCAAAGTCGTAAATTTTGAAATAAGGTCAGCTTGAACGAAATCAAGTCATTTTGAACCGAAGATTAAATTTAGTATTTTGAAATGATGACAATTTTGTTTTTGAACAGGAATGATAATAATATATCGAAAATATTGTTCCTATATGAATTCTTTGCCTATTTCTTTTGGAGAATTTTTTATCCAGAAAGGGTTGATAACCAAAGATTACAGAAATTCCCAAAGTAATTATCTTTTATAGGATTTTTTTCTCATTCTTTTCCGATATTGATTCTCAGTTTCTTCCTCGATCAGGAAGAAACAATTCAATTTAAAAGCAGCGCAATGTTTTAACGAGTTAAGAAAATTAAAAAACAAGCTTGTTTATTATTTATTTATCTGAATTGTAGCCCATATTTTGGCAATTCAGAAACAAACAAACGCATGCGCAAAAAGTTCCCGTAGTTAAAAACAGATCATAAACAGTGATTTCGCTCAAATGTTGTTGTTCGTGTCAGTATCCCAAGACAATCACTTTTCGATGATTCTATCCTGCTAAGGGGTTCGATGCAGAAGGATGAGCGTAATTCATGGACTTTGATTTCAGCCTCATACCTTATGGTTCAATCTTCTTCTCCTTTTTATCATGTCAGAATACGACGTTACTTTGGGAATGAGGTTTAAGGCGTCAACAAAAATTTGTAGGCGAAAAATTGAAATTTTATTATTTGCACGAGCATCTCAAAAATGATCAGCTTTTAATAACGTGATGCCATCCCATTTACAAAAGCTCTGATTTTAAAAAATAAGTGAAAGGCTGCAGCCAATAAAACCTAGAAACATGTCATTTTGAGCGCGTGATTATATGAAATGAAATAAACAGAAATTGTGATATTTTTTTAAACAATCAATGCGAGACAAAGTTTTTTTGGGGTCTTTTCCTATACTAAAGGGACTCATTCAATGAAACGATTAAAATGAATAAAAAAATAATTCAACTTGCACGAGCACGTGATGCTTGGTCGTTCAAGAAATGAGGATCGGACATGATACATTGAAATATGCACAGCAGATTTCATTTTAATCTTTCTATATATTTATTCATTTTTCCATTTATATTTATGGAAAAATGAAAATAAAATTTTATTAACGTTATTTAATAAAATTTCTCTATTTTTATTTATTTATTTTCCCCTTTATTCATTCATTCAGTAATAAAACACTCTTTATTGTGACTTATATGTGAGCGTCGTGTCATTTTTGATAGTACTATTTTATTTTAATTCCAAATCGCGTATCGATAGCCCATATGGTCAATTCAAAAGGCAAAAAAGCTTTAAAGAGCGGCACAAAGAATAAATCATGTAATCTAATTAAATGTGACAGTGATTATCTACCGTTGGTAATCTCAAAATAATGAATTTAAAAAAAATGTTTTAGCACATAAAATTGTTATTATTTTGCAAAAAAAGGCGAACTAAAATCTTCCATTCATTCATCACAATTTAATGTTTATGCCATTTATAATTTTAAAAAATTGATCTAAATATTTTACTCTGATTTGGTACAATATACTAGTTA
The DNA here is from genome assembly GCA_026289955.1 of Argiope argentata. NCBI lineage: Eukaryota > Metazoa > Arthropoda > Arachnida > Araneae > Araneidae > Argiope > Argiope argentata. The sequence continues at coordinate 4,973,114 of JAOUZG010036556.1, read as the reverse complement.
TCGTTGTCTATTTGCCTCCCAAGTCCGAGATTTAGTTTAGTTATATTAACGTTCCATTGTAAAGCAACACTAGAGCTATGTTGGGACAGATCTCGTAATTTTGAACCACTTTCAGATGACGAGGACGACACCTGCGCTGATATGTAAATATATATAAGAAGAATGTTAACTATTAGTAGGAATCGAAAAATTACTTATATTCTAGGCAAATTTTATTATTTTTAATAAACTTTATGAATAAAATGAAGGAAGTTTAGGAAAAATAACAACTTGAATAGAATATATCTAATTTTTTTAAAAGTATTAGGATATACAGACATTTAATTTCTTAAAAAATAAGATTTTTTAAAGATTTAAGGGTAAAAAAAAAAATTTTAAATCATTAGAGAAAAGATAGACAAATTTGTTGTTGTTACTTATGGCACTTGCCATGGACAAGCCCCGCTGATACATCAGCAGATTTTAAGCCGGATATATACGTCTCTTGTTTTACAAGTAGCGCCATCTAGGGCCAAGAGTACGACTTCTCTACACACACGTCACAACCCCTTTTTAGGGGGGCGGACTACATTCATGCAAATTTGAAATAGTAAGCTAGTTTGCTTATTTTATTCACTACTGATGAAAGTGGTGATCGTCTGTCGGTCTTTACTTTGCATGTAATAAAAAAATACCTTATAAATTCCTGTTTTAAATCAATGAAATTTGGTACGTTATTGAGTTGCTACAATTGTAGTTTTGTGTCAAATTTTGGATTTAATTTAAGTTTTATCAACGTCCCGTTATAAAGCAACACTAGATCTATTTTGGGACGGACCTTGCCATTTTGAGCCGCGGCAGATGATGAGGTCAACTGCTGAGCTGGCAATCTCCTCTTCACACCACACCAGCGGGAGGACGTTTGACCCTGACGGAATTTAAAGTGCAACAGATCCCCTTACACGACAGTGGAACCGAGTCTCGAACCTGAAACACTGCAACTCATGAGCCAAGACCTTACCACGAGGACACCGCGGCCCAAAAGTCCGAATATAATCCGAATTCCAATTACTGTTAAATGTAAACATTCCCTTCTTTTATCTTTCTCCCAGATCCTATTTTGAAAAAAACTTTTGCTGCCAGCGCAAAAGCGCGGAGGATTTCAGAAACCAAGAATGATCAGTATATTATATATATATATATA
>JAOUZG010036556.1:4893937-4966931 GCA_026289955.1 Argiope argentata | reverse complement strand
TATATATATATATATATATATATATTCGCGGGACTTTGTAATATTTTTAAAAGTAATTTAATTGTTCCACTTTAAACCACATAATTGGAAACAAAATTCAAGAATAATTCATCTACTGCATTTCATTAATTCCTTTCGAATTTCATTCAAATATATTACTTATTATTTAAGAAAACAATAATTTTAGTTTCATGGCAGAATTGCAATAGTCATTGTTTTTTTCATTCATTAAAAACAATGTTTTCATGCAGTAAGTGAAAAGGCTATCTTTAATGTCGCTATTTTTAGTAGATGAAAATACTAGAAATATTTTCCCTTAATTTGTCTAAAAAATGTTACTGTTAAATTAAATTTTGTACCATTTTTTTTTTTTTTTGAAAATTGTTATTAACTTAAAGGGCGAAAATAAAAAAATCGTTTGGTGCAACTCACACTTGCATTTTAATTAAAATAAAGAAGCAGATGATAATAGGGTTTTCTGTACACTAAGTTTATTTAAAGGCAATTTTACATTTGAAAAAATAAAGAACAGACTTTAAAATATGCTTTTATTTATATGCGCGATGTCATTGTGTCGAATCATAATATTTTTTTATATAGATAAGAGATTGTTTGTATATCTTTTGTATAAAATGTAACATTTTTTTTTCGAATTTAATAAAATTTGGCACCCGTGCTCTTTTAAAACAAGCGAAACGTCCAAAAATTTAATCAAAATTTAAGCTAATTTAAAAATACGCAGATTTTTTTCAAAATGTTTTTCACAAAAGGAATTTAGTATTGTTTTATAATTTAAAAATAACCTTTTCAATAATATTAATACAATGTTTTTATTTAATTTTAAATATTATAAAATTCAATTTTACATGCCATATCTGGAACAACGTTTATATTCTTATCACAAAATTCAAATAATTCCATTAAATCATATGAATACGGACTATTGCCAGTATTAAAATTAATTTTTTAAAAATCGTTTTCTTTAGACTTGTTGAGTTAGATTTTAATTTCGGCTTTTTTCGCGATATTTATATTTTTCAATTTGCACTCGCAATAACTTGTTGTAGTAACTTGACTCTATTGAATTTAAATTTTTGGCCACATTAAATATTAACCTTAAAAATCTATTAATTTAAGTATAAAAAAGAACACGTGTTTGTTTTGCCTGCGAGTGTATATATGCGTGCATTGAGTGTAAATGTTGGAGCTCTACAGGTTACAGAAAGTTTAGTTGTAAGGAGTTATTGATATAAAAATAAAGAAAAGCTTTGCAGAGCGAGAAGAATGGAATAAGGTTTCTAGAATAATATAATTTTATCAAAATGCGAAGAATAAAAATACTTTTAAGGGTTTTATTTTTTTTGAAATTTTAATTAATGAAAAATTAAACGAAGCTTTGTCATTTTTCTGCGATAACTTCTCGAAATAAAACAGAATAATAACAATTTTCATATTGCCTTAAAAATCTAAAAACTCTCTTTTCAACTATGCCGATTTTTGCTATACAATTTTTTTCATCTTTAATCACTTTTTTAACAAAAACTGAAGCACAACATAATTTATTGTTTAAACGACATTTAAATCTTTTTTCATCGTTGCCACTAATATTTTATTCTAATTATTTTTCCCATTAATGATGATCGAGATTAAAATATTCAGTTCATTTTGTCAAGCTGCGTAGACTTGATTGTAAGGCACGCTTTTAATAATTTTTTATTAAAATTTTGATTTATTCGAAATTAAGAATTAAATTCAGAAAGAAACGATGTTGAAAATAAATTAATTTAACAAATCGATGCTAAAACGATGCGATTTTATTAAAGTTATCTCAGTTTTAAATACTGGAGTTTTTTTAATTTATATAATTCGATGTACAAACATATAGAGAGAAAATTTGGGAGTTTTATATCGCAATACATAGAATGACACAAAACTTAAAATTTTAATTCTAAAAATATTTTGTTGAGGAAGCCATTAAGATCAATTTACATAAAATATTTAATTGAGATCCTCAGCAACGATTAATATCGATGAACCAACTGGTCATCGAAGGCGGCTTTAAATAAATGGTTACGCAATGCCTGTTAAGTAGCCAGGAAAGCCAATATTCCGGACGCATAGGCCTAGATGGTTAGTTAAACAAGTTTTTACTTGTCCGCGTGTGGCGATTATACTAGATAGCAGACAATTTGAAATTAAAAGTTTGATACTAGATAATTGTAACCTATGTTATGATTTCGTATTTCTTACATTATCAGAAGTTTATTCAAAAAAAAAAAAAAAAAAAAAAAAAAAAAAAAAAAAAAAAAAAAAAAACAAGAAAATGTTAATGCACTTTTTATTTAAAAAATTATAAATTATAAATACCTATTGATTTAGTTTGTCAATTTTTATTAATTTCTTAAAAATTAATAAATCTTAATTTTTATAATTATAAAAGACATGAAAATTTTCTTTTGAATAACAACTTGGTAAATGAGCTAACCAAGAATAAATTAGTTATTTTGATCTTTGTTTTTTTCCAATAGAAACTATCAGTTCTTTTAACAAAATAAAATTTTAAAAAAGAAAAGAAAAAGAAACGATCACAAATTCCAAGTTATCATGTGAGAAAATTATTATTAAGTCAATATCCGTCTTAATTAATTAAAGCCATTAAGCAGTTTAAGCTGGTTTGAAAAAGTAATACTGGTAAAAGCAGGTTAACTTTTTTTAAACGCATCGGCTTTCAACGAAGCATATATAATAATAATGCAATACTGGTAAAAACAGATAAAAAAATAACTATGTGATAAAAAGTTGTTGATAATTATTGCCATTTATGTTCATTGCTTATGCGATTTCGAGCTTCAATTATTCAAAAAACTCTGACGAAAACAACATCATGTTCTCACATGATAACAAAACAAAATTAGTTGTTGAAGATTTCATATAATGTCTGGTAGCATTTAATTGTAAACTATTATAACGCTATTTTTAATATGAAATTTGAAAGATAGAATTAAAATATTTATTTAGATCTTTCTTTTTAAAATATTTGTAAAACTGAATCTCTGCAAAAACTTATTATAAGATCTTGATATATTAGTGATATTGAATTAAAAATCCGGATACGTTAAAAATTAGGAACTTAAACTAAAATAGGTTTTTTGAAAAGAAAAAAAAAAGTTTTATTAGTATTCTAAGAAGAAAAAAAATCTTTCTAATCGAAAACATGCAGATCGAGACAAAAGTTGTAATTGAAATTTGACTTCACTCTGTTTATCAGTTTTAGTAGCAAATGCCCCTTAACACGGAAAGTAGTTTTATGGCTAACCTGCAAATGCACTTTTTGATTTCAGCTGGATATGATTGGAACTAGAAACCCAAGATTTACCGATGAAAAATTAATCAACACATTTAATTTATTTATATCGCATCCAAGTCTAAAGAGAGTTGCACAGACTAGAACCGAGGAAAAGGGTTAGAGTATCAGGAATAACGACGAAAAAAAAATCCACGCATTCATAGGTATTTATATTTTATACGGAAAGATCGCATCCACGTTCAAAGGGGCAGGGAGCTGTGCAGAACAAAAAACACCAAAAGCAAAACATCGCGAACCCCATCCATCAACCCACGCGAAAGTCAGGCATTGGTTGTCGTGGACCCCTTATAAAGCAGAGCCGAGAGGGCTAAATCAAAACTTGCCGGAGTCGGGGAACTGTTCGAAACTATCGGAAACCACCAGGCACGAATCGAAGTTCTTACCTCCCAGGTAGGGTTGCTTCTGTTATCAATAAGTAATTGCAAAGAGAAAGAGAAAATGATGTTATATTATATAAAATAGTTGATAATCGTAATTTTGTTTGATTCCTACTAAATTGATAATTATGTAAAATCTGAATTCGGTTTCTAATTTAAAAATTATTTCATATGAGATATACTATGATGGATTTTTTTATTACATAAATAAATATAAAAGAAAATTTATGATTAATAAAATGAATATCGATAATAATAAAAAAAACGATGGTTTTAAAAACAAATATTTGATACATGCAGCGATATAAATTTTTAAATAAATAAACGTTTTCAATTATTTATATGACGATAATGAATGTAATAGCCAAATAATAAGAAATGTAATAATATTAAGTAATTATTTATAATGTCCTAATTATAAAATACAAGCAACGAGCTTTTTTTTTTATCTGCGTAACTGAGATAAATGAGTGAGAAATATAAAAAAAAATATTAAGTTTGCTTTGAACTTCTTTAAATAAAAGCTAAAAAAATTCTACAAAAAAAACTGAAAATGGTCAATTAAAAATTTTTAACGGAACGATTCTTCAACTGATAATTATGTAAAATCTAAAAAGCAATTTCTAATTTAAAAATTATTTCATATGAGATATACTATGATGGATTTTTTAATTACATAAATAAATTTAATAGAGGATCATGATTATCAAAATGAATATCAATAATGAGAAAACAATATCGATAATAAGAAAACAAAACCGATAGTTTTAAAAACAAATATTTGATACATACAGCGATATAAATTTTTAAATAAATAAACGTTTTCAATTATTAATATGACGAATGAATGTAATAGAAACTAATAAGAAATGTAATAATATTAAATAACTATTTATAACGTCCTAATTATAAAATACAAGCAATGCGATTTTTTTTATCGGCATAACTAAGATAAATGAGTACGAGAAATGTAAGAAAAAGTATCAAGTTTTTTTTTTTTTTTGAACTTCTTTAAATAAAAGCTTAAAAAATTCTATAAAAAAAACTGAAAATGGTCAATTAAAAGTTTTTAACGGAACGATTCTTCAACTGATAATTATGTAAAATCTAAAAAGCAATTTTTAATTTAAAAATTTTTCATATGAGATATACTATGATGGATTTTTTAATTACATAAATAAATTTAATAGAGGATCATGATTAACAAAATGAATATCGATAATGAGGAAACAATACCGATAATAAGAAAACAAAACCGATAGTTTTAAAAACGAATATTTGATACATACAGCGATATAAATTTTTAAATAAATACACGCTTTCAATTATTAATATGACGAATTAATGTAATAGAAAATAATAAGAAATGTAATAATATTAACTATTTATAATGCCCTAATTATAAAATTTAAGCGCTCTAATTTTTTTCTTTTTTTATCTACGTAATCGACATAACTAAGTACGAGAAATATAAGAAAAAGTACTGTTTGTTTTGAACTTCTTTAAATAAATGCTAAAAATGTTCTATAAAAAAACTGCAAACGTTCAATTAAAAAATTTTAACCAAACGATTCTTCAACTGAAAAGTGTAATAAACAAATTTATTTATTAATAAATCATTAAAGTACTTAAAATTAAAAAGAAAAGTAATCTAATGTAAATTTAATCTGGCTATCTAAAGTGTAATATAAAATTAACGGTGTAAACAAGACACCAATTTCAGTTGAAATGGCAATGCGAAAAATTGTCCTTTATACCTAGAAAAATACGTGTTTTCGTCTATTTTCGAAATTCAACTAAAAATAAAAGAAAATAGGAAGAGTGATATAAGAGGATGGGAATATATTGTGCTTAGTAAAATTCACGTGAATTTTCTTCTCGAACTTTTATAATTTAATATTTCCGAAGAAAACGATTTTAATTTCTTTTTTTTTAATGTAAATTTCATAAATAGTAACCTCAACAAAAATTTAAAATAGAATATGTTTAATTTTTTTAATAAATTTATGAAAAAGTGAATTACATAAATCATAATAAACTTATGAAAACTAACGTAACATTACAATAACTTTATTTATGTTAATTGGAAATATCAAGATTCCTAGTTACAGTAAAATAAAAATTATAACTAGCAAAAAAAATGTATATCATTAGATGAAATTATCTTTTCTACCTAAAAGTTATTTAACTATTGTAATGCGAAAATTAATTTATGTTATTTAACCAGAATTCGTTGAACAAGACAGTGTGCTATAAAAGAAATAAATTCTTCAAAAAAAATCAGTAGCACTAGTACATTATTAACTTATTTTAAAACAAATATTTTAATGTGTTAAAAAAGTCAGTGTATTTTAAGTATCTAAATTCTTCAAAAAATAATCAGTGGCGCTAGTACACTGTAGATGTGAGGACACTGAAATTTATATCTTGCGACGATAACTTTCGGAAAAAAATTAATTAATTTTGAATAATTTAATCATTATTTAATAAAAATGATAATTAGATTCTTGAATTGATGTTAAGTTTTAATTTAAAAAATTGTGAATAAGTAATTATAATTTTTTTTAAAATCTGAATCGCTGATTGCAAAATATATAAATTTTCTTAATTAAACTTTTCTGCACTTTTAACTCTCACAGGAATTTGCGGAGGTATAGATTGATTCCTCCATTTAAATGTACAGGGTTAAGAAACGCTACGTCATTTTAACAGGAAAGGTAGCTTTATTTTATAAGAAAAAGAACATGACAAGTAGAAGTAATACTTTAAGAATTCTAGGAAAGAAATAATGAATTCCTGCCACGAAGATTGCATAGTGGGTAGCGATACAGCAAATGTGGCAAAAATGCAAGTTTAGAATAAATACACATGTAGAGATTACAATAGTTTCATTTAATGGTTCGAAAAAAGTTTTCTTTCAATATTCAATATCTTTCAATAAAAGTTACAATATCTTTTTCTCAAATCTCAAAACGTAGTTTACGAAGAAACGGGTATGTTTTATCAACTTTCAATTCAAAAGAAGCAACTTTTTACATTCAACTATTATTATTAAATACAATTTTGAAGCAGAAAATAATAAAATACTTTTTTGAGACAACTACTTTAATAGAAAAATCTCAAAATTTTAGCTGGTGATTTGCATTAAAAAAATCACATTAAAATTTTATAATTTAATCTTATTGAATAATCTGTTAATATATTTTTCAGTAACAAATTTATTCAAAATTTAAAATATAAAAGGAAAGGCATGGTAACTAGATACTGATTTTTCAAAATTTGTTCAGATTCTTTTTGTTCAGCGTTTTTATTAGTTATGCATTTACTACGTATACAATAGGATTTGTTTTACTTTGTTACTAATCGCTTTTGGCGACAACTTGTTTATCGAAATATTTTTTTTTGCCTGTTAAAAACTTATTATAAAATGCATTCACTTAATATTTCACCATGTAATTTATTTAAAGAGGAAAATATTAATTTACTAGAATCAGTAAACTACAAATTACATCGTGTGCAAACTGAAAATAGCAAATACTGTAAAATCAAATTGGAAGTGAATTGTGGCAATTATAACCAAAGGAAATAATTTTTATACCTTAATAAAAAAAAAAATAGGAGTGATCTCCCCAAGACATTCTCGCATACCTCTAACAAGTGCATTATTCAAGAAAGTACCCTGCATAGCAATAGCATACGATAGTTACGAAATATTAATCTTTGACGGGAATTTAGCATTCATACTGACTTTATTGTTCTATCCTTGGCGAGTTATTTGGCGCTTAGTTGCTGGCATGCAGTTAGCAGTATCCGAAAATCGAAAACATGTTTTTTAGATGTGTTTTTCTCAAACGATTGAAACTAAAGTTTAATATAAAACTATAGATGTAGTCATAAATTTCCAAATTAAAATTGATTCATTTGAATCATTGCGTTTTTAAGTTACCGCGTTTAGATATTTCTAAAAGTTTACATGTTTAAGAAAAACGCCTACCCCCAATTGAATTTAACACAAAATTTGGTAAGCGCCTATACTATAGATGTTCAATTTGTGTACAGAATTTTATCTATTTAGTTTGCGTTCTATTTAATTCTCGTGTTATTTTATATTTGAACTGCCAGATAAGATTTTAGGAGAGAGAATTTTATATGAAATTTGACAGAAATCTACAAATAAAGTGTCAAGATCGTATATCAAATTTCATGCGTCTAACTTAAAGAGATTTTGAATTATCTTTGTCACAAACAGATAAATTGACATTTTTCTAAAATGTTTTTTTCGGACATAAGTAGGTCTAAAATGAGGAGGTTCGTTAAAATCTGGAGTTCAAATTTTTATGACTACAATACTTTTTTCTATATTATCTATAAGAAAAAGTAAAAAAATGTCCTACGAAATACAAAATAAAAATCACGCGAAAAGAAAATATTAGGGATAACTTACATTTTATATAAATATAAAAATTAGACAGTTCACTAACATTTGCTACAATTCGATAAAAATGTAAAAAATATAATTTTATCTTTTTATCACTGATTTTTATTCATATTTGGGTTTATATTAAGCTATTCTGGAGACCTTTCCTTCAATAGATTTAGACGAAATCTACCGATGGGAAATCACGTCTTTTCGCATGCGTTTGAGCATAACTCAAAAATGCATAAGTGCTATAAGAATAAAATTTGGCATAAAAATGCATCAGTAATGTAAATATTCAATTTTGGATAAACCCGCCAAAAAGAGTGACTCAAACACGCCAAAGCAAAGTTACAGATATCTGCTTTAGCATGTTAAGGGACGCAAAAACTCAGAAACGCTAACACATAGATAAATCATATTTGATATGCTGTCACGTGGCCGAAATTGCACATCTAAGTCAAATTTTAAATCTATAATTTAATAAAACGGAAGGCATAAAAAATGCATATTCTGTTTCCTTCTTGATATTACAAAGTATAAAACGTGCTATCCTGAGGTATCACACGGGAAACGGGGAGTGTGGGGGGGGGGGTCATGCTTATAGATCATCAGTCTTCTAAGTTTGATGCATCATTCTCCATTAATTGGCGTAACCAGGGATAAAGAACACCTGGTAAGGATAAAGAGCACCCAAGGTACTTTATTTCGTGCCTATTCGCGATCAATGACTTTCCAAGTGGAAAAAAAAAAAAACCCTCGTTATTATTTTTCTAAGCTTTTCTCTTTTTTTAAACAATAAATAAATAAACTGTATTAATTCATTTACCAAGAAAAACATGCCTAAAATATACATTAAATTTTTAATACGTTTAATCGATGCCAGCGATTAATCGCCAAAACCCTCGCCAAAGATGACGCGATAGACTTGTTAATGTTAAATTCACGCCAAGAGTTAATATTTCTTAATTATTGTACGCCAATACTATGCAAGGCATTCTCTGACATGGCAAGTTTATTGAAGAATATGCGAGTTGGATTTGGGGAGACCAGTCCCTCTGATTATTTTGACCGTCGATACTATTCAGCTATTCCCAGTTAATAATGACAAAAGTTTTATTTACAAGTTAAATAAAAAGAAATTTCGGTATCTTTTTCAATTCCTACTATTAGTTCATACTCTTCCAATATATATATTTATATATATATTGTTCAAACCCTCAATCGTTAATAAAACGCTCTTGATTCATCCACTGAAGATCCAATACATTTTTTTAAACTTGTAGTGGATGACATTCGATGTTAATACAGTTTTTTAAAATATTAACTCATCGATTAAATTTAATATTTAATACTTTAAATATAGTTTTAGTAGTTTGTAATGAAGATTAAAATCAGCAGGCGGTGAATTCGTGGCTCACTCGGTGAAATGCGAGGATTTCAGTATTTTTCGCGCGAAGGTGAAGAATGCGAGTTCGATTCTTGCGAAAATCAAATATTTTTTGATAAATTATTTATATTAATTGTAATTATTTAATAAGATGTAACTAAAATAAAAAATTTCTTTGTTTAACTAAGTAGAAATTGACACCAAGAAATATATATAACTTGTTTAAAAGAATTCTATCTCAGATAATTTTTATGCCACTAAGCCTGTTTTATTCTTTTGAAAATATAATTAGTCTGTCCTTTCTATAAAAAGAATTGAAATCTTTTTTTAAAATCATTATTTTATTTCTCATTGAATAAAAAAAAAACATTGTCATTGTAAATATATATATATGTTCTTGCATAAGATTTTGACGGATCTGATTTCTCCGCTTCACATTTTAATTTAACATTTTTAAAATTAAAGCATTTCATCTGTTATGTGGTCCCTTTAAATGAATTTAGATATTTCAATTAAATTCGGAAGAGCTCAGTCTGCCCGTCAGTCCACTTTAAGACTTTCACACTAAAACACAAACAGCTACATCGATGAAATTTTAAATGCAGATTTATCATTACAATTAATAAGAGAATCAAATTTTAGACCAGCTCTGTAAAACTTCGTCTCCTGTATATTTAGCGAATACAAAATTTGAAAATGCTAGATCTCGACAAATGAAATTTGACACGTGGTCAGTCTGTCCCGTCAGCAGCATAAGAGATCTATGTCAAAATTTAAACCCAATCATACGGGAAAATCCCAAATTTTCTTTTACTTCAATAGTTCCTGATAAACGAGCTTAAAATGCAAATTTGATTTTCGGATACTATTAACCGCATCCCAAGGATTAATCTCCAAATAATTTGCCAAAGATCACAAAATAAATTCAATAAAAGTGCTAAAATCCCTCCAAAAAGTTAATGCCATGAAAGGTGTGCTCTGGGATAACACATTTAAAAGAGAATATGTAAGAAAGTTTTGGAGAGACCACTCCCGTTGGTTAAAGTAATGTTTATAATTTTTTTTAATTTTAAGGTTTTAAGAAATATATTATCATCCCTAAATGGCCGTTTCTTAACTAGTAATATTGTGCTAGACCTGTTTTCTGTTGAATGATTCATTCTATTGTTTCTATGTTTACAAATGACTTATTACTGCATTTGAACTGACAATGGAGAACAGAATAAATATTGATTTCGGATATATTTAGGAATAATATCGACATTACGATAATTTCTTTCTCTTTATAATGTTATATTTTTACTATTCAGCTGTGTTCCGGAAGAAGTTAGGCCAGAACGAACGAATACAGGATATATCGCTGCCCCCTCCTTGAAAATTGAGGAAAATTTTAATACCACCCTTGTGATTTCATAAGAGATTACGATAAGACTAAGATTCTGCAAAAGATCAGCTTTGTAAACGAGCTTGGTGCTAATTAAAATCTGTTGGAGATAAAATATCCTCCCATTAGTTTAAAAGGAAGATTTGGAGGAGTGTGTGCCGGTTTAGGTGCCATCAATGTCATCTGATCACGATTCCAAATTTCAAACACTTGTTCAACTTTAAGCAGACTTCACTACAGCTAAAACTTTACCCCTTTCATCAAGTCTGAAAATAAAATAATGCAACATATATTTTGCCAAACTTTTAAATCGCACATTGCCATTAATAATACGGTATTTAATTTTAAATCATCAGCCCTTACTTACCATACAATGCGATAATGAAAAGTCTAAAACAAATATATTAAGCTTGCAATATAATGAATAAAATAGGATTCCAAGTTTTAATTAATTTTATATTCTTCTAGCTGAATCCAACAATGTTTTGCTATTTCTAGACTTGAATACGTGTAAAGATTAAACGAACATAATTAAAATTTTGATATTGATTACTGTATTCAACGAAAATTAGATACTTACATACATGCTACTATTTGAGTTTCAGAACACAAAAATTGTAATTACTGTTGTATTCAACTTTTAAAAAATGAATATTACATTTTTCATTTACATACTTTTACAGAGTATTCCATATCTCAATAAACCAGTTTATTACACTTACCGTAACTGTACTGCTATTACTAATATTATAAATATAAGCTCCTAACTTTCTTTCTATTGGTCATGAGAGGATTTCAACGGTTTTGAATATTTTCAAGACAATACGAATAACTTTGAAATAAACATAGAGTAGATTGGTCTTATGTAGCTTTTTAATCAAGAAAGAACATACAATGAATAATATCTTTCATACATAGAATCCATTGGCATTTCATTAAAAAGCTTAATTTCAAAAATTCTAATCGTACATAATTAAATACAAATCAAGTTTCGTTAAAACTTTTCCAAATCTAAAAAAGGAAAGGCAACATTTTTTAGCTAAATTAAAATTGGGTTTCCATAAAATATGCCAACAATTTTGTAATCATATCTTATATAATCGTAAAAATATGTGGAGGTAATCAAGATGTAGCAACATTTTGATCTGAAAGCAGAATTCGGTCAACCTGTGGGGATTGAATTTTATAAACATTTACTAATCATTTTCGGAAACAATAGAAAATTTGCACAGAAAGTTATTCTGAGATTTGATATCTTTTGTGTTAGAAGTCATTTAAATTAATATAAAGCTGGCATCTCGAAATGAGTAATTGAACAAAAAATGTTCTTAAAGTTGAAATACACTCTTCCAAAACAGATGTTTATCCCATCTTTTCTTCCTGTTTAAAATTTTTATTTACTTACCGTGTCAACGTAAACTGATTTTGTAATGATGAAATATCTGATTGATGAAAAATTAAGTAATGTAGAGTAAATCAGAATGAAAGAATAATAACCAAATTAAACTATCCAAAGTAAGACAAAACAACTAGAAATTATTTAATTGTGTCAAAAAATGACAGAATTAAATAATCTCTAGTAATAATAAAGATGTGTATGTGTGCATATGTATTTGAGCACTCATATGTGGATTGTATATGCTTTACAGGCCAAACTATTTTGCATATAACGATCAAATTTGGTAGGTGAAATGTGCACATTGGAACTACTTTCTCGAGCTTTTAGTAAGAATCTTGACTAAAAAATAAGTTCAATTTTGGCATTTTTTTATGATAATTTCCACAAATATTATTGCACAAAATTAGATTTTATACTATTTAAAATTTTTAAAAAGAACTGTCTAATTAAACATACCAATTTATTTGTCATAAAACTGTTTCATACATTTTTGCAACTTATACAAAATATTTCTCCAATGGACTTCATTGATGCCTTGAAATTGATTTATTTTATAAGATGTTTAATTGCATAATCTTTTTCTATTTGTGAAAACTAAAGGTGAAGGACCCTGTAGTTATGAGACGAGTGTGGAGATAAAGTATAGCAAAATTTAGAATACAGATGAATTGTTAATTAATGTTTTAAAGATACATGGCTTTGTTTGGGAGGAATCTTTTGAAAAGCATTCGAAATTAGTTATATTTTCGAATAATTGCATTGAAAAACATCTATAAAGCCAAAATATCCTGCTAAAGGGCAAAGTATAAAGTAAAAGTCTTCTAGTTTAGAGGTTCATCCAATGATTTGCTTAAAATTCAACACTTACATTAATTAATAAATTATCTAGTTTCTGAGTTTTTTAAAAAATACACTCTATCCATTTCTTAAATATTGTGGTTTGACTAATACATTAAACATAATTAACATTTTTTTCTAGCATGGTAAAGCAATAAAACAACTATAAAATATTTCTTACTTAATACATTATTTATTTTCTAATTCAGTATCTGCAAAACACATTGAGAGATTATTATAAGAAATTTGAATATAACATTACATTTAATTATGAAGACATTACATTTAATTACATTTTACTATATTACATTACATTTTAATTTATGAAGTTTTTTGAAACGAAAATTATATTAAAGATTAGAATTATTGAAAATAGCATCTAAAGATGCAAAATAGTGTTAAGGCATATGTAAATGCAAATATAAAAATGAATGTACTCAACTCTCCGCACACACAAAATAAGATATTTGAAAACTAATTTTGGGCAGTTTTTTCCAGAAACCTGTTTAAAAATTTAAAAAAAAATATAAAAAAAAAAAAAAAAAAAAACGCCTTTTCAGCTAAGTTGATAAAATGTCATGGTCTCCAATAGAAAAATTCTTGGAGACCATCTAAACTATTTAATTGAGATTAAATATAACAGATATCTATCAGCAAATCTCGAAGACTAAAATCATAAGTGATTAGAGCAAGTGTTATTTTTTTATGTGATAAATTGATAAGACTTTTATCTAAAATTGTTCTATGCTGCTTGTTGCAATTTTATTTATATTGCACTCAGATTTTTGAAGATAAAAGAATTCAGATATTTCAGATAAAGGAATTAAAATTTAAAAAAAAATTGACTGTTTCTTTTTTTGGAATTCTCATTCTTTCAAGAATGGATACACTTCCAAGGAAATTCAAAAATTAACACATTATATAAATTACATAGAGAAAAAATACATTTATGTTGATATTTTCCGTCGACACAATTTTCATTCCAGCATTTGTTAAAATGGGTTTGTTTTCCTTGAATATTATAAAAATAATTAATATCCCAAGGGTAATAAACAATAAAATAAAAAATATTAACAACTAAATCAAATGCTTTACTTTATATTAGATAAAATAATTATATATTTATTTATAATGAAATATTACTTAATCTAACTAACCCTGTCCAGTTGTGTGTATATATATATATATATATATATAATGAAAAACACATTTAAATAATTTGTTGAGAATAGATAGCAGAGTCATGGCCGAAATCATGGAGAATATAGGTTGAATTTTTAGTTCTTTTTATTCCATCACGGGAGCAGGCATTATTTACAAGCGAAGACGACGTGCACAAGACAGAACGACACAACACAGAACTGACAGCAAAGCTAAGTGTAAAAAAGGGGACGGGAAATCATTATCCCTGGTCTTAAATACCAAGACTTGGATAGAGATAAATATTTTTTATAGAGCTTATCAACTTGGATTTGAGTGGGGATTTCCATGTTTCACATATAAGAGATAAGGGAAACACAGGGATCTTTTTAAAAGTATTTTGTTTAGGTCAGCAATTTTCATCTCTCCCACGGAGTGTGAGAAAGTAACAGGCATTTAGCTGTTTCAGCAATTTTACACAACTTTTCTTGAATTAATTAACTAGAGCGAGTGAAATGGATCATGAAATAAGAGAATATTTTAGAATGATATTAATATGGGCTAAATTAAGATAGGGCTTTGGAAATTAATTAGGATTAAAATTAAAAGTTTAAAAATATCATTACATATACATATATATACATATATATATATATATATATATATATATATATATATATATATATATATATATATATATAGTTAAAAACTTTGTAAATATTTGTATTCATTTTGAAATATATCATAGACAGACCTGAAATACACATATTCTTGGGCGAAAATTGCACAATTTAGGCATATTTTACATTAAAAAATGACATTCCCAATTATTTGGTGACATTTTAGTGAGATTCTAAGCGACTTGGTGAAATTTAGCGAGAAATAGATAGCTCTGGAATATGCCATCACCTAAGTTCTAGGATCATTACTAAGCGTGTTAACCTGAAACCTTTCCGAACTTTGCAGAAAGTCCTAGAGTTTCACGCCAAGTCAAATATAAATACCACTACCTGATTGACCGTGATGATTATACAGTGGTACAGACTTGAGTATTAGTCTAGTGAACAGAAGCTGTTATCTTTCTGAGGGAGACCTCTGTGTTTGTAAGCTGTTTCCTGTTGTATTAACTGAATTGCAGTTGCGGAATTGTGACTGCTGTGATTTCCTGCATCTTCTAGATATTTCTACGAATAAGCATCTTGCGATTTTCGAGAGACTATTTAATCAATTCTCAATCTACGCAAATCCTGAAGCACTGCACTATATATATATATATATATAATGCATTTTTTTTTACATAAAATGTTACAATATAAAAACAAATCTTATCACAAGTTTAAACAAGTGTATAAATTGTGCCAACAAAATTCCAAACTCTATGCTGCCTCAAAACAATTAATGTCTATCAAATGAATTTCAAAAAGTGTAAGAAGATTATTTTCTTCATAAATAATTGGTAATTTCTGTCAAACAATGTAAAATTTAATTTTTTAAAATGAACGGTATCTAGGAAGCCACCAAAGAGGTGAATCGTCAAAACATAACTATAAAAACGGTTTGCTTAAAATACAATAAAAGCCTTTCTTTAATTGAGACAAAAAAAAAATCTAGAAATTTTTATTCAACAGGAATGACACTATTTAAGATAAAGAAACTTATTAGAAATGAATATTTGAAATAAAATGACCTTCATCATAAATGGAAGCATAGATAATATTTAATTTTAAAAAAGTTATTTAATTAAATATGGCAAACTTTATAATATTTAACAACAAAATCTGAAAAAAAAAATCGATTCAGTAGTTTGGATTTCTACAGAATACAACTAATTATGGGTTTCACTTTTATTTATAAACATTTTAAGAAACACAGCCACTGAATCAAATAAAAAGCTGTGACCAATTTAGCATATCTTATTACCAGAATTTAAATATCTGCAGTTTTTAATTAATAAAAAGAAACCAGACCTTTAATCCATAGTAATGAAATCATTTTTAAATTTTGTAATTTGTAATACCTATTCCTGCTCAAGGATTTCAATTTTTTTAATGCGGATAAGCCAGATTTATGTCTGTGTGTTTGTTTTGACTAATAGAACTTTTGTTCATAGAAAATATTAAAATATTTATTCATTTTTTTCAGATTCGTTAAAATGAATCATTCTCATAAAAGACTCAGATCTGCTTTTGTTTTGCACATCATTATCATCCACATTCAAGCCTCCACAGCCTATTATCCAGTGGCCAAAAGATATATTCAAAATGCATCAGAAAAACTTTTGAGAAAGCACATGGTTTGCAAGCAGATGGAGTGCATCGACTACCAACAGCCATCTGGAGATGCTTTCAATCGAGACACAAAATCTGCTGACTTTCCCCATATGCTTGCCATTGATTTGTCACAACTGCGCCCAAGATCACCAGGAGTGCCAACCATATCAAGACAAAAACCACCTGTGAATCTCTTAGGAGTAGATATTTCTGTACTCTCACAAAATCCAGCACCAAATCTTCCCATTGTACCTTCAGCCTTCGATATAACACATGAAGGGAAGATAATACACAAGGATAACTTTGATCCTCTCTATGATAGATTGCCAAGATTAGAAAATGATCCCATTAGAAATTACTTGCCACAAGTGTTTACTCCTCGAAAAATTCCTTTATTGTATCCTTTTCAACACTTACCTTTAAATATAATGACAACATACCATTTTATAGCGAAGAATAAAAAGCAGGAAGAAAATTTTAAAGTAGGCAATCACCAGAAAGGAAATGACAATGAAAAGAAATACACAGCTAATTTCATTTTACAGCTGCTTTATCAGCTTTCTTCAAATCACTGAGAAAGCTTGTTCAAAATCCGAGATGATTTCAATCAGAGAATATAATATTGAATTATTCAAGAATTTGCAAGTAAATTTGATACTTGTCATCTAACAGGCATATTTATCATGATATATGATACAAATAAAGGTGGAAAAATAAATTTGTACTTGAATTTTTGATGAAATCATGCAATTTTATGAATTACTGATAGAAATTTGTTTCACATCATAAAAAGAATAAAAGTTTATTATATTTGATTCATTCTATTACTGCATAGTTAATGTTTTAATGACTTATAGCTAAACTATTATCATGTTTGTGAACATAAACTGATGCACTTATTAAATTCTAACTTTTTTTTATCAATACAGTAAGAAATATTTTTTTTTAATTTTGATGGAATACTTTATGTATTACTTCAAAATGAGTACATGATTATATATTTATCTCAAAATAAAAGAATAGAAAAAAAATGCCTTTTAAATTCTCAAAAAAATTAAATAAAAAAGTACAAGAAATTTTTCTATTAAATAAATATAAATGTGTACTAGAGAGTTAAATTAAAACTTTTAAATAGGGACCAATAAAATAGAATGAACATATTCAAAATTCTTAAATTGAAAAGTAATAAATGCAAGTGAGGAAACTCACATTAAGATATAAATAATATCTAAAGGTTTATATTTAACAGTGTAATTTATATCTAAAGGCAAAAAGAGAGCGATAAATTGCATATTCATGAATATAATTAACTTATGACTTCTATTTCTATAATGTAAATTGTTCACTTTTGCATCTACAATCAAAAAATAAAGATAATAAAAAGAACTTTCTTTATTTCTGGGATAAAATAATTTAACCTGAAAGTAAGTTTCTTTATATATATATATATATATATATATATATATATATATATATTTCAAAAACTGTTTTGCTTATTTCTTGTTTATTTCTAAAATATACATTCATATTTAACAATTTAAAGAAACTTTTATCCATCAATTAATAACATAATTCTTTAAATCTTAATTAAGAGCAAATTAAACCAATCTATTTCATTCATTTATAAATATAAAAAGATCTTGTCAAATTTAAGTTTTAAAAAAACAAAAATTATATTTTGTGCTATTTGTATTGATAAAGATACCTTTTCTCTTCCAGATAATATGATAAAATACTACTCAATAAGGTTAATAATTAAATATTACTTTAATCATGAAATTTACATATCTCAATGTCAATAATAAACCATAAGTAAATAGATTTTCAAAGTAAAATTCAAGCAATTTTATAAGTTACAATATATATTATATTTAGTTGAAACTTTTCCAAATAAATTTCCAAGAGTGTATAATTGCATGACTTATTTTTATGAGAGAAAGATGCTGCTTCTTACTACTAATAATAAAGAATCTGTGTTTGCCTGTCTTGCACTCTATGTATCAAATCATTTGAATTACAACTTCTAAATTTAACACAAACAAAATACACATTTCAAAAATTTATATCTAGACTTTTTTTTAGAAATTTTTTTTTCTGGACTGTTTTTTTTTTAGAAATATTAATTTAAATAAAGTGACATTTTATTGCTCTCATACATAATTTCAATGAATATTTTTTAAGCAAACTAAAAACTTTTTTAATTATTATTTTAATTATTGTCAATTCAGTTTTTCTCCAATTTTTTATTTAAATATTTCTTAATCATTTGTGAAATTTTCATTTTTTTCAATGAATTTAATTGAAATTAAATGCAACCAATATTTCTAGCGAAGCAGCTAATTGAAAATTAAACAGATAATTAATACCTGAAAAATATAAATAATTTTTCTCTGAAATTCCCAAAATAAAAGATAATGTAAAACTTTAAAAAAAGAGGAAAAATTATAATGAAGAAATGGCTCTAAAATATAAATGTGTGTGGTTTTTAAATCTCTGGCCTTTTATAATTTGCACAGACAAAATTCTAAATATTATGTCTATCTCTATCAGAAATAAATTTTTACATAGATCAAATAGCTTTTTTTCCTCCCCCTCCCCAAGGGAGATGGAAGTAGAAAAATTTTCTAATTCATGACAATAATCTGTTGGTCAAAAATTCAGCTTTGAACAGTTTGATAATATAAGAGATTTCACACAGTTAATCATTACTGATCAAAATACTGTGTCATTATTAATGAACTATAATAAAAAAAAATTACACAACTTTGCCATACTTACCATTCATTTCCCGCATAGCCTTAATGAAATCTTGTGGATCTTTGAAGCTCACAAAGCCAAAGCCTTTGGTTTTGTTAGTTCTCTTATCCCTGATAACTTTTGCTTTAATAAAAGAAGGGTACTTGCTAAAAGCTCTGATTAAAACCTCATCTGTTACATCATTACCTAAATCTCCACAAAATATTCTAAAATCATCTGAAAAGATATACATATACTTTAGAAAACTGGTGAAGTGTTAAATATTGCATGCACACAAACACATAAAGAGTTTTTCTAAATTTATATCTAAATTTCTACACATAAAATATCACTAAATATTACATTTACAATTTAAAAAACAAACTAGTGATTGTCAACTTTTTTAATTCAAATCAATGTAAGATTATTTTTAATTGATATGAAAAAGTATCAGAAGTAAGCAGTATGGAATTTACAAAGAAAAATTCTCGGGAATATCATAAACCCTACAGTTTTCAGATTTTTTTTCCCTCAGATAGATTATATAGGGGAATATTAAATCAAAACTTTTAAATCGTTTTTTAGAACATTTTAATTTATAGTATTCTTCATACAAATATAATAAAAAGACTTTTTTAATACATTTTATAAATCTTAAAATATATTTTTAAAATTTTACCATTATCCCAATCTTGCAAAGAATTGTCTTCCCAAGCTTGCCCACCAGCCATACGGATAATCTTTTTCTTCTTCTCTTTCTTTTTACTAACAACAGTTTCTTCCGATTTCTCTGTTGAGGCTGCCGTAGAACTTACTGAAGATTCATTAGATGATTTCGCTATTGACATTTTCTCAGATTTCTGTACAACAGGAGATGAAACAATTGAGCCTAGATTGTCTTGTCCACTGTTAGATGAAGTATTCTCAGATTTATTTTCTGAAAGACTTTTCACAAATGGAGCAGCGTAAATAGTAGGAGCAGAGGCTACTGTTGAGCTATCGCTGGATTTTGCTGTTGAGGTAGAAGTAACAGAAGTTTCTGTTTCTGAGCTCTGTGTAGAATTTGATGAAACAGCAGCAGGTGGCTCAAATCTCATATTTGGAGAGCCCATTGGTGGTCCAGGAGGACAGAACCCAGGAGGCACAGGAAGACTAACACCCATATTCATGCCTCCCATTGGTGGTGGCATAGACATGGCACCTGGTGGCATTGGAAGCATAGGTCCTCCAGGAGGCATGGGTCCAACTGGTTGCATAGGAGCACCTGGATTTATAGGACCTATTTGTGGCATTGGAGGCCCCTGTCCCATAGGTGGAGCAAAAGGCCCTACAGACCCTGGAGGCGGAAATGCACCAGGCGGGCCTGGCATTGGGGGACCACGCATTCCCATAAAATTTGGCCGCATTGGAGGGCGTGGAGCTGGTGGCTGTCTTTGAAGTTGGTGAGGAATAAATCGCATGGCAGGTGATGGCTGAGTTGGAATCACAGGCATAGGTGGTGGGTGGAGTGTTGTACCAATTGGAGGAGATAATGGTGGTGGCGGAGGAGGTGGAGCTTTGACTAGAACTGTTAAAAAAATTCTAATATTACAAAAAATACAAGAATTCAATCACTCAAGAAAAAATAAAAGATAATTAATTTTTGCAATTGTGCTAAATTAAATTTTCAGGCAGAAAAAAATAGAATTTCTCAACTAAATTTGTTTTTGAATATATTATAATATTCAAATAAATTAAGCAATAATTTTTTTTCTAAAAAAATACAATAAAACTTTAGTAGACATTACAACAAACTTCTGTAATATTTCTAAGAACCAAACCCGCCTTCTAAAAAAATATTACAGAATTTTAATCATTATTTATGAAATTTCAAACCAAGCTTTGATTTTAAATGTATTTTGTTTAAATTTTTCATATGTATCTGTATGGAAAACTGAATAAGAAATTTTATGTAAAAGCATATTAATTGGCTTAATATTCTCTGACTAAATGCCTTATGATGATAATTATAAAAATGCACCTAATTGTTTAAGAGTTCAAGAACAACAAAGTTTTGAAACAGTAAGATACAAGATAGATAAAATTATCTTTTTTTAATAAACAGATGTTTAAAGAAATATATATTATGTAGCCTCAGCAGATGAATTGGTTTCAGCTTGTTTTCTTAAAAGTATAAAACATTCTAAAAAAATAATAACACTGATGCATCTATTATATATTTAAAAAACACCTTTACAGTCTTTGTAAAGAAACTAATGAAAGAATAAAACAAATTTACAACTAGTAAAATGTTAAAGCATTTGTTAATCCAATCTGTCACCATTTTATAGATTTCTCAGAGCAATTTGGATTAAATGATTATTCATTCAATTAGATGATAGGCTATAATTAAGGAACACTTTAATTGGATATTCCAAGAAATTTAATAAGCTTTTTGTCAGCATATCATAACAAGAAATTATCTATTATTTATGTATGGATCTACAAAAACTTTTTAAATGAAGATTTTTCCTTAATTAGAAGGCATTAATTTTATCAATAACAATGTGCGAACAGTAAGAGACAAGATAATTTGATATAATGTTTAATTATCCACATGGGATATTCTATCACCCTCTTTTGTTTTTTAGATTAAATCAAATTATCACTAAAATAAATTATTTATGGAAAAAAATGGATATTCAATAAATATCTATTTATCTCTTACTAAAAGACTATTTCAAAATATTGAAGGTATAATAACCACATAGATGATTCATCTATATGTGTTTTTGAATATTCATAATGTGGTTGATTCACTTTAATTTGTTAATTCATGAAGAAACATGAATTCCAAATATGTTGCAGTATTATATTTCTCAATTTTCATAGAAACAGATAAGCAATAGAACAGTATGCATGATAACATTTGCCATTCAACTGGTAATAAATGGTATTTTTTAGCTATGATCAAAAGCAGTTATTTGGCTACATAAAGGTAATATAAAACTAAAAATATCAAAAACATGGATATTTATTACTTACAATTTGATCAGTTAAAAATAAAAAGAAAGGCATGAGTCTTCTCTTAACCAGCAGGAAAAGTATTATTAATTCAAGAAAAGAAGAAAAAAACTATTGGAGGCACAGAGAATCAGGATATTTTTCAATCATCTTTTACATTTTGGATAATTATCATAATTTAAAATTGCTTTAAATCCCAAATGAATACACATTAAATAAATCAGGGTTATTAGATTTCAAAATCAACAGTTAATTAATCAATATCTTGTTATTCTATAAAATGTTACACTGATATTTCTAATAGTACTGTCAACTGAAATATGATTATTAAAGGTTATCCTTGTAATATAATTAGCATGCAAAAAAGCAACAACTTTTATTCCAGTTGAAAGATCAAATAGCAAAAAATAATATCACAGAAAATTCAGAAAAATAATATTTAACATGTAATATCAGTTGCATATTTTTGATGTTATTTTTTCCCCTTTCTGGCATATTGTAAAATTGCCACAAAAAAGCATTAAAAAATCTGACTTAATTCTTGTGGATAAAATTAAATAAAATATAACAGTTTTCTATTATATATAGTATAAACAAAAATATAAACTAAAATTATGTTTGATTTTCTTGTGTATATTTGATCATATGTAGACGAGAATGCAAAAGTATTATTTCAGAATCGAATTTTTTTTGTTATCTTCATACCCTCTGGAAGTAAAACTGTGACAGCAGGGGGAGGAGGTGGAGGTGATAAAGGTTTACCGATAGAAGCTGCATTTAAAGATGAACCAACTTTAGCTTCTCCTGGTGCTGCAATTTCCAGTTCAAAGCTGTAAAAACAAACATATTTCATTATTTATACCTAATATGATAAAATGCATAATAAAAGTCATGTCAATTCAAGCAGTCTAGTATTTCTTAATATAGAACAACAGTGCTTTTATCAAGAGTAGTTTATCAAATATGTTGACAAGGAATCGAATAGAATTTAAAAATAAAATTTATGACACATTTAGTATTTCTTATGGAAAAAAATAAAGAATATTTGGAAAAATAAATTTTTTGATTAGTATTAACTATTTTTATATGTAAAACAACATCTTATTTTCATTGAAAAAAAGCTATTTTTCCATTAACACAGACAAAACCTTGACAAATCTTTGGAAAATTGTCTTAGTAGTGAAGGTGAAAATAATATCAACCTCCAAACCTGACTGCAATTAAAGAGAGGTATTAAAAAGTATTATAATAGGAAAGAAAACTTAGGCATTTATAAATTTTCTAGTAAATATAAACAAGAAAAAATAATCCTTCTACTTATCAAAATAATAATAGTAATAATAAAAACATTATAGCTATTTCTACATTACTTTTAGTTCAAATTCATGTATACCAACTAAATGTATTATGTAGATATCAACGAAAAAATTGAAATATTATATGAAAAATATATGAATATTAAATATTTTTATTAAATATTCAATAAGAATTATCTGTACTTATACAATAAATGGCTGGTTATTCTAAATAACATATTGATTTTGATATAGATACAGCAACTACTTAAAATTCTGAATCTTGCTCATAATTTATATTCAATTTTTTTACATTAAATATTAAATTATTATCTAACCTTTAACTATCGTTTGTCAGAATTTTGTATAGTTAATTACTTACAATTAAGCGTAAGTTTATCAAGAGAATTTCAAATCAGTTAATTTTTAAATCTGATAATTACTATATATTATGTATACAGAAATTGATATATACTTCAGTCGCGTGTGAGATACAGGTCACAATGTTATTGCTTTCCGACTGAATTCGTTACAATTTATACTCATAAGATCCACATATTTATGAACTACAACAAATTATTCGTAATATAATTTCGAGTAAAAAAAACAGTTATTGCAAGTATCAGTTGAAATAAACCAATTAACATTTTCAAGTTTGATGAAAAAAATTAGAAAAGAATACGACAAGATGTAATTTGATAATAATATGACATAACAGTTTTATTTACTCACCGGCTCATTTCTTCTTCCATCTCCTTCCGTCTTTCTTCTGACATTAAAGCCATTTTGGCAATATTTGGTCACTCTAAGCTAAACTAAATTATTATTAAATTTTATGTTTCATAAAATGTTACGAAATAAAATTGTTTAGATTTGTGAAACCAACTCAAAAACACGGCACGGCACGAACATAAACAGAAAACAATAGAGTACAGTTACAGTCAAGATTCTCACCTATGCGATTTAATTGTTATTAATTTAATATCATAGTTATCAGAACGTTTAAATTTAGAAACTTGAATACATAAATAAATGGGAGTCAACAAAAAACATATTCATACAATATGATGCATTATTTTATTTGTTATAATAAAGACACGCCTCTTGATAACATAAAAGTAAGCATCGAAAAATGACTAAAGTATAACTAGAGATGTATAATATAACATGCTCATTCGATCAAACCGGGATTATTGATAAATCATAAAGAAGAAATTAAAATTTATGAACCATTCTATTTTATTAGCTAATGGGAAAGCAAGGAGATCTCAAAAAAAGTAAGAAGTCAAAATCCAATCTTTTTTCTTCACATTTATTTATGCTTTCTGTATATAGATAGATAGATAGATTTGTTGTTGTTGTTTATGGTACGAGCCATAAATATGGTCAAGCCCACTGACTATCGGCAATTTAAATCGATTGAGAGTCTCTCGTTTTTCAGTAACACCGACTAGGGCCAAGAGTATGACTTAGCTACGCCCACAAACGCGTTCACAACCCTTTTTATGGGACGGACTTCATTCATTGATAGATCGTAACTTAGATCTGAAAAGGAGAACGGTTACCTTTGACCTATTACCCTCATTGATATTACTTACGACATGGAGGACTTTGTGAGCACGACAGATTTAACCTGCGCCAGCCACCACACACTCGGGGTATCTTCTGACGGCGAGATTCGAACTCGCTACCTAAAGTATACAAGTCCAATGCTCTACCTGCCAAGCTATCCCGGCCCACGATTCATTTAAAACTAATATAACTGTTGAGATTGAAGATCACGATACGAACCCGCGACGCTCGGACCTGTAGCCGAGTAACATGACCATAATACAATAGTCGACTTTTTTATCGTAGATATTATCTGGCTTACAATGCTAACGCTACAGTACTCCCCCACCAGTGAGTCGGCTGAGAAGCGAACGACTTTTGTATTGTGCCAAGCATTATGGTGAGTTGCTACTTGCTCGTCAAGTGAGTCTGACAATTTTGCTGTGGGTAGATGGCGCCAAGACTGTTGCGGAAGGCTGCTTTGTCAAGATCACCAATGTAGTGATTGAAGGTTGCGATACGAACCCGCGACGCTAGGACCTGTAGCCGGATAATATGACCATAATACAAAAGTCAACCTGTATTGTAGATGTTATCTGGCTTATAAAGATAACGCTACATAACATCTGCTAGTTCAAATATTTTGTGAAAATTCGGCATTTTAGTTAAAATTCTAACAAAAATTTGATATCATTTTCGCTAAACTAAATGTGATGCAACTTTAAATTCAGTTAATTCCATAAAATGTTTTGAGTAAAATAATCTTCACATTAAAAAAAAGTAACTAATGTTTAATTCAATTTAAGATTCATTTCCTTTTAATTTTATTTATGAAATAACCGTTGTATCGTTTTTAATATAAATTCCTTTATAAAATATTATACATATATATAAGTAAAAAAAAATTAGAAGGAAAGGAGCAGAGAAGGAACTTGTAACTTTAAAACTTTGATCTATTCCGTTACAGATGACATTTTATGTACAAGAAGCGATGATGAAACTGAAGTTTGTTTCCATCGCGATACAAGGGCATTAGGGGGGCCAAAATTTTTCTTTCAGGGATTTTTATCATGGGGTTCTGTCTGACAGGGATTTCTTTGACACGTGTAGATTTAGGATAAAAAATTTAGGTGACTGTAAAAGAATGTTGAAAGAATCAATGAATTTCTTTTCTTTATCAAGATTTAGATTTAAATTGTTGTATCAAGAAGATTTATAATTTACTATTTGTAAAATCAAATATCTATTAAAAAGATTATTTATATACATATGAAAACAACAAAAAAAACCCAAGGTATCTCAAGTTAAAATTAAATTAGCATAATCTTAAATATAAGATAACAAAACTTCTTTTTTTGCATA
The DNA here is from genome assembly GCA_026289955.1 of Argiope argentata. Lineage (NCBI taxonomy): Eukaryota > Metazoa > Arthropoda > Arachnida > Araneae > Araneidae > Argiope > Argiope argentata. The sequence continues at coordinate 4,940,403 of JAOUZG010036556.1, read as the reverse complement.
CATACAAATGTAGTTGCTTCAGTTCATTTCTTCATATTCAATGATGCATTAAGAAACTTATAAGTAAAACTATTTACAAACCAAAAATTTAAGCCGAAATTCATTTCAATGTATAAAATTACTAATTTGAAGTTTAAATAAACTAAAACTTATTTCGAAAGGGTTTTTTTGGGGGGGGGCTAAGATATAGTTTGTGACAGATGAATTATTTATATATTATAAATAGTAAGTAATATCATACATTTTATCAAGTTTAGAGTTAAAGTTTTTTTTCAGTGTTTGTAAGGATGTACTAAAAGAAGCATTTTGTAATTTATTCACTATACATGCATGTGTTAAATTTTGAAGAGACTTCTTTTAAATGTCCCATAAATTTATATTTTCAAACAAGTGCACATAAATCAAACAAAAGGAAAATTTATTTATTTTGGTTACAGAAGGATGCATTGGCCTGATATTCAAAGGCAAATGTGAAAATGGACATATATGAAAGACTGCAATTATAAATGCTTGAGGCATGCATTTTCCCATGCGATCATTTTCTATTCTTGGTTGTTTATCATGCAGAAGATCAAAACTGTCCTCTTGGATTATCTTCCTATTATGTGTTATATAAAAAGCTGAAAGTACCATGGAAGACTTGGAGCTGGATTTTGTGAGAGTACAGAAATATCAGTTCTTGAGAGATTCACAAATTATTTGCGTTTTGTTATAGTTGGTTGGTATTATTACGTTTTTAGCGTAGCGGGTTCGGATTGAATGGACTTTACTTGGAGGACAGCAAAAAAAATTTATTTATAGCTATTTAAAGGATGACTTGAGAAAGGAAAACTTCAAATAAAAAAAACAATCCAGCAGTCAACAGTCACTTACAGCGTAAATGTAAGCCTTACGCACAATAAACACAGACTGCAAAACAGCTATCGTATAGCACAGCAAACAGTAAATCACAGCGAGCTCAACAACACAACGTTAACAGCTAACGTAAACACAGCTCACTAGTAAAAAACGAGAAAAGTAATCCGCTAGTCCAGCGAAAAGCTTTTTTTCCGCTAGGAACTCTAAACTAACTCACTCACTCCGGCAACTCGTCCCTTATATAGCCGAGCTAGAGGGCGCGTGAAAACACGTGGTAGAAACGCGTCGCTTCATGAAGGATCCATCGTCTACCAGACTATTCCTTTCGCCAAATCAACCCGGCTGACACGAAGCTCTTCTCCAAACGCCGCCAGCCTTCGGAGGCCCCCACTTCGTTCGCCCGCTCGTAATAGTATTCTTAAAGATCTTGACTGCATTTTGATGTTGGATGGATCAATAGCAAGCATGTCAGGAAAAAATCTAGAAATTTTACGATTCATTTAGTCACATCTTGTTCAGCAGATGGCTGGTCTTAAATGATGTATTAGACCTGCCTACAAAACGCGTATTTTCTCAGACAGTCAGTTCAAAAAAATGCACCTCTCAGTTTTAGCATGAGGAGGTATGAAATTGAAAGATAATGATTTGATGATTGATTGCAAATCCTAACCTCTCATTAAGATGTTACATGTTACCAAATCTGAAAGAAAATAACAGATTTTTAACAAAAAGAAATAATGGATAGCGCTGAAAATAAATTTATGAATTCATATCAATATGCTGAAATGTGTCCCACAGTTTTAATACTCACTTCGCTTTTATGAACATGTGATTATCGAAAACCTTCTTCTATGCTGTCTAATGAAGGTGTTATCCCTCCCTCCTCAGATTTAATTATGTGTCTTGCGCAAAGCCGAAAATATTTTGCATGACACTGCTGGATAATAATTAGAAAAAAGTACCGATCTTTGGCTCGAACCTAACATTTTTAACTGGATTGATCGTATAATCTTTGGTGATGTTTTTTTAATTATTTATCTCTAGCATGTGGTTGATACATAAGTTTAAAAGTAGTGACCAAATATAAATCTTGAACGCCTTTTTTCAACCAAAAACAACCAAATTTTGCCGTAGAACTACTATATTGCAATTACATGATCTGGTAGTAAATTTTGTTCATTTAAATTACTCAGATTTTGAATTGTTGCCTTTACGCGCATGGAAAAGAACCGAATTATATACAATCCCTTTACTTCTTAGATGCTAAACCTATCTACAAAATTTTATTTATCTAGCTCATGTTTTGATATCATTATATTCGTTTGTACTTTGGCAGCTGTACAGATAGCATCCTATAAAAGAGCTTCGATCAAATTTGTTAGAAATCTGCAAATGTAATGAAAAGAATACACACCAGATTTCATCCGTCTATCTCAAAGTTATTGTGTTTACAGAGAAACAAATTCCACAAATATATATTTTCCGGAAACGTGAAGATTTGACGAAAATCTCAAATTCGAATTTTTCATTCGAATACCAAGTAAGAATAATAATTCATAAAATAAAAAAGTACAGTATTTTAAATTTTTTTTAATTCTAAGTTTTGAATTTATTTCAAATAAACAGCAGAGCGTTCAAAGCGATCAACATTATGGCAACTTTTCCCTTAGAACACAAAATCTTGGGGTTGGAGGATGTTCATGACCTCCTGTCTTGTTTTCACCATTAAGTACATAACTCTCATGTGTAGGGTTCAAAAAATAAAAATCTAAGTACTTCTGGCCTTCGCTGCTTTGCCCAAGATCTATAGTTGTATTCAGGTGAGAGAGATAACGCCTGCCAATAACTTGACTCTAACGAGTTAACCACAGATAGTCAAACATGTTTGCTGAAAGAGGGAAAGGAATGAAACAAGGAAATAATTCTAGGAAAAAAAACACAATTTCATTCGTTTTCAAATTTTTAATGTTTTTTTTTTATTCGGCACATCAACTTTTTTTACAGATCTACTAGCCGTTTTTGGAGATCAGTTGTTTTGCTGAGATATTTCTGCATTTGATAACATTGACATTGAACTTTTCACTTCAAAAAATAATTATCATTTATTGTTGAAAGTCATGCAAATTTTTTTCTATTTTGCCAAATTTCCAAAATAAAAAAAAAAAAAAAAAAAAAAAAAAAACCCTCACAATTAATTTTTTTTGAATTTTGAAATGACTTGAACATTATTTTAGCGTAGTAATATTTTTGCAAGCCATAGCAAGAAAGCGACAAAATTAATCTAATTTTTAATTAATGGAATTTTTTAAAAACCAACAGCATCCGGAATTGCATATTTCCATCACACAAAATAGTATAAATATGCTGCATTCAATAGCACTAGATAAAATGTTCTATCCTGTAGAGTCTCAACATATATAAACACGTGATTTAGCGATTAAAGGAGCACCCGCATCGATTTAAGGCTATCTCCTTCCTGGCTTAATAAGACTTGGCGTCTAAGATGGATTGCTCTGATTGCGTGCTGGATACGAATGAGGAAGACTCTGAGTCCCGAAAAGAGACTGGGAGAGGTTCTTGAACCAATAGGATGGCATCTTCTCGATAAAGTAGGTAAAAGTTTTTTTTTTAATTTGGTACATCAATTTTCCAAAGTCTGTGGGCGGGATGGTGGATAAGCTATTGTTCTTACTTGGTGAATCAGGATCCAGCTTCTGCATTTAAACATATAAGCACATATTAATTTTTATTATAAGGTTGAGATTGATAAAACAAAGGTATTTTAAAGGAACAAACAGAGCTAAATCTGATTCATCTTCATCTTCTAAATCATCAAACTAGACTCGTCTAATTTCCTGCAATGTCTACGCCATTTCATCCGAATCACTCTATACAGATGCATATCATTTGCTTGTTATTGAATAGAAATATAATAAATTTCTACAATAACAGAAACTATTTGTATGCGTAGGAATAATAAAGCTTAACTGAAACTTTTAAAGACATGTATTAAGTAGATTTGCAAATGATAAAAAAAATATTGCATTTTTTTGTTGTTGTGACTAATGTCACTTGCCGTGGACAAGCCTCCGCTGATACAATCAGCTTAAGTCTAAGAAATGCGCCTCTTTGTTTTACATGTAGCGCCATCTAGGACCAAGAGTACGACTTAGTTACACACACGTCACAACCCTTTTTAGGGGGCGGACTACATTCACGCAAATTCATTCATACATCTCAGATCGTAATTCAGACCAGGAACAGAGAACGATTACCGCTGACCCAGTACCCCTAGTGATATTACTCTCGATATGGGGGACTTTGCGACCACGAACAGATTTTACGAGCGCCAATCGCCATACACTCGGGGAATCTTTTGTCCGGTGAGCTTCGAACTCGTAACCTAAGGAGTACGAGTCCAACGCTCTACCAACCATGCCATCCCGGCCTTATTTTTTGGTTTAAGTATCAAGCGAAATTATAAAATTTTTATTTTAATAACTGTCAACCTCTCCCCTTTCCCGCCACCCAAATAACAATTTATCTAAAAAATATTTCTGAAAGAAAGGGCAAATTTTTTGAACAAACAAAAACTTCTACGAATGTATTGATAGACATTTAGAAAACAAATAGTGTTACTTTTATAATTAAGTTAAAATATTAGTTTGATAATAAAAACAGAAATGGTACTCGTAATTTAAAAATACACGTAAAAGCGAATTCTTATGTTTATTATTAAAATAATTCCAGAGAAAAAAGCTCAAATTTATGCTGAAATAATGTAAAAATTTAAGCTTAAATGTCAAAGGGAAGACCATTGTAATATGATACAATCTAAGATAAGAATCTGCAATATGTTCTAAAAGAATAAAATTGCATTTCAATGATCCAACAGACACTAAATAACAATGCAGACAGAAATAAATAATCTGCAATAAAAAAATTTAAAGGACAGGAGTAGAATACTATTTATGAAGAATTTTCTGAAGATTAGCCGGAAATCCTTTTATTGGAAAGCATACCATTCTTTCCATTTCAGTATTCCAAGAATTCCAATTTCAATAGAATTCTATGAGATCATAATTCTTAGAACTTTCATTTACGAAAACTATTTTCGTATCTTAGTAAATTAGAGGCGCTTGGCTCAAATTTAAAAATGAATATAATTTTGTTTTCAAAGCAATTTTTGTAGAGATGTATTTTTATAACTCATGTGTTATTTAATATTTGTGATGTGAAAGTATTTTAATCCCATTTGTCCATTAATACAATGAATAAATAAATAAATAAACAAAACTAGAAGAATTTTCTCGATTTTCCAGTGTTTTTATCTGTAATGTTGTACTAGAATTACTCCAAAACAATACGTTTCTAATAATATATTTATATATTTTTTTCTCTTCTCATCATTGAATACCACATACATTTTTTATTTCTTTTAATGTAAGGTAATCATTCTATATGGTGCTTAGCTATATAATGACTCCAGAAATGAGTGTTCTTCATAAACTATAATCGTTATGTCATTTGAAGAGTTTTTAAATTAATAATATGAAATCTCTAATAATAATAACCAATGGGATTAATTTTATATACCAGCTCTATGATTGATTTCCTTGAAATTTTCTTCCATACTCTTTAATAAGATGTTATCTCCCTCCTAGAGCCTGACAAAGCCCCACATCAGAGAGGGCCCCCAAATCGAATAGAAAGTTCATTTTACGTTTCCTTCTTTAATGAACTTTTTTTAACAAACTATCATTACAGTGTAAAATCCATCAAATATATATTAGCTTTTTCCTTAATCTATCATATGAAAACAAAAAAAAATCTATATTTCGTAAATCTAAAGCTTTTTAGGGCGGAATTCAGCAAAATTTTCACAATTCCGATGAACAAATTTGGCCAATCGAAAGCCTGTATTTTGACATTATGCAAAAAGCGTGTTTACAAAAATACGGGCCCCTGCTTATTCTTTTAAAGTTTTGCATGCAATAATTAATTGAATATAAATATATATCCACCTAGAATGTAAAATTTATCTGTTGTTTTTACTTATAGTACTTGCCATGGACAAACCCCGCTGGTGCATCAGCGGATTTAAGACGAAATAAGCGTATCCCGTTTTGAAGTAGCGCCAACTAGATTCAAAAGTACGACTTTAGCTACACACTCATCACATTCACTTGCACAGCCCTTTTTTACAGAGGGGGGGGGGCATTCACAGGCCTCACAGATAGAACACAGAAGAGCAACCATGCACGAACCAGGACTCGTACCCGGGACGTGAGGAAGAAGCGCTACCTCTATGTCAGCACGCCGGAAAAATTTATCTTTTATGCATGTACAATTAAATTATCTTTTTACTGGAATTTGAATAATGAATCGGTCTGGATATATTTCATTCTGTTAGAATAAATATTCCACCTTCAAAGTCTCAATATTTATCATAATAAAATGTGACTGATAAAATAATTACCTTTCTTAAATAATGAAGTTTGTTTAGTTTTTATACAATGAATAATTTAATACATATAATAACTAAATACATATAAAAATAACTGCAGAGAAATTTGCATATTTTTTATTTAAAAATATACTAATATCTAGCTTAAAGATTATTAATATTTAGTTTTTGAGATTTAGGAGTTTCTCTCATAGATAAATGCTTAACACTAGAACTACAAAGATTTACCATATATCTATTTCTACCAACCGGTCATTTTGACCGGTTTGTTTGTTTAAGTAAACGAAATAGTAGAATTCTAGAAATAAAACTATAAATTCATAAGATAGTTTAATTTTAAGGATACATAGACTTTCCCTTTCTCAAACTGAACCTTTGAAATATTTGTAACTTCGGATATATCTTCGCATATATTTGCTATATCTCCAAGAAATTCTGTTCCTTTCGGACATCTCGGCATTTTCAGGGTAAAAACTTCTAACTGAAAAATCTTTCTGATAGTGAAAAAAATATTCAATCACAAACCACTAGCAATGTGCGCAAGAATAATGGGAGATTCTAAATTGAAATTTTACATAGGTAACGATTTCTGATAACTTATCAGTATAGAGGTTACAGACTGACTGTAGAAAGTGTCTTCATATTACATATTTAATATTTACCAATATATTACATAAACATAATAAATAGAAAACTTAGAATTTTTGAATTCCGGGAATTTTCCATACAAACATAAAAAATTCCGGGAATACACAACATGTATTCATGATATTTTCATGACCGATCAAAATGACCGGTTCGTATATTTAGGTATGACACATGGTTATTTCTGAAAACTAGAAGCGTAAGAACAAAATAATTTATAATATTATTCTATACACAAATTTAATAAAAATCATGACATTTTCGTAAAATATTAAATAAGACTTAAAGGGGAAATGGTATAAATAAATGGTGCAACCGTTCATTTTGACCGGTTCGTAGTTCTAGTGTTAAGAGAAACTTAACAACTATCTCTTTATACAACTATCTTTTAGATAAATGAGAGAGATAGTTGTGGAAAAAAAACAAACCTTCCGTTATAAAAAAATGACTCGATGTTAACATCTATTTCAATTTGATGTTTCAAAATACTTCGTTGAAGAACCATGAACAATTATGATAAAAGAATTTAATTAAAATTAAACATAACCAATATGCCAAATGTACCAGCTAGACATAAAATGTGGTTAGTATTTAAGCAACACGCGCAACAATAGCTAGTGAACCGGAAGTTTGTACTATCAGCAAATTGTGAAGACTCTTTTTGATAATCTTTCAATGTGTCTGCATATTTAACTTTCCAGTAAAATTCATTTATTCATTCCAAAACATAATTATAACTCAGCTGCCTTTTTCTTTGAACTCTATATGATTTTTTTTCCTTTTAAGGTTAAAATTAAATTTTAAATTAGAGTAATTATTCTTTTCAACTTTTCAGGTGTCAAAACATTAAAAACGACTCAAAGTTGTATTTATTTAAATAAAATTAAAAACTAAATTTTCTTGGTGCATATAATTAAGAGTTATTTATAGTGACAAATTCCTAAATCCGATAAAAGCATCTTTTGTTTATGTGAAATATTCCATTTTATAAACAGAAATATCTCGTATCTATTTATATTCAAATATATGAACCATTTACTTTTGAAAATTCTTTACTACTGTAATTACTAGGAAGAAAAGCTTTGAATTCTGTGCAATAGAAAAAGATTTTAAAAAAATATTGTTTGAAAAGCTGAAAGTTATTAAGAATCAAATCCTTCTAAAAGGTGAGTAATGGGCTCATAGATTTTTTAATCCTGTTTACGTTTTATGGCATTCAACTAATTATACTTACTAATAATTTGTTTTATCAGTATTAAAGAAAACAGACTTTCTAAAACATTAATATGCCGTTCTTGTTTTATTTATTTAGCATGATTTTTATCTCCATTTGGTTCTTTTGTGGGATTCATTTTGTGCTTTATTTGCAAGAAAAGCATTTTATAAACTAGCAGATTAATTTTTGAATTAATTTTCAGCCCTTAAGAGGATCAGGAAAAAGATGAAAAAACTTTTTTAGTAATTAATTTAGAATTTTGAAATATTTTGTACTAATTAGTCATCTAATTAATAAATAATTTTGCAACAAAAATTTTAGAGAATTTTTTTAACTTTTCAGTGAATTTTTAAAAAGGAAACGTGGAGTGATTTAAAATCGCTAAACTCAAAAATTTCATGGTTAATTTGCCAAAAAAAAGCATTAAACACAACTAACTATATGAGTTTTAATTTTGAGAAAGCAATTAAAAAATATTAATTCAACAGACAATAAGAAATATTTGAATAAAAAGTTCTAAAAATTCAAAGATTTTTTAAATTAAAAATCAATACTTTTAAAAAAAAAAAATTTTTTTTTTTCAAATTTTCCCAATCAGAATTAAAACAAAATGTTTTAAAAAGATATTTTCAAATTTCACCCTTTAATCTTTATCGTTTCTTTATTTATACCAATCTGAATACAAGAAATCTTGAAGAAATGCATCATGGAGAAAAATGCGTTTTAAATGTGTACAACTTTCCACTTTTTTTTTTCTTCAATTGAACGTCTTAAAATTCCAACATCTTTCCATCTGAAGATAGTCTTTGAAATATAGGCATGATTTTAGCAAAATCATCTGGCAGATGAGTTGTAAAATCCCGTTTTTGCATTGGGATTTCTTTTATGCGAGTGGGAATCTGCATTTGGAAGAGATTTTGAAAAGTTTTAATAAATATTTTAATTTATAAAAATACTAAGCATCAAGCTGAATTTTGAAATTTTTGGTAAGAATTTCCAAAGCCATAAATGTATAAAATTATTTTTACTGACTTTCAAAAATGTTTTTAATAATATTGATGTAAAAGAGAGATAATATTTTTTTTTAAAAAAATTTGTGAACTGATAAAAATTTATTTAGACTTTTGTTATGCTAAAATTCAAACAGTTTTCATGATGTTATGAATTTTGTGTAAATTAGATGTAAATATGTATGAATTTTTGTGTAAATATTTGTAAATAATTTAATTGTATGAAATTAATTGTAATGGAATCGCGCGTCAGCGAGAAAAGATGGTTCTAAGGGGATTTAAAACAGATGATCGCCATATTTGATTGGCGATGTCTACGTATTGGTAATGATGTCGTTAACGGTTTTTACTAAACGGTAAAATGTGTAGTAGAAGCTAAGAAGTAAAAAATTTTCGTAACAATATTGTTACAAGCGGGCGTGCGGCACGAAAACTCGCCAAGGTTGGCCACGTTTGGCGAGGAGCCTCGCGCCAGCTTGATTGGTTTGGCGAAAGGAATAATCTAGTAGCCGCTAGATTGTGCGCGATGTTTTGAGAATTTTCACGAGACTCAGGTGCACGCGCTTCTCGGCTATATAAGGACGAGTAGCCGGCGTGAGTTAGTTAGTTCATCACATTTCACATTTCGCTGCTCGACCATGGAGGAGAGCAGTCGTCAGGAAATTGGTCCTGATCCGCCTATTGATGCTCCGATGGCCACGTCGATGCTCTGGTCTATGATGAGTAAACCAGTCCATTCTGCCAATAAGAAGAAACGGTTGGGTGCCGGATCTCAGGAAAACCTGTCAAGTTCCATCAACAATCCGGTGCTCCAGGGTGAGTCAGATTCAGTTTTGGATATTGGCTGTGTTAGTAATAAAAAGGACGAGGTTTTCTCCTCTCCCCCTAAAAGAAAATCTGCTAAGTCAACTAATGTTAATAATGTTGCCCCACAAATTAGTGTAAATAATCGCTTTGCTGCTCTGAATGATGAGCAAATGGATTCCTCCTCTGATAATGCTTCGGTGTCTAAAGTAACAAATGATAATGATAAAAATTGCACTAAGGATAAACCTCTCAAAATTCCCCCCATCATGTTAAGGTATATTAAAAATTACTCTGTAATACTTAAGGAAATTAAAGAAAAATTTGACATTAAAGAAAATGTTTTGGCTAATGATTTTATTAAAATTTTCCCAGCGACTTTTCAAAATCATGAAGAACTCTGCAAATTCCTTAAGGACAAAAATCTTGAATACTATATTATCCCCCCGAAAAACAAAAGACCAGTAAAGATCGTTATCAAAGGGCTACCTATTGATTTTGAAACTGAACTAATTAAACTTGACTTAAACGACCGCGGTTTTGCCGTAAATAAAATCACTAGATTAACGCAATACAAAACTAGGAAGCCCCTGCCCATATATTTAATTGAATTAAATAAAAACGATATAGTAGACGAAATTTTCAAGGTTACTGAAATTGGTTATCTAAAGATTATGGTTGAAAATTACCGGGGACGGTTTTCCGTATCCCAGTGTTTCAATTGTAATCTTTTTGGACACACTGCTATAAATTGCTGCATGCAGCCGCGCTGCCTCAAATGTGGAGATGCACATATCACCCGTAATTGTATTCAAAGAGATAGAATTGAGACACCCAGGTGTATTAACTGCGAACAGCTGGGGCACACCGCCGCGTATAGAGGATGCCCCAAGTTCCCTAAAATTACTTCTTCTAGGCAAAATAGAGCGAACTACTTTTCCTCTAAAATTCGGCAAGAAAATCTCTCTTATGCCAGCTCTCTCAAAACCAATCTCCCCCAGCATGAACCCACAGATCAATTCATCCCATCTCAAATTCCTCCTCTTGTTAATGAAGACTTAAGTGATATGATTAATGCATTCAACGAAATTAAAAATCTCTTTCACATATTCCCCAATTTAATTAAAGAATGGACTTTACTTGAGGACAGTAAATAGCTGTAAATTTATTTACAGCTATTTACAGGGTGACTTGATAAAGTAAAACTTCAGATAAAAACAATCGAGCAGTCAACAGTCACTTACAGCGTAAATGCACGTCTTACGCACAATAAGACTGCCAGGCATATATCTCATAGCACTGCAAACAGTAAATCACAGCGAGCTCAATAACACAACGTTAGCAGCAAAAGTAAACACAACTCACTGATAACAAGCGAGAAAAGTAATCACATCGTCCAAAGAGTCGCTACTCTTCCGAGAGAATCTCCATTGCGGTAACCCGTCCCTTATATAACCGAGCGAGCGAGCACGCGAAGCTCCGGAAAACACCGCGAGCGATCCAGCGGCAACCAGACTATTCCTTTCGCCACACCAACCCGGTTGCCACCAAGCTCTTCGTCAACCGTCGTCAATTGCTCTCTCCTTCCGCGTGCATTCGCCCGCTTGTAACAATATACAAGCTTAAAACTAAATTTATAGATTTCCATCACATTTTGATCAGAATATGTTCAGAGGAAATATGTCTCACTGGCTTTTCGAATATAAGTTAGCACGATGATTACAAAACGAAGAGAGCTAGATAAATAAAATTTAGAAAACATATCTAGCATTTGCCGCGTAGACGCCTATCAAATTTTTACTAGATCTAACAAAGGGTTGATCGTCTGTTGGTCTGTACTTAAACACGCATGTAAATGAAATGATTAATAAACCCAATGGCTTAACTATATCAAATTTGGTGCGTGCTTTTGTTAATTTCAATGCAGTTTTGTGCCAAATTTTTTGTTTTAATTGGGCGAGAAGAAAGCGTCTGAAACACAAAATTCAACTTTTGGATATTATTAGCGGCATGTTGGAACGATCACCCAAAATCCCACGGCAGATTCAGTAACAATGCTAATTCATGCCAAAGTTGAATATTTCGTTCATCAATGTATTAACTGAGATAGCATCGTTACTGGAAAGTATACGAGAAAGTTTAGGGGAGACACTCTAGCTGGTTTAGATAAGGTTTTAACGTAATTAATTTGTCAATATGGTTATGTTACTCTTTATCATGTCTCATGAACATACCGAATTCACATCTATAAGAAACATTATTCAAGTGTAGATTTAGTATTAACACAGTGCATGAAATGAAACAAATACGAACTTGATTTGACAAAGTTGTATAATAGTATTCTAATAGTTTATCATTCTTAACATTTTTATAAATTTATTTATTTTGAAAAAAAGGCCTATAATTTTTTTAATCGATTTGCTCAAGCTACTAACACCGTCATAGTTAGTATAGTTTGAGAATTTCATATTCTATCCTTAAATCATCTGATTAATCCAGTTTTATATCGCTCATCATGAATATACCATTGGCGTTTTGGGCGAATAGAAATACAAATACCTTTGGGCCGGGATAGCCTGGTAGGTAGGGCGTTGTTCGCATTTCTTGGGCTGCGAGTTCAAACCAGCCAGCCGAAAACTCTCCGTGTATGTGTGGTGGCTGGCGCACGTGAAATATGTCCTGGTCACAAAGGGGAATGTGTCACTTGCGCTCAATCCCATTAGAGCTAACTCATTAGAGGGTGTCTTTTGCGCTCACATGGTAGGTTTACTGGGATTTAATCACCTTTGGCAGGAAAACTTGGCGTGCATCTAGAGGGGCTATAGAGAATGCGCGTTTCTCGCATTGATAAGATTAAGTGAGATAATTAAGGGTCCTAATCTTCGAAATATTCGCTTTTTTTCTCACGGTAAAAACTGATAAATGTTCTTTAAAAAAGCTTGGAACATTTTTGAAATTTTATTTTAGGTTAGGTGCTTGGTGTATTTGCTTTTTTTCCCCTCCGTTATTTTGACTCGATTTTAAATATGAATGACAATATTGAAGTTTCCGAAACATCAAAAGGAAAACCATCAGTTGTTTATAATGGATATCAATATCGGAAGTATCGCTGTAACCTGGGAAATGAGGTAACATGGCGTTGCATTAAAGAAAAGTCAGAAAAGTGTAAAGGACTGCTAAAGACAAAAGACAATTGTGTTCTCTCTGAAATGCAGCATTCTTGCAATCCCGATGAAGCTAAAATCGACGTGAAGAAACATTTAGTAGAAATGAGAAGGAAAGTTCGTGAGACTGATGAATCAGTCACAAAAATATACCATGAGGAGATGTCACCTCTTTTTCAAAGTGGATATGGATTTTTGACGGAAATTCCTACTTTATCCTCCATCAAAAGTAATTTACATAGATTAAGAAGAAAATTACAAGGGATTGCCAATGAAGTCACTACAGCAAGTGAAATACACATCTCCATGGAACTGTTAAATCTGAATGATTCGTCGAGTTTTTTGCTCGCTGATACGACAGCTAATGAGTCAAATGAAAGAATCATTGTCTTTGGAACTTCAAAAGGCAAAACTATTCTTCAAAAATATAAAAAATTCTTTTCAGACGGAACATTCAAAACCTGCCCTAAGCAATTTCTGCAGCTCTATTCTTTACACGCAGATATTGGAAGCAATTTACAAGAAATTAATATTATTCCAATTATATTCGCACTTCTCCCTAATAAAAAACAAACTACTTACGAAAAACTATTCAATATTTTGAAAGAATATAACTGGAATCCTGAATGTTTGACTATGGATTTTGAAACTGCGGCTATAACAGGCGCGAAAATAGTGTTCCCTGCAATAGAAATAAAAGGTTGTAATTTTCATTTCAACCAATGCTTATGGAGGCAAGTACAAAGTATAGGCTTGGCAGAAGTTTACAAATCCAATGCAGAAATTCGACTCCATGTTCGTATGTGTGCTGCTTTGGCTTTTCTGCCAGAAGAAGATTTGGATGATGCATGGATGAAAATTCAGGAAGACAGTCCTCAACATTATCTTTTAACAAAATTTTATGACTATTTTGTTGACCAGTGGCTTGAAAACACCACGATTAGTGTTGACATGTGGAATCATTACAAGAAACTGCATAGAACAAACAATGCTATAGAAGGATGGAACAACAAAATAAACTTGTTAATTGGAAAGTCACATCCAAGAATAGAGGAACTGATTCGTTTCTTAAAAAGGGAAGCTGAATACAGTGACTTTTTAGCAGCAAGGAAAGAGTTAAATTTAGAGGGGAAACGCAGAGCGAAAAAATATATAAATCTAGATGATAGAATTAACCGAATAGTAGAAAAATATTCTTTTGACAAGGACTTAAAGAGCTGCCTTGTAACTCTCGCTAATACAACAAAATTGTTGTAAAATTATTTTGAAGCAATGAATAATGAAATTTTATTTGAAAAAAATTTTTTTTAATAATAATAATAGTTGGTAAATAATTTGTTGTAATAAAATAGAATTGAAAAAAACTAAGCAAGTGTAAACTTGAAGAAATAAAATTCTTTTAGGTAATATGAATAATTTTTCATGCATTGGTTACTCATTCTTATTTTATTTTTTATTTATTTATTTATTTTGCATATATGAATCTTTTGACTTAAGATCATTGATTAAAATTGTATTTAACTTGCAGTGTGATAAATAATATTTTGTGTATTTTAAAAACTTTTGAATTGAAATAATTTATTTGATTTGTGTTATATATTCGAATAATAGCATTTTGTAAATAAACTATTTACATATACTTACAAAAAGTTTTTTTTTATTGATATATTGCATAACCACTTTAAAATGTTTAAAGAAATTTTTAAAAAGCAATGTCTACTACTACTAAATAATTTTATCTAACTATCTTAAAAATTATGATAAAAGATGATGATGAAACTGAAAGCAAACGCATTTCCTTAATACTTATTACTAACACTTATTTACTATCATATTGGACATACATTATACTTCAAAGATTCTAAATTATTCAGCATAAAATTATAATATTTATTTCCTTGCAAATTATAAATTTAAACAGCACTTATGCTTTAAAAAAACCCATCTTAAAATAGTTAAATATTTCAGTTGGGGAAAAGAATCTTTATATAGATACCATCAAATAAATTAAATAATTACATAACAATTTATATAATTTGAATAAAATTGTCTTCAACAGAAAATGAAACAAAGTTTATTTTCCCTCATATAAATGTAAGGCAAGCAAATGTCCAAATTACATCAATGTTTGAAATTTTTAAAAATGAAAATAAAATACTTATTACATTTTTACTCTTTCCTTAGAACTTCTTAATTTGTTTGAATATTATATTAAGCAAAGCTATAATTTATACTAAATATAGAAAAATCATTTAATATCCACCATATTTGTAATATAGTCAAAAATAATTAAATAATCTTTGAAAAATTGTCCTTAAAAACTATAAATGTATCACATTTTAGAATAGCGAATATATGTAATAATTGTTCATTTGTCAAATATTTGTAATATAGCTGGAAAGAAATTGAAATAATGTTTGAAAACTGGGCGTTAAAAACTATAGGTATATAAAATTTTTATAATAATAATTGTTGTAGATATAAGAGTGTCAAATTTTTTTTTAACGTCTATAGCTTTCATGTCATTCTAATAGAAATAAAATTACACTAACATTTATTTAAATCAGATTCCTAATGAAAAAAAATTAAGAAAAAAATTAATTAGCATTAATTTGATTATGAGATTCTGCCAGTTATATATATGTCAACAGATAAATAATAGATAATAGTGTTTTCTGAATTTTTTATGCAATTCATTTATTAGGAAAAAAAATATCTTTTGTTTATTTCAACACATATTTATATCAAATGCCCTTTTGAAAAACATTTTAAATCATGTGAATATTAACATAATTAATACTGCTGTTATACAGAGAAATGTCTTGTAATATCTGTTAAAAAATGCATATTTTACAAAAAAAAAGATAAAGAAAATAGATGCCTAAATTGAACATTTTCACACGCGAAATTCGAAAACTATATCTTAGTTGAAATAGGTTATCTTATACTCAGGTAATTGAATTTTGAGGCCATGACAAAACATAAGTTGTGGCTTCAGATTCAGATTTTAGTGATACAACTGTAAATATTAATAGTAAAAAAAATCTAATGTAATTGGTCAGAAAATAGAATGATTTGCGCTTTCCGCACAATTATCATTCTATAAATTTTGTTTCCTTCACCATTATAATTATTATGTTAAGGAGAATTTTTTTTTGATATTGATTACTTTAAAAGGAATATTTTCAAAACAGCATAAATAAGAAAAAACTGTCACATTTGAATCACCAAAATAGAATTTCTTCTTTCTAAGAAATACACTTCAAAGTAGAATAAAATGTAATATATTAAAATTGTTTCATCGATTCAATTAAAGAAAATGGTTCCCCAGAATACATCACTAATCTCTTTAAGCTCAATAATACAAAATACATTTTGATTTTCGAGTTCATATCAACATATAAAATCTAAACTCAAATTTGATATTTTATGAACTGTAGAATTTCTTTTTTTATTCGTTTATTCCTCAAGGTGTAAAAGCACACATATTGTTTGGTGCCTTTTTATATAAATTATGATCTTTTTGCTTCAGTTTTTTCCAACTCCAATTACTGACAATGATTATAACTGCTTTCTGAGTGTAAAGATAGAACTCTTGATCTGAACATCAAATTTAGGAAATAATTTTAATTCTAATTTAAGCCATTTTGGGGGAACCTCCCCCCCAAAAAGAATAACCTAACATTATTCATTTCAAACTGTTTAAATTCTATTTCTGCTTCGCTTAAGCCTATAACATATTTATAACATTTATTTAAAAAAAAATAGCCTGGAATTGTATTAATTAAAGGGTTTTAAAATTTTCCCAAGTTAACACCTTCGACACTTATACAGAATTGCATCATCTTAATAACACTTGGGCATACGTGATGATTGCATAATTCATTGATAATTCTATTGGGCATAATTCGTACGATATAAGGACTGACTTTTTGATTTAGTCAGCAATGATTTATCAAATATCCACTGATAAAGTTAATTCATTTCTTATTTCAGATATAACGCCATTAAAAATTAACTGAATTTTTCGGTACCATACTGTATACTTTTGATGAAAACGGGACCAACTAAAGAGCTTTTAAAAACAGAAATATGCAGATTATGAACAGAAAACTGCAAGTGATAATGGATTTTTTTCAAAAATAATTATTTTTACTTTCCTAATCGTTAAAATTTTCCTAAACGTGAAAATAATGTTTCTATCTAGATCAAAGCAACATTTGTCTTCCCAGAAAACATTTTTTGGAAAAGGAAGATTTGATTTTGCTTAAGAAACAGCCTATTTGTTTGATTTTAGATGCCGATCGTGTATTCTGTATGAATACCACTTATTAAAGTTGAAATATTCTTTCCACTGTCAATTTTGGACTGTTGGGCTCTAGATTGACTTTTTCTAATCTAGCAAAACAGTAAACTAAAAAATAGAGAAAAATGTCAATTTTTTTTCATCATATGTATGGCACTTTATTCTCACTAGTTCTGTCCGGTTGAAGTTAGGATCCTACTAATTTCAACCACTAAGCCTATTAAAATGTTGGGAACCAAAAACGTTATTGTATTCTGAAAGGAGGGAAGCATTATGATTGCATATTATATATATATATATATATATATATATATATATATATATATATAAACATAAACTATGACCAGATCTTTTAAATTTAAAACTAAGCATATTTGCACATTTTCTGGATAGAAGTGTTAAATTTTGTACGTATAAATGAAAATAAAAGAAAAATTGTACTACGTCAAACTTGCAATTGTGACGAACATATAAAAATTCATTTTTTGAAATTTTTGTTCAATTGCCTACCTTATTTAATGAAATTTTGTATTTTGAAGTATGTCTGGATGCAGCATTTAAAAAAGAAAAAAAACTTATTTCTAAGTGCAACGATGCAATGCTTTTTAGAAAAAAAGGTGAGTTCAGAAACCTTACTGACATAGCTATGTAATGAGTCTTATCTTACGCCTTAATATTTAAACATTTATTATTGTAATTTCAATTTCGGTCACAATAAAGGTTCAGTTTACATGAATGTATACTTTTGGCAAGAAATTCATGGACGAAAAAATAAGGAAAAAATAGAATGAATAAAATATAAAGTAACATATTTAATTTCTAGCTTTCTTTCATGCTCAAATCTAGGATAAATTGAAAATTGGTATTAAATCACTGGTAGCGCTTTTAAGAAAATTAGAAAGAAATTTACTACATGCTTACCTGCGAATAAAACTTTAGCACAAGATGCTGTATCTGAGAACTAAGCGTTTTAATTTGTATTTTTAGATACGGCATATAAATATTCTTTTTGGTACATTAGATTATGTATAGTTAAATCTGACAGTAAATGAGCTAAGAAATGAAGTAATGTATTTCAGATTTGAAGGAATTTCAGTAATTATCAAAACTTTCGATTTGAAAATATGTTTTTCTCCCTGAGAATTAACCAGCAGCTGTTTTTTGAAATTTTAAAAATGATTCTTGTAATTTATTTTAGCCGAAACGCTTATTATTTTGCAAAAACGGATAACTTATTTGAACAGCTTTAACGTAAATTTTTTAAGGTCATTTCAAGTATCCGTTTGTAGAATATATATACATACAAGCATGCATACATATTGAAAAAACTAAACCTTATTGATATCCATTTAAATTTGAATTTAAAAAAAAACTTTCCGTGTTTTTTAAATTTTTTAAAATAAAATTAAACTTTAAGACATATAAAGATTAAATCCTCCTAAAACTAAAAATTATAATTCACTTTAATACATTAAATTTGTATTACGCGCTTCAAAATTATAATTTTTATAAATGTCTTCAGTGTAGGAAAATTATGAACATGTTCCTTCATAGTAAATTTTTAAAGCAAATTTCGCTCACTCTACTTATTACTTTTATCAATGGTTTGAAACGCGGTAACGGTCATTAGCATTTTTCCCACGGCAGCCTTTTAACGTTATCGGAGATATGGAGTGTCATTCTCACTTTGACAGTAATTGATTACCATATGGCGCACATTGTAAAATCGCCAAATTTTACATACAAAGATAAAAGTTACAATGTGGTACACTTTTTAAGGCTTGAGCGCAAATGACACCCTCTAATGAGTTAGCTCTAATGGGATTGAGCGCAAATGACACAGAACCTCACAAAGTCCTCCATGGCGAGAGTAATACCACTGAGGGTACTAGTTCAGAGATGATCATTCTCTGTTCCTTAGATAAATTACGATCTGTGGATGAATGAATAAAATACATGAATGAAGACCGTCCCGTAAAAAGGGTCGTGTGTGACGTGTGAGTAGCTAAGTCGCACTCTTGGCCCTAATTGGCACAACTGAAAAACAAGAGACGCTCGTTCGACTTAAATCGCTGACAGGTCTTTCAGCGGGCTTGAAAATTGCCATAAGTAACAACAACAGAATGCCTTTTCCTTATTTTATTCTGCCAACAACACTTAGCAAAAATATTGAAAAAAGAGCAATGTTTCCATTGATAAGCGGAACAGGAATAGCATCTTCACTTGCAGCAATCAGAAAACAATTCATTATGTGATAAATGGAGTTCAGCTAATGGATTCTATTCTTGGTTCGCGTCCTTTTCCATTCACGAGAAATCATGAAGTGACAAGACAGGTATTCCTGAAAGAGCGAATATCCAATCGAAGAAATTCAAAAATGTTATATTTGTTTACAAAATAATTTTTTTTGTTTTGTTTCTGTTATAAAAAATATTAAAAAAACGCGTTATATTGTGTTAGCTAACTGGAAAACCTTCTCATTGTTTGAGTTAACATATTTGCTTACACAGGAATTGAGAGTTTATTTCACTTCTTAACTTTTGGACAATTCGCACATGTTTCAAATCGATATTTTTTATAACATGATTATTGATATTTGCTTTTCGTTATGGCTTTTAATTTTAAATTATTATAATTAGATAATATTGTGCGTTTTTATAAAAAAATTAAGAAATTATTCTTTTTCCAAAAAATTTTTGATTTTAAAAATTAATCTTTTTAGTACTTGTCCGTAGTAACGGCAATTGAAAAGCGCCAAGAAATTTTTTATGGCCAATTTGGCGGTTTCAATCATTATACTATCATGCATGTGATTATATAATTTGATACTTGACTGTACTTTTATAATTTGGCGAAATTTTTTCTTGACCCTTTTTGATTACCGTTAAAACCGAATTGTCCCCCCCCCCCCAAAAAAAAAAATTATTTCATTTATTTGTCTATGATGTCCTTTTTAAAATAAGCAGTGGACTCGCCAAAATATAAAGTTTATTAAATAGTCAAAAAAGATTGGTATATTAAAAAACTTAATGGTTTACCATTGTGATAAAGGGGATAAGTATCTCTAGATATGCAAGTCCTTCAATGAGTGAAGATCTAAAATTCCAAGTTGCGATTTCTCAAAAAAACGAAACAAATTATTGCCAAAGAGATATTAAAATGTTGGTGGCAACATATTTTTCAAAAAAAAAAAAAAAAAAAAAAATCTAGTAAATACGACATAAACATTTCTTTCTCTCTCTCTCTTTTTAATGCAGTTTATTTGGGCCATGCACAGACAATTGCTCCATAATTTAACTTAATTACGGAATAATAAATATACTTATTTTGATCATACTGGTCAAACTGAAAATGAAATGCTTGACCATTGAGCATTGGCACCGTGTATACATAACTTGAGGTATATTAAAACAATTCGCTTTTATTTTTTAGAACAAAAGAATTTTCTAAGAATTGAAAAAAATATTTAATTAGACTAAATTTTGTATTTCATTTTGCATTTAAAGGGATATATATATATATATATATAAATCTTACAATTTAAATACTAACATCTTATTTATTTTATTGAGAGAGAAATTAGAAAAACAAACGCTACCATCTTTAAGTATTCAAGTGATTTAAAATCTCTATATACGAGTAAGATTCTTAAGAAACGATTTCAACTTTGAAGCAAAGCTTAGTGCTATAACAGTTGTTGTATTCCAAAAATTAGAAGTAAAAATATTTTAAACCTTTAAATTAAAAATACTTAATTTCAGTTTGTTTCTATACTGAAAAATGTTTTATTATTGGACATTTAAAAGCAAACAACCCCTTATATCGTTAGAAGACTTTCATGCCGGCGTCCTGGCATCTGGGTAGAGCGTATTCTGCGTGATCTGGGCGTCCCGGTTCCGGCATGGTTGTTCTTCTATGTTCTATCTATAAAGAGATTGAATGTGCCCCCCCCCCCTGTAAAAAGAGGCTGTGCAAGCGAATGTGATGAGTGAGTTGCAAAAGTCGTACGGTTGTCATTACTACAAACAAGGCACGGTGTTAGGCTTAAATTGTTAATTATCTCAGCGAGCTTGTCCATGGTAAGAACCATAAGAAACAATAACAACAAAACTTTCATAACATATTTTCAAATAAACAGCAAATGCGTTAGTGATTATTTGATATGGGAAATAGCAGTACCTCAAAAGGACGGTTACTAATCGACAATGTTTTAATAAACTAATTATATGCTTATTTACGATATAATGTTTACACTGGCTTTGCGTTTCTGTACACGGTTATTTTACATGGTTTATTATTTGATTACTTGGAGAATGGGTTGAAGAATAGAATTTGCCAATGTGATTTCAAAAGTGTTGAGATTCTGATTTTTGAATCGTTTCCAGCTTAATGTTTCCCAATGCACTTTTCGCAACATCTATAGCCCCGCAGAACACTTTATGAGCGACTTTTGTCATAGCCAGATTTAAATCCCTTAGAATACTTTAAGGAGACATTGTATATATGAAAAATCCTCAAAATATTGACGCTTTTAATTAGATGTTAGATCTTGATCCATTCAAAATATGTAAAATTTCCGAACTAAATATTTATTTATTCATTTAACAATTTTCGATCCATAACAGAAAGTTAACAATATTGCCACAAGCCTTTTTTTCGAATTGATTGCTAGAAAACAGTCCGATAAATATAAATTTCAAGATACAATCTGTATGTTTAAAGTAATAAGCTAGTTGAGTCAACCAATGAGCAAGTTGTCCAGTACCGCCAGTTTTTGATTCAAATGAAATTTCATGACTTCTAAATACATCATAAAGGGTCACTGCCTTCAGCAACCCACTATTTATGAGGGTTTTTTTTTTTGAAATTTGTTTATTAATGCAAGAATTTATAAATTTAATCAAACCTGAATGTGAATATAAAAATATATAACTATTCACTTCTAGTAAAATCTAGTAAAGTCTAAATAATACAGTTAGAAATTTTATTATAAAAAAATAAATGTTTCAACATACAGTGCAAATATGATTTTTAAAACGGATGAAATAGATGAATCCTTACAATAAATAATATAAAATAAAGTCAGGTTTTATATAAAGCTAATGCATTTACAAACATTTCATTATATTGCTTACATTTTTGTTACGATTATGACTACATAAGCGAACATGATTTAACAAAATAGTTCAGACTACAAAAAATTCAGAGAGAAAAATATTAAATAATAAACAGACAAAATTATATATATTTTCAATAAATCCAGCACTGAAAAATGTTCATACAAAAGATGAGATAAAACCTCCAAAATGATTGCTATAAATAGTCCTTACTTCCACATTAAGAATACCTAACAGTCAGGGTGCCTTTTCGAAGAATGAAATGCAAAATTCTGAAAAAAGTCTGCATATGAGATAGTTTTTTTTACACTTTTTTCAGACAATATATCTGATATTAAATAGTATTAAAGACAAAAGACAAGCGATTTGAAGGAACAGTTTTTGATTTGTTCAGCAAATAAGTTTTTTAAAAAAAACGTTAACATGATGTGATTTTTGAAAGTTCTTTTAGCAACAGCAATTAAATTTCAAAAATATTAAATGGCAACCACTCATGAAGGGGGATAAAAAGTGGATGGAATTTTGTTCTAAAAGAATGAAGATATTGTTTTAAATTACAATTTTGTTTGTTATCTATTAACTTCAATAAAAGAAACTTATTTATTCTGGACATGATATGTTTACTTACAATGTAGCATTACAATTTTAGGTTGATTAACTATTAGTTGCAAGCCTATTTTGTGCAATTGTCAATTGGCACAGACTCAAGGCTGATACTTTACGTGCTCTGGGGCTCTGCATGCTGCTAACAGCAAGAATCAATGCATGACTAAATTCTTCAGGGTATTTTTTCAAAAGCAAACCAACTAGCCCAAGAGGCATAAACTGTAGTATCATGTGAGCATCATCTTTCGCACAGAGAACAACTTGTTCTAGAAATCGGATGGGGAAATAGGATCTTGCACTCATAGTTGCATCGGAAGCAATCACCAACAATGTACGCATCACATCTGCAATAGCTTTGTTGATAGGATTAGCAACTGCATTACGCATTTGCTCATCATTTAAAGATTGCAATTCAAATGGAGTATCTTCAAGAAGCTCATTATTGCTGCGATGCATTTTACTGGATCTATTATAATCAGCAGGATCTCTGGCATCAAAAATGTCTACCTCCCGATAACTTCGCTTGCAGCCAGATTTAATTCCACCAGTGGCAGAACACAGTCTTGACTGTAGAGCAGCGTATGTTGTGATAACTGTTAAACGAGCCAGCGCTGTACCATAGGGTTCTGCCAACTGCTCTTGATGATATTCATTGTACAAATAAAATGGGAGGACATGCAACAATAAAGCCAAAGCACACTGCTCTATATCTAAATAGAATATACCAGTAATCATATCCACAGCACGGTTTATATCTTTCAGAAACTGGTAACCAAGAATTTGCCGGACAAGACTATCGCAGAACCAACGTGCTCCCCCAACGCATAACAAAGTGTCAAAATATCGAATAGACCTTAAATCCAACCATCCTCGAAAGTGCACTTCATGAAAAACATCATCTAATATTTTGCCTAAAGGAAGTTTCACAGTTAATCCATGAGGTATTAAAGGGGCACACCTATTTTTTCCTTGTTTAGGGGGATGTAAATCAAACATCATTATATTTATAATACCCATCATCAAAACTGACCGTTGCGGGTAGAAGTTCTTTTCTTGATCAACACCCTGCATTTGAGGTGTTTGTCGGCCACTTCCAGATGGTGATTCTCCGGGGGATGTGGCAGGTTCTGATAAAGGTTGAGTAAACTGTTGAAGCATATTTATAGGCTTAAGTCTCTCCTGATGGTGAAGAACACTTATATAATTACAAAGCCAAGCAGATATGCAAATAGGAAGAAAGCAATATTGTCCTTTAATATGATCTAAAATTATTTTGACCTTTTCTGTAGATAATGCCCCATGTTCCCATGCAAGCAATATTTCTTTCGCTGCTGCAGGTGCATTGATACACACTTCATGCCATTTCACTTGATGAGTTTTAATTTCTTGATCTGTGTTCATAAATTGCTGGAGCAACATATCAATATTTTCTTGATCACATCTCCATAATGCTACATCAGGGGATTTGAATTTTCCACCTTCAGATAAGCATTCAGTAATCCACTGTATAAAAAATGAGTCCTTTTTCCCAGCATTGCTTATGACCACGTCTATCCCGTAATACTGAGTGACATAAAACAACAACAAAAAAGTAACATCAAACATCAGAGCTCTTGTTTGAGATGCTTTAACAGTCTCATTACTTACAAACTTATTATATTCATTATACTCAATAAGCTTTGAAATGAAGGAATTCAATTTTCCTGTAGCAGAGAAAGCAGCCAGGATCAACTTGAAATTCTTAGGAGGAAGAATATGACATAAAAATTGCAACAGAGGCTCTTGTATTTTCGAATAATCAGAGTCCAAGGATACTAAAATTCGTTTTAAGGTATGTTCAGCTCTTAGAACTAATTGAACACTTGCTTGTCCCCTTTCTGGAGTTGGTTTAGGTGTAGGGGGCTTCGTTGGTAGTGGCTTGGTTGCCTGCCCCTGCATGTTTTGATTCTGATTTATCTGTGATGGAACTTTAGAAGTTTCTGCTTGCCTGCGAGCTGCAAGCTTGTTAGCCTGGGGTTCAGTTAAAAGTTTCACTCTGCAGAACTCTTTACTTAGAAATGATAAACTATCGCAATTGCTTCTCAAATCGACTTGATCCAGAAGAGGTCCGTAATACAACAGCAGATCTACACCCTTTTCAAATGAGTCTTCTTCATTATCTGTTTGAACTGCATCAATGTTGCATATCAGATTTGGTAGCTTGAGAAAAGTAAATGCAAACCATTTCAAATCATCTTCAAAAGTACCCGAATTATCAGCTATTCCAATTAAACATGCGCGCATAATTTCGCAATAAAGCTGTGACAATTTAAAATTTTGAAGTTTTTTAATCATTAGTAAATGATTTACAAATGCTCCAATATCATTTGCAGGACTTAGAATAGCATCAATTACAACCATTATGTTAATTGTACTAGCTATTATTTGAATTTTATTGTTGCTTTTTGGCATTTGTTCTGCTGGCATCATTGGTATATTATCAACAGAATTTACAAGGCTTAATGCTCCTTCAATGATTTCTCGTGTGACATTAGTTGCTGTGGGAACTAAATTGATTTTTTCTTCAAGCTCTTTATGTTTTTGAAGCATTTGAGCATACATACTCTGGTCTTCAAACTTTCCTACATACAAAAGAGACTTGATGAAAGTAGAATTGCTGAAATAGAAGAGAGCCTCAAAAGATTTTTCCATTATTGATATATGTTCAGGACTCTGTTTCAATTCACTTAGCTTTGTTATGGAATGATAAACACAAGCATATAACCAATGAGTTATACTAACAACAGCCTTGCATAAAGCTATACACTCTTCTTCATTGCCGTGGCAACCAATTCTAGATTGAAAAGTTTTCAGAAGATCCAATAAACTCAAAATGCAGTATGGTTTGTAGAAACTCTGATATCGTCCAATGCTAGACAAAACAGCACCATAGGATACTACTCTTGAGCTTAAGGAATGCATTAAATAGGACATAAACAGACTATTTGGGCCAGGGCCAACTAAGGCTTGTTGTAGTATACAGTCAGCTAGATCATAAACATCACCACTTACACCTCTTGGAAGCACACTTTTTATTCGGTAGCCCCATGTCACATCTGTCCAACGCTCTCTCCAAGCTTGCAATAAAAGGGACTTAATATTTCTAGTCTTGCTAGTATCCATCGTCTAAAAAAGAAATTAACATTAATCATTCAATTTTTTTTTAAGATTCTAAATTCAAAAACACATAAAAACATTACACTATTGTTGAGCTTTTAAACGGAATATTAGAATAACATTAAAAGTACTTTTAGATTTAATATTATGGCAATGAATAACTTGCCTTCTATGTACTGTATATATTAAATGTATAATGATAATACTAAAGAATTGCAATTAGTAAAAAGTTGTATTTGATAAAATATTTTGAAGCGGCAAGCACAGTTTCCTCAAAAAACTCTGGAGGTAATATTAGAATGATAAATGTATAGGGCACATTGTATTATATCATTTTATACATTTCCATAAAAACAAGTTTAAGACCAGAAAATATATCAAAAAATTATAAAGATCAGTAATAAATGATATACAAACAATAAATTCAACTGAAATTCAAATTTATTATAGCTAATGTATTGATTTTAGATGTATAGAGACATATTAGAAGTAAACACTCCTAAGACAAAATTTTTGTCAAGTCTATGAAAGTTTGTTTAAAAAGTTAAAATAATGTATTTATGATTCATTATTAAAACCTTTATGACAAGCAATTAAGGCATCTATAGCCATATCATTATATTCCTATTTTTATACATAATAACGGCTTCCGTCTAAAGTTTTAATGAATTTCTTTTTAACATTTTTATTTTTAATAAACAGTTTAACAAGGATTTAAACTAAAGAAAATGGCTATTCTATTTTAGATAAATAATTTTTACATATAATAATGACAAAACTCAATTTATATATACATTAACAAGTGTTTTCCTTTAAACTTAACAATATCAATACTCTTACTTTTGCTACTAATATTTTTATTTTAAATATTTCTGAGTAAAATTTTAAAACTCTGGAAAATAGAGATAACTTCAAAAAGAGATGATAATAAAAATTCTCTATTTGGAGAAGTAATCTTTTGATTGTTATCGATGCATATATGCACCCAGTAAATACTAGTGATACAGCCTATGGGTACATTTATATGTTTGATGAAAGTAGCAGTTAGAGTTTTAAAAAAAGTGATATTTGAGAATTCTACTTCCCTTTCGAATCCTACTAAAGTTTTAAAACATTAAAGAAAACAACAACATGGCTTAATTTTTTCAGAACAAACATTATTAATTTCAAAATATGCTTAATTTTAAATGAACTTATAAATTAATTTTCAAACATACAGCAAAAGATTATTTTTAACAATTAAAAAAAATAGGATAAAAAGTCTAAGACACAGATTCCAAAACATATGTCAGATTGAAATTTATAATTTGGATGAATATTATTACAAATATTATTTAAGTTTCCTTCATTAAAAAAAATAAAGTTAGTATAATCAACTCTAATTTAACCTGGTTTGTTCATAGAATGTTGAAGATTCAATTTTACAGTAATTTCAAAAATAAAATACTGTAAAATAGTAAAAGAATTATTTATAATGTAATTTCCAGCTGGCAGTATTAAGGATAACAATCAATAAGTTGAAGTTTATTTCATATTTGTTGAAATCAAGATCAGTTCAATTCATTATTATTATAAACAAACAAATAAACCACTTTAATTATCAATAAAAATATCTGGCTGTTCTATATTATCCATAATTCTCTGGTAAACATAAGTCAATAGACTATATTGACATGTCTGGGGATTTTTGTTTAGGCAATATCATTGGCATGCAGTTAACATACAATTACTTAATTTCCAATTCAATAGTTTCAAGTTAAAAAAAAGATTTTATTCAGACACAGTTTACAATAATTTGTTGAAATTAATAGAAGTAATATTCTTTTAAATGCCAGAAATCCTGTAAAAATAACTTATTTAAATACATTTTTTTATTTTATAAATAGCAATTTATTAGCAAAAATTTATTTGGATTTTATCTCTCCTTATTCAATTAAGAAGGCTGAATTATAAACCACAGTGAAAGAAAACAGTGAAAGGCCACAGTGAAAAAAGGCCATTAAACTGTTTTGCATTTTAAGCAAATTATACTGTTTTAATTATGTTAAACATTTAAATTTTTTAAAAAAATTTTAACAGCACTAACAGAATTCAACAATTTTGTTTTCTTATTTGCTTACTTTTTAGACACTTCTTACAAAAGAGATAACAGAAACCTCACCTTCTTTTGAAACCAAGAATTTCTGAAACCTCATTAGAAAAAGCTGTAATACTTTCAGTACTATTTGGTTCTCTTCAACTTTAATGACTGGATTGAATTTAAAGCCATGATAATCCTTCACAACATTTTGTGATGAGAATATTTTAGTCAGCTGCTTAAAATGTTAAAGTTATAGCTTTAGAAGTATTTTATTCTATTTAAACCCTCTTAGTAAAAAAATATTCCCTCCCCATCCTTTCTTCAAAGGTGCTAACTGTAATGTTATTGCAATTATACTCTTTATAAGAAGTTTTTGATCAATAAATATAAATAATATAAAGGCCAAGAAATTAAAACATAAATGACATTATAAAATTACATTTTTTTAAAAATATTATGCAATTCATATAATATCATATATGTATTGCATTCGGGATAATATATGAAAAAGGTATTTTGAGTTGAATTTCTATTCATTAATCTGGCTGAAGGTGATATCCAACACGAAAATTGGAGATTGATTAAAATGACATAGTTGTCTAGTGCACTTTCAATAAAAAAAATTGTAATAAAAAATTACAAAAACTGCTCGACTACAAATAATAAGTGTATTTAATTCCCCATATTTAAAAAAAGTTAATGAACTTTTTAGATAAAAGATCTTTTACCATAGGATAACTCACATATAAAACATTCATTATTATATTTTTATATGACACAGATAAGAGTTCACAAGTGTATTGCAATTTCAAATGGAGAAATTTTCAAATCAAAAGACCTTCAGATCAGAGTGTCCAAAATATATTTCCCATATCGGAACAGTAAATTAATTTAAATCTACTAAAGCAGAGATTTTTATTCCATATATATATTATAAATAATCCAGGAACAGACACTCTAGATGATGAAATTACACTATCTACAATGGGAAGCAATAACATTTGTGAGAGGAGAGTCACTCCATTATCACATGGATTCTATGAAATGAATTTTTCATGTGCAAAAAGGGAATTAATAAAAATCTTTACATAATCTCTTTCAAGTTAAAATTCCAAACATATAAATATACATTTGTACATATATATTAGGATATTATGCACATGCACATGAATTATTCTTTTCATATTCAGTTAACCAAGAAATCTAGATTTGTTCAATGTAAAAAATAAAGTCTCAATTTTATCAGAATGTATGAAAAATCTATATATATACCAATCAATCATATACAATATCTAGGTATACACCAATATCTATGCCCAACACAATGCTACTGCTCTATAATAAAGAATAAAATGAATATGACTTTCTTACTATATAATTTTGATTCTCAGGAATATGAGTAGGAAATGCATAAAATATTCAAGACTTTTAAATGCCAAAAATGATAAAAGTAGAATTTAAAGCTCCAGATATAATTAAATATAAAATAAGAAACATGTCAATTCATATGTCACCAAATCAAATAAAATGTTTAAAATATTGGTTATATTGTAAAAGCTAAAAATAAAAAAACACCAAATTAAATAATAAATTTGACAGTCAATATATATATTCAGTACACAGTTCTTTTTTGTATAATGTTAGCTTATATAACCAAAGTCCAAGGAAAAAAAGTCACCACATACCTATCTAATTATGTTATATATATATGTTGTAATAACAAATGGCTAAATGAACATGCTTTTCTCCTAAAGCTATTTGATTAGACAGTAACAAAAACAAAAGGATTGGCATAAAAAAATTCCTTAAAATAAAGACATTTTACATCTTTATTTAAGTCCCACATTTTAATAGCATGCATGTCTCATTTAATTATTTCATGCTTGTTATAATTTAAAAAAAAGGACTAGAAATAAATTCTTACTTTATTATTTTTTTCACTATGAAATACCATGCTTTTATTTAACTATCTAACTTTCAAAACACACTCACTGAAACAAATTCTTACAATCAATATCAAATTCTTTAATGGATATAACTTACAATATTCACCTATTACAACATACGAGTTGTGTGTAATTAAAACTGATCTATTTGCCGGTACTTTTTGAAATTAAGCTAGAATATACAAATTCAATCAAATAATTAGTCAACTTCGAATCCGAATAAATTTCTATATGCATTTCATAAAAACAATATGCTACAACTAAAATCTTATAATGTTTAATTATTAATAGTCGCAATGACATCAATTCATGGTGATTTATCTGCAAGCAAATTACAGTATTTATTCAATTATCAAAAAACAGAAAATAATCAATAATTAGAAGTTTTAATAATATAAAAAAAGATCAAATACATAATAGATCTACGCATTTTATCAAGTTCGTTCTCTGGAATGTTAGTATACTTCTGATTAAATTTTTTAGCTTATCGTAACATTTTCGAGCGTAACTTATGTTACTATTAAAAATCACTTACAAAATCAGATGGATAGTAGCAACAAAATGAAGAATAAGTTTATATTTTGTCAAGTAATTCTAAAATTCAGTTAACATAAATAATTGCGAATATAAATTAAAAAAATAAAAGCATCTCCAAAGTAACAGCATTTAACATTTAAAAAGAAAACTGATTAGTGGCTGGTTATTTAATTCATTTTAATTCATTGGAGTAATATAGATGGCACTAGTTTCTTTAAATGCCTGATGACAGTTTACAGTTAATATAAAGTTTGAAATTTTATTTACTAATTTTTTTTATTTACATGGTTGTATTACATTGTGAAAATGAAATCAATGAAACCATACATCGTTTAAAAACTCTAGATCTTTTAAAAATTTAATATTTTCACAGACATTTTCAAGCCTGATATCAGAATGACTGAACAGTTTTCAGCTAAAACGAAATTTCAAAACATAAATTGGCAACAAATCTTGAAATGAACAATTCGTTTGCTTTCTTTTCGATTTCTGATGCTGGAATGAAATACAAACCTCCAAATACTAAATTATTTTCTCTCCTTATGTTCCAGTCCTATATAATAACATTTTTACTTTAATAATAATTTTTTGTAGCATATTTATTAAGTGCGATTTTGTAATTTTGTTTTATTCATAAAGTGGAAAGAAAAAAGGAATATTTCTTTATTGCAATCTTTACAATTATTTTTTTGAAATTTTATACTTTTAGGACATCATAAACATTAATTTTCAATTATAAAAAACAGCAAATTTCTAAGATTTTAAATTTTTTTTTATTCGTATATAATTGATAAGAAAAATAATGTCCGATTCTTTATTTGGATTGTGAAATCAACTAATTTGTTTATTATATATATATATATATATATATATATAAAACTTTTAAAACTTATTTCTATTAATTTGTGAGCAAAAGAATAACTACATTTTCTGGCCAAGCACAGTAGTCGTGCCAACTGATTAAAACTCCAATTAAAGCTATTTTCTTTAGTATTTTGAGGTTACCATATTTGGTGTAATTTGCCAACAGTTTCGCCTTGGTTACCTCGAAAGTGTTCTTGAGATGAAATATATTTATTATCTTGGTTCATTTTTATTTTCTTAAAAATAAAAAATGATAACATGAAATTGGATGTGATATTTATATTTGCTATTTTTTATATGCTCTTTGAAATTATGAAAAAGTTACTGTGAGAAAAGTATATCATTTCAAATTAACTGTGTCTTACAATATAAAAATATACTGACTAAAGAAAATCTTTATCTAGACATTTAAGAATTAAAAAAAAAAAAAGTATGGAATCGACTAAAAACTGAAACAAACTATTTAATATTATTGAAATTATTTTAATTTTGTTATATAATAATTATTATATAACAAAAATTATTTTATTATTGTTATATAATATTATTTTAATTTTGTTATATAATAATTGTAAAAATATCATAGCATAGAATGATTAAGCAATGAATTAAATATGCTGAATATAAAAGATCCTTTGAAAAAAAAGAAAAACTAATTCATTTATTAAAAAAAAATTAAGTTTGTAAGAAATATTTACCATTAAATTTTCTAGGAAATTGTTCCTTTTATCATTAAATTGAATATCGATTTCAGCTCTTGAAAAAGCTGAAAATTTCCTCAAAAGTCTTAACTTGATCTCAATCTCTTAATTACAGATGAAATCTTATTCAGTTTACTTTGCTAGGACAATTTATTTTTGTTCACAAGCATAGTAAAATGGATAAATATATCTAGATTTTCTTTTTTTTCCTGGCTTTTCTAAGAATGGATAGTATAAGAGCATGACATGTATAAGTGTTCCATATTGGCCCATTTTGTTACATGTATATGTTTATTATATATGTATTGTTGATGCATAACAAGTGTTTATAATTGCCCATGTAATGGTTATTGTAAAGTTACTTGCTAGGATATTGTCACAATCTGAATCATTTTCAAGTGAGATAATATTCGTTTTCGATGTATCTACTCTGTGTGATAATTGACAGTAATCATATCTCACTTCACTTTTCAATATAAATTCAAATAAATAAATAAAGTAATGAAAATATGGTTATTACATGATGGACCATGAAAATGTAGAAAAAGCATGCACTGTTAGCAAAAGAAGCTCAAACATGTTCTGAGTGACAGATTTTTATTTTTTATATAGTAAATCTATATAAAAAATCTATATAAAAATCTATCTAATTCTCTATCAGAATTTTCCAGTATTCTGATAGAGTCATATTTTAGGCATGCTTTGCTGAAAGTTAACTTATGACATTTTAAATAGGTGGATGTAATTATCAAACTAGCTACAAATTTCATTGGCAGATATTTTGTAATTGCCTATACATGATTTGCATGCATAAAAAAATCAATATAACTTTTTTCATAATTTTTTTTAAATTATATAACTTTTTAAAAAAATTTTACTTGATATTTTAATTTCTTTAAAGCTCTTTTAATTCTGAACATTAAATAAAAATTGTTTATTGTAAAAAAATGATAAAAATTTTCCAATATATATTTCTATAAAAAGTTTTATATATTGTATTTTCTCACAATAATCTTCAAGTTTGATATAAAGTGTTTTAATTGTATAAATGCCCAACTTATAAGTGGAATTTTATTTAATTAATTCAGTGATAAAAAGATATTTTTTGAATATATAGAACGAAAAGGAAATCTTCTTTTGTTAAACAAAATGTTCTCATTTTTTTCTAATTATTAATAGAAGCTCTATGCTGTACACCAATTTTTTTAATGTTACTTTTCATTTCTATATATTTATATATTTGAATTCAATACTAAGCCAAATTTATTATTTCTAAAATTATTGTCATAGCTTCATTCACAAAAGATATATTGTCATTTCATACAAAGTGTCATCTTCTGTTATTTAAAAACTTTTAAAATTATGATAAAGAATTTTAGAATAATTTATATATATTCTTAAAATTGTTATGATATTTAGCTTAATTTTATTGTTTGAAATAATATTTAAACCATACAAATCCAGTGATATGCATTAATGTAAAGTTTTATTATTGTCTTCTTTAATTTTGTGAATTTTTCAATTTATAGGTGAATTTCCTCCTCTGCCACCTTATCATCATCATGAAAATATGTACTTGAATTATTTCCTTCTCAGCCTTTTGATTGAATGCAGCTATAAGATTCTAAAGAGAATGTCTCCAAAAAAGTTCTAATACTCTTTGAAAAACTTAATATCTCTGTTATAATTTGCTTATTATGATTTTTTCTATCATTTCTATCTATTGTTATTTATGCAAACATAACACGAGATAGAAAATTCTCTGATCAGTATTTGAAATATGTTAGTAAGCAAATTAGTTTTTAGATTAATTTTATTATATTTCATAAATTTTTTAAATAAAAATTCATTTAACAATAAACATTAGTTTAATAACATGCTACATGTGATATAGAGATTTGAGTATTAAATTAGAGAAAGGTTCTGAAAATTGTAAGTAATTTTTTTAAAATTATTTTTTTGTATTTTATTACTTCCATATGTAAGATTTGTTTTAATGTGTGTCCTGTAATCTAGTATCTATTACAAATAAGAAAAGTTGTTATTAGTTTAGTTCATAAACTGGTTTTCTTAATTTAATCCAAATTGTATAGTTGTTTAAAGCAATATCCTTCAATGCTTTAAAATTTTTCATTAAAATTGAACTAAATTTTTCAACTAAAATTGAATTGGCCAAAGTCTAAATGCTGATGCATTTTATTATATTAAAGTTATATCTTCTAAAGCATAAGCTGTTTTAAATGACTTTTCTATTTTAATAATATTTATATATTCTTATTATTTTTGATTTTTTTATTAGTCTGGAGTTAGTAAAAGTACATCAATTATTTTTTTATAATGCTTTGAAGATATTTCAAAAGATTTATTGGTGACATTTTATTTATTATATAGGGTTATTTTTAAGATTTGATAAAATTTTTCAAACGGCTATAATTTTCTTGTAAGCAATAATAGAATGATAAAATTTTGATTCAATACTAAAGAAAGGTTTAAATTATGATCGTGCATGTAGTGATTGTCATAGGTGACTTCCTTTAGCCAGATAGAGCAATATTTGCAGGGTTGTATATTTTTTACCAGTCATGACATTATTCCCAACTATTTATGCGCTCTTGATAGCTTCATGTTTGTTCTGCATTTGATTATTTAAATCTTCTGAAATTACTTCTTGGGACGGTCATTTCATTAAGCCATTTTTTGACTATATTTTAAGATTTCATTTGCATACAACTGTTAATATACACTAAATATATGCTAAGAGAATATGTCATTTGGTTATGAAATGAACTATTTTTGGAATATGATTCATGTCACCAAGATAAATGGTATATAACATGTATTACATACATAAATAAAACTTTGTGCTTCTTATTGTGTTTTAATTTTGTCTCCCAGCTATCCAGAGCATTTGAATAGTTGTGAGCAATGTCATGACTAGTATAAAATATGTCATGACTGGTATAACTATAAAATGCTGCAATAATTTAAGAATGATTGCATTTATGAAAATCATTTTCTTTGAGAAAAGTATGTGTAGATTTACAATCTGTTCTATCTTCAAAATTTAGAATGAACCCTCTGATTATTATTTTAGTTTTATTTTACTATGTAGCAAGCAATATATAAATTATTACCCATAAACATCTAACCCATTTTATATTTATGATAGTCTTTTATTAGGTTGAGACTTTTTAATATTTAACGTGGTAAGTATTTTGAAGAAGTAAATGCAAATAATGAAACAAATATATTGCATTCAATAAATTCCATGGGTAATTTGGAGGGATTGAATAGTTATAAAGATGTTATTATTTTTTTTTGTGATAATTAATGAAATATAACCCTTCTTTTTAAATTTTATGTTCAATTAGATGTTTATTAAATTAGATTTTTAGTGACATTTTTACTGTAGAACATAATTTAATTTTGAAGGAAATTCATATGATTTTGACTGCTTATTTAACCTTTTATTCAGATAGTTTTGATAATTTAGAATAATGTAAAGATAAGTTTTATTTTCTCCACTTTAAAAAAAAATATGATATTCACAAAATTTCAGATAAATTGTTGGAAAGCCATTTCTTAATGATATTAGAATAATTTTGTGAACAGTAATTTATTTAAAAACAAACATTTTTATAATGAAGGAAGCACTTAATTCTGTTAAAAAAATTTTGAAATTTATGATTGAATATTCATTAAAAACCTGAAACTAATCAGTGAATAATTTATTTATCATTGCATGTAAAAAGTTTTCTTTATTTTTTTTAAATTTCAAAATTGCATCCACAATTTCATGAATTTTTAGAAAAGCTGTTTTTTTCTTTCTGTGCTTAAATTTCTATTAGCTATTCAAAATCTTAAATTTTTTCTATTAACATGTCTAATTAGCATACTTAAACTTCTCATTATTATTTATAATGAAATTTTTATTTCTCTCCAAATTTTTGTTCATGAATGTTTTGGCTCATTCTAACTATAATATGTTTAAATTTTGAACTTTATGCATGTTTAATCATTGTATGTTTGAATTTCTGCTTATGTAACAAAACATGCCATATCTTCTTTTGAGTATTTAATGTACTAAATCTTTTATATTTCGAATCTGTTTTATTACTATTGATTTGCAATTCTGTTTTTATATTGCACTACAGAGTGTTTTGAATGCTACAAATGTAATAAAGTGTTTCTTTGAAAATTTTTGTTTAATTATGAGTTTAATGTGTTATTGTAGAATATATAATTTTTCCCAATAATTAAATTTCTATTGTTGAAAATTTTATCAATTTATAGTTTCAATGTCTTATATAATTCATTGAAAAATTATACCTGAATATTGAAATGTTTTGAATGACTTTTAGTGTCATAAACCATGATTTATTTAATGTACTTAAATTTAGTTTAAAATGTTTGAAGATTGCAGGATTTTAAAATAATTAAAACTGTTTTAAACTCTTTTTTTAGGCTCTTCAGTTGAAAGAATTTTGAAGTTTGAAGCATATTTAAGATGTAAAAAATTGATTAGTAGAAGAGAAATTGGTAATGTATTTATATGTCCCGCTTGTAATTTTTCATCTGATATATGTTCTATTATGGAGAGGCATTGCTTCACATGCGATAATAGCAAAACTGATTGTTTTTGTTGTGGCAGAAATTTTACTTCACTTTCTTCCCTACAAACACATATTTTTGTACATGCTGGAGAAAGACCGCTGAAATGTAACAAATGTTTAAAAACTTTTTGCTCGAAAACATCTTTATATACTCATATGAATTTCCATCTCAAACAAAATGCTTTTAAATGTGATAGCTGTGAGAAAAGATTTAAAACTAGAAGTCAGCTTTTTTATCACTTACTTAGCTGTTTTTCTGTTCAGAAGCGTTATTTTTCTATAAAAGGCAAGGAATAAGATTTTAAACTTTTTATAGACTAATGGATAAGGATAATTGAATAATGAATATTTATGTAATTATTCTAGCAATACAGCTGTCAAGCTAATATTTATTTATTAATTATTATTTTAGGAAGGTATATTTATCCATTAGTTCAGATGTATTCATATATGACAGCAGTCCAAATTCATTTTAACAGTACTAAATACAGCATCCTTAGTAATATAGATTTTTTTTTCAATTTCATTGTGATAAATTTATTATTTATGCATTTTATTATTTTTTTAAGTGCAATATTTGTTTGCATATTTATTAGTAATAAAACTATCAAATACCACAGCCTTAGGTAGCAACACATGCATTTTTTTTCAACACCTTGTCTAAGACTATTGTATTTCTGTTTGTAAAAATAATAATTACATTAAAAAAAGGAAATATTTCATGTCAATATTAGTTTTAGCTGTTAATATAAATTTAATTAAAAACTCTTTTTTATATTTTATAAATCACACTTCCGTTTCTTTTATTTTGCCAATGGCAGTCAAAAACTTTTATTGTAACTCTGAATTTTTATTTTCATCTAATTTCTAGTCATTCTGGAGCTGTAATTTATTTAAGGATATAAAACTAACATCTACTCATGTATATATTTATAGATTTCATACTTGAAGCCTTAAACATAGTAGAAGGTTTTATATTTTTGTTTCTGATGTTAGATGAAGTTACATTCCATGCTTTATATTTAGTTTTAAAATATTTTTCTTCTTAAGATAATACACTCATTTTATTTGGAGTATTAAGAGAGAATTCAAAATTACATATTAATGTGCTTCTATATTTTCTGTTCATATTTCTTCTTATTATTTATTTGCATATTTTATGAGCTATAATTTTATTTTCAGTTTGATAAATTTTAGATTAATATCTATATATTAATCCATTGTTTAAGAATAATCTGTATGAAAAAAATAAAGAATTCCAGATTAGTAATCAAAGTTTCATGTATTTTTAACATGTTTTACATTTTTTTTAAAAAAAGACTTTTTCTACCTTACTTTGAAAAAGACATGAAAAAAATAAAATTGTAAATCATTGTAAAACAGAATGATTTTCAAATTTCTTTTACCACTTATATTTATTTCTTCACATAAGAAAATAATATTATATAAAAAAAATATTTTTATTCTAATATTTATTATTAATATAAGATATTGTAGAAATTTCTTCATAATAGTTTTAGATATTCTGAATGTTGGGCAATATTGCAAAGCCAAAAGTACCACAGAGCATTTTTTCCTAATACGATAAATTGATGTGGAATGATGTTTCTTGGATTAAAATCCATTTTTGTATAATACATTTTATGTATTACTTCTATATAAAGTATTATGATATACAAAATTTCTTTAACTTAAATTGAAATTAGAATATCAATTGTAGATTCAATTTACAGTTTTTAAAATCTAGCAGCTAAATTCTTCTTAAGTTATTAATTCTAGTTATACTAAAACTAAAAGCTTTGTTCACAATTTCTGAAATATAAGAAAAATTATCTTTTTTGAGTTTGAGTGATTGATTTAAGACTTACTTTAATTGCTACTTTAAACCAATAAAAGTGCTTCTGAAGGAAAATTTTAAAAATAGTGGTAAAGTTCTTAAGTGTAAGGAAGAGAAAATTTTGGTTAATTTCTAATTAAGTAAAAGTTTAATTTATTTTGAAAAGTTATAAGCATTCATTTTCGTGTCATGAGTAACATATAGAAAATTTGATTCAATTCACTTTTTAGGTAATGTAGAACATACATAAATGCATATACAGCCATAATAACTCTTTATTTATATTAAGATATGCACATCTAATTAGTGTTGACTGTTAGAAAAAATTTTGATTCTAATTTTTTGTAAATAATTCATCCATTTTTTTTTATTTAATTCTTCAACTGATTATCTTTCTAATTTTTTTTCACTGTCCCTCTCCATTTAATTGCTTTTTTTAAATTTTAAATGTTTGGATGCAAAAGGAGCTAAAAATAATTATGAACTTTCTAATATAATGTATGAATATCTGAGATAAAACCTGTAGCATTTTTCAAGATAATTACTTGATTAATTTGGCGAATGAATAAAAATAAAAACTGGTTTTTATTCTACAAAAATTATTGTGTCTTATATGTTATAAAAATACTAAAATGGATACATAAGCAATATGGGATAAATGGCTGTTCTAATGATCATTCTAAAACTGTGATGTTTTCTTTTACTAAAATATTCCTGATAACAAATGGTATTACTATTTAGTTTTGATATGTCTAATATTTTACACAATACTTAGTGATAAAAGTAGAATAGAAATGCTCACAACATTAGTAAATCAATACTAATATTCTGAAACATGATGCATAATCATAAGAAGAAAATGAATTTAATTTCCCCTATTTTTGTTGCTATCTGCCCTTAATTAAAAGTTTGTATTCTATTTGTATTATTTAATGAACCACTTAATGAAAAGAGAGAATCATGCATTTCAGAAATACTTTCTATATATTTTCTTTCGAACTTGTTTATTAATTCTCTGTCTAGCCAATGAATTTCATTCTCAGAGGTATTTCCAATGGGGTAACTAAACTAAACTAAAATTTTGGCTCTTAAGTATTAGTATTTGAAGCCCCTCCCCAAATTAGAAATATTAATCAAACTGAACTTTTTAGTTAAATATACCTAAGATAAATCATTTAAAAAAATCATTTCCTTTTTTAAGGCTTGGCTAAGATATACTTATTTTATATCAATATAAGGATATTGTACATTTAATAAGGCATTTAAATCTGGAAGGAAATCCAATTTGTTTTAACTATTGAACATCAATTAACATTCTTAAATTTTCTTAACATTTTTTTAATATCATATAACTTTTTTTCTAATGTAAAAAACAAACTAGAATGAAAAACAAATTTCTTACAAATTAGTTTATTGTTGCTATTACATCATTATATGGATGAATAAAAGTACAAAAAGGGATTCACAAAAATTATATATTTTGCTCCGTACAATCAAAAATAGCTTTTTGTAAATTCTTGAATTTTTTCTTTAACTCCAAAGCTACTTTTGAATAATATATTGCTAATACAGTGAATTTTTTGAAAAAATTATCAGAATTAATTTCATAGATAAAAAGCAAAAACAAATTAAATGAATTTATCTGTTTACTGCCTTGTAACTTCAATTATATATGAAAAATGGATGTTTTTAATTGAACATGAAGCTGATTCATTTATGAAAGCAAAATTTTTTAATAAATAGATAACTCTGTTGATAAAACCACAAAATTTTGTGATTTTCCAGCATGAAGAAAATTTATTCATTTCTTGAAAAGAAAAAAACTTTTTATGCATAATTAATTTATTAAAACTATTATGCATATTTATTCAGCAAAGGTGTAATTTTCTAAGTTAAAATTTACTGCTATATGGTCATTGATTACAATACTAATTCTCTGGCTTTGTTATCCATTATTTTTTTGTATTTACTATTTATCTTTTAGACAGCTTTTCTTTGTTATTAAGAAGGATTAGATAGAAATATTTGTATTTATCAGATGATTTTAATTCTTTTTAAAAAGTTTATACATTCAAATGATGCAAGTTTATGGAAAAAGTTATTGCGTAAAATTTTCATTTGCATACTGAAGATGAGTATGCTGAATATGTATTGATTAATTATAATAAGGGATGTCGTTTATTTCTTATATTAGTTGCTTCTTTCATAATTCAAATTTTTTTTAAAAAAATAGTACATTTAATAGAAATTTTTAATGTGTATTTTGAATTTATTGATAAAAAATATATTCAATTCTGTCCATTAAGCATCTTTTCATATTTTATTCCTTAAATATTTAAAACCATTTATTTTTCAAGTGAGACGAATACATAATTTTTTTAAATGGAAATGTTTTAATATTTTTCATTATAATATTTAATTGCATCATTAACAAATAAAATGTATGATTAAATCTTTTTATCATATAAATTTGTTAATAGCATATATGTCGTTGTAAGTACTGAAAAATTTGTTTTCTATATTTATTAAGCTGGCTTAAAATGCAATTTAAATCACTGTATAAAAGGTTATTTTTAGAAATTCATCTCATATTAATAAAAGCTATTACCTTATGACTTTTGGTGCTATGAAGAAAATAGTAAAATATATATTACTGCATTTTTCATAGTTGTGTCTTTGATGAGGTTTTTTTTTTAACACTATTTAGTTTCCTTATATCCTGTAAAGATAAATCAACTTGCTTACATATAACTTTCTGGCATTGTTTTAATTAGACATACATATGTTCCCGTGAAATGTTCTCTATCACTGTCGTTCCACATGTGTTCTTATCACTGTAATTATTAATGATTTCTTCATTGTCCTATCTTCATAAAAGTTTTCAATTAATCCTCTGGACAGTATAGCTCTGCATGCTAATTACATAATTTTGCACCATCAGAAACGAATTTTATAAAGTTTAATTATTTTCTATTTATAAAATATTTTGAAATATAATCATTTTAATAAATCATCCACATTTGTGCTTATGGAAAAGTAGTTAATATTCCTGCCACTTTTAATTTTTATTTTATAATTTAACTAGACATTTTTCTTTTTGTGTCTACTATTGATGTGAAAAGGTCAAACAATGTCTTTGCATACTTAAAAAAATCAATTATTATTATCTATTTGTTTTATTTGTTAATTGTATTTTGTTTCTGTTCGGCCAATTTTGAAATTTGCTTTATTATTTGATGGCATTGTTACTAAGTAAATAATATGATAAAAAAATCTGCTTATTCAAAAAGGATTTGTATAAGGAAGCTAAAAATAACTATCTTGCCATTTAATAGTGACAATCATTTATAGAAACAAAAAATAAATTTCCTTATTGATTACTTTCCTCTCTTGTATATTATTTAAGCATAATTAATATAATCAAAATACTTAAAAAATTAAAAAAAAATTGATTTCCAGTTAATGTGATTCAATTTCATTTAATACTAAAATTAAATATTTATTAAAAACTGTTTCTTTTACTTGATTTTTCTGCACAATTATTTAAGTTTGTGCTATACATTTAACTTCAAGATAGCATTTAACTACTTAATTTGTACAAAACTTCATTAGAAAATTATTTTAAGTATGCAGCAGTAGCTACATTAAAAATATAAATACATAAAAAATATATATTGACATTCTTATATATTACTTTCCTTATATATATTATATTCCTTATGTATAATATATTGGCAACTTAATTGTGATTATGAAAATTAATTAGTTTTATTACATTAGCTATAAAAACGGAATTTTTAATTGTTAAAATTCTGAAATAGGTTGAAAATGAAACATCTTTTAACTATTTATAAATATCCATTAAAAATTTTACTATTCAGGCTGATCTTTTTTGTTTGTTTGTTTTTTAAATCTCTATTTGAAATATTTCTATAATAAGGTTTTGAACAAGGAGTTGAAAGAATTTATTTAAAGAATGGATAAAGCCAAGATGATAATTCTTTGCTGAGATTAATATCTTCCTTGTATAAAATATTTGAAGTTAAATTGAGAAGTCAAGCTTCATTACAATTATCTGAGAAAACATTAAAAATTCTACAGGAATTTGGTTGCTTGAAATTACAGTTATATTAATTTAAAAACAGATTAAAGCAGGATTAAGCTTAAAAGTATAATTTTTTTCTTGTAAAAAGATCAGAATAGGTTACATTCAGAAATTCATTTTTTGAATATTTTTTTAAACTTCAATTTTGGTTAAAAATCACTTCATATTTCATTATTATAATTTTTGTATTTGATCAAGATATCTAAATTCATCAAGAATTTTCATTCTTTTTGGTTCTTTAGTTGCTCCTTTTGTGAGTTATATCTGAAATATATATGTTTGCTGATACTACATCAATTTCTTTTTATCATTGTATTATCAT
The DNA here is from genome assembly GCA_026289955.1 of Argiope argentata. Taxonomy (NCBI): domain Eukaryota; kingdom Metazoa; phylum Arthropoda; class Arachnida; order Araneae; family Araneidae; genus Argiope; species Argiope argentata. Next base: position 4,897,049 of record JAOUZG010036556.1, on the reverse strand, counting down.
TAGATATATAAATTTTTATTGTCTGTTTATTTGTGACAAAAATAATTCAAAAACACTTTGAGCTAGGTGGATGAAATTAGGTATATGCCTTTGGACCAAATTTGCAGATTCTATTAAATTTTGAGCAAAATTGGTTCCAAGGAAGTCGATATGCCTGGCTATTTGAATATAAATTAACATGATAACTACAAAACTAAGAGAGTTAGACAGATAAAATTTGTCATACAGATTTAACATCTATAATGCAGACGCCAAATTTTGAACTATATCCAAGAAGGTGTTGACTGTCTGCATTTTCAGAAACATAAGAATGCCGTAATTTAAAAATGCAATTACTTAAATATATCAAACTTATAATGGGCTTTTATGGAAACAAATTAGTTCTCTACCAACATTTGGATCTTTCGTTTGAGAAGAACACATCTAAAACACAAATTCTTCTTTCGAATATTATTAACCACACGCCAGAGATTAATAACCAATGAATTTTGCCTAGGATCACTGGATCGATTTTGTAAAAATGGTCAATTTGAGCCAAAGTTTAATATTTTATTCTCCAGAATCCATTATTCTATTATTCTCCAACACCATACAAGGCAATTTCCAGGATAACACCATTAGTAGAGAGTATTTAAATTTTTTTAAAAAAGGAAACCGGTTTTTCTGGTTTTTCTCATTACAATTTTTAATTTTTTGTTATTCCTTATTGCTAATGTCCATTATTCATTTTATAAATTGGAGTTTTACAGCTTACCAATCTACCGTTCTATACAACTCACACCTTGAGGCAGTTTATTATCATGTGAGATCGTGATGCTGTTTTCGCTTGAGTTTTTGAATCCTCAAAATGCAAAAATTGATGATTTATAGCTTTTGAGGCATCAAGCTAGAGTTATTAGATAATAATACAAAAAATTGGCACATTTTGCGATTTGTAGAAAATATATAATTTAAAATAGAAATTTAATTTGTAATTCAAAAGATTAAGTCAATGGCAACGTTATAACATTTTTGTTGGTGTTGGTGTTAAAATGTTTTGATTTGAGGGTTTTGAAGTCACAAAATGAACGGGCAGAAAAATTTCCATTTATTGCTTTTGGGGCATCCATTTTCAGCTTTTAAGGTTATTAGAAAATGGCAAAAATGATTGTCACATTTGACAACTTATCATCAACAAAAAGTTACAACTTGGCACGAATGTCCGCCATGCACCCGATTCTCGATATTTCGACGCATGCGTGTTTTGCAGTGACATAATTGTTTCAAATATCTTTAAATTGGTTTAAAGACGTAAATTAATTAAGACAAACAATGGTTATAATTAATAATGTTCTCACGTGATAACATGAAATTTGAGATAGCAAATTTCAGTTGTTTTTATTTATTTTAATTTTTATTAATCCAAGAAATTTTTTTTAAAAGTTCCAGCAGAATAGTCGGCATAGTGATGTAAATCAATATAAATGCAAAATGGTCGGCAGATGATAATTTTTTTTTCAGACTAAACAAAGGGTGGGAAAATATCCTTTAAAATTAATGCTAATAAGAAAAGTCGTTTGCTTTATTTTTAACTAGCATTTTGTTACATAATATTTTTGTAAGAAATAAAGAAGAAAAAAGAATAAAATGAAATCTGCTATGTATATTTCAATGTCAGAACATCAGTTCTTGAACGGTCAAATACCACGTGCTCTTGCGAGTTAAATTATATTTTTATTCATTTTAATGGTTTCATTGAATGATTCACTTTAGTATCGCAAACGGTCCAAAAACAAACTTTGTCTCACATTTATTGTTTAAAAAAATATCACGTTTCCTATTTATTTCATTTCATAGAATCACGTGCTCAAAATGACATTTTTCTAGGTTTTATTTGTTGTAGCAATGAACTTATTTTTTTTAAATCAGGTATTTTTTAAATGCAGTGGCATCACGTTATTAAAGGCTGTTTTTTGTGATGCTCGTGCAGGCAATAAAATATTTATTTTTCTCCTACGAATTTTTGTTGACGCCAGAAAACCTCATTCCCAAAACAATATCATGTTCTGACATGATAAAAATAGCTGATGGAAAAAATGAATACTTGTTTTAAACATGATACTTACAGACAAGCATTTTGTCAATAAAGTCCGATATGATGAAACAAAAAAATCATCGTCTACAGATTGGTGGAGATCGACAGACCATTTTCACGGAATATTTTTTTAAGGAGGAATTTGAGGAAAACGTCAAAAATTATTCTTAGATTCATTATTAAACCATAAGTTTTTCAGCGTCATCAATTTTATTTCATACTATTTTTTTTTATTTCAATTATTTTTTAAATAAGATGTTTAATAGATTTGGCAGTAGAGGTTTTTATTCTGTTAGTTATAAATCTTATATTTAAATCTTTAAATTTTTTAAACCATTAAATTTATTTAAAAAATATTAATTTGAATAATTAGCACACAAAATTTACTACAACCTAAATTCCATATCTTAAAATTTATATTTTTATTTTTATTTATTATTTTATCATATGACATTTTTGGTGAGAAATAAAGAAATAACGGTCACGAATGGCAACATTATCCCATTTTCATTTTTCGTATACGAAAACGAGATGTTCGATTCTTCAACTTTAATTTTCCCCCAAAGCGCAACTCTGTAGGTACAATACGGTATATTACCTACAGAGTTGCGCTTGGGAAAAAACTTAAAATTGAAGAGCCATCCCATTTGCCTTTCTTTTGTCTCAAGTTCTCGCAAGCAAGCGCAACCATCTTTATTCAAGCTAATAAATATTTTGATATATACTAACTGTAACCTCTCAGAATCCAGAGGATAACAGTCTTTGTCTTACATACCAAGCTGTTTACGTTCAATTTCATTACTCGTATACAAAGAAAAGGTAATAATCATCGAAGAATTCAATTCAGAGTTTTTGTGGAATCTCCATGTTTTAGGTTTTCTCGTGTCTTAAAAACACATTTGCGGAATTACGTCAGTCTGTCTATGAGCACAGTAATTAAAAAACGGTTTGAATTCGATGAAATTAAATTGATTATCTCAAATTTTATACATTACAAATTTTGTTTTGGTATGTGATTCCAAAACGAAATTTGTAACT
>JAOUZG010036556.1:4830142-4889403 GCA_026289955.1 Argiope argentata | reverse complement strand
ACAATGTAGATATGTTTTAAATTTTGAAACAAATCCTACAAAAGAAAGTACTTGCGAACTATTGGCCAAATTTTTTTTTTCTCGAATGCATGTGAAAGCGATAATTCCAAAAACACAAAAACTTTTGTGAATGCAATTTAGTTTACAATTTTAGCATCTAAATTGTAAATACATTGTGAATTCTAAAAAGATTCGGTTAAAAAAACCATCTGTCCGAGGATGCATACTTACACGATATGTAAACGCGATAATTCTCTCATTCATAAATTCATTCACAACGACTGTTCATCAGTAGCACGCTGTTAATAACACACAAATATCTGTTGTTGTTTTTATACTGCGAGAAGCAGAATGCTCACATGCAAGGCTCTGAAAATAAAACCCTGAGCAGTCATGACTTTTCGTCTTGCCTACATTCCTTCATTTCAAAGGGGGTGGGCCACTTTTATTAAAAGTATGGGAAGAAGTTCCGGTCAGACGATCCCGGTTCGTTTCTAATGAATTTTATCTTGTTTTGCTCGTTTTTAATTAATGGTTTAAAATCAATATGCGCTTTCTATAATAATCAAATATTTATATCTCTGAATATTTAACAATGCACTTATCTTCAAAGAGTTTCCCCAGGAACATGAAATTTTCATGAAAGTGACCGTTTCTTGTTGAAAATTATATGGGAGAATGAATATAATGATTTCTACAATAATCAAAAATTCAAACCTTTGAATATCTAACAAAGTACTTACCTTCAGGCAGTAGCACCAGGGGTTACCACGATTACAAGAATACGAAACTTTTACGCAAATAATCAGAGATTACGTCTCAGATAAGTGTAACAATTTTGTGGGGTTGAGTTATCTACACTCGATTGATGGGACAGACTTTCGATTGGAGAGACTGAGGAGGTTATATGGCTATGTCTATCATGGCTCTTAAAATTCCAAGTTTAGTTTCGACCTCCAATCGTTGCGATGACGATCATTCAGCTCACTCCGGTTACTTAAGAGGGGTGGAGAAATTGATTTGTAGACACATCCATGAAAATACTTATTCAACTCAAGAATGACTCGCAGTTCCAGGAAAAAAAAATTAATTTCAAATTATGCATAATTTTTTTAAATAATCAATGATCCTCCTTAGTAAATCAGAGAGTCTGCCATTTTTCACACCTTAGAACTGAATTAGATAGCCCAGAACGAAAGCCAACGAAATTCAATATCCAAGATAATGTAAAGAAATATCTTTATCAGTAAATCATACTTATAGTTTAATAGATGATAGGTGTTTATTCATATAATATACTAGAAATCACATATCTACATTTGTTCTACTAATAAACATGAGGGTGTTTGTATATGAGTGTTGACTCTCCACAGGTCAGACAGCTGATCTACAGTAACGAAATTTTGGTACAAATATATTTAAAGCGAGACAATGTGCACTTCTTTTTAAATTAAAATGTTAATTAAAATGAAATCTGCTGTGCATATTTCATTGTATCATGTCAGAACATAATTTCTTGAAAAACCAAACTTCACATAAGTTAAATTATATTTTTATTCATAATTATAACTTCAATGAATTAATCACTTTAGTATTGCAAACTATCCAAAAACTTTGCATCGCATTTATTGTTTAAAAAATATCCCATTTCCTATTTATTTCATTTCATATAATCACGTGCTCAAAAATACATTTTTATAGGTTTTATTTGCAGTAACTTATTTTATAAGTAGTAAGTAACTTTTTTTTTTAAATCAGAGCTTTTGTGAATGCAGTGGCAACGCGTTATTAAAAGCTGATTTTCTGAGATGCTCGTGAAGATAATAAAATTTCAATTTTTCGCCTACGGATTTTTCTTGAAGCCAAAAACCTCCTTCCCAAAACAACATCATGTTCTGACATGATGATAAATTAAAAGTTAAGAGGAATTTTAACATTTTGACTTGATAATTTCCAAGAATATTATAACATAAAAATAATTTCCTACACTACTTAAAAACTACTCCATGGTATTAATTTAGTTTCTGTACAGTTTTTTGCCGAATTTTCAATAAATATTTAACTATAACTTCACACATTTTAAAAACAATTCTTTTTCATCAGTGCTATGCATTTCAAATGGCTTCCTTTGTTGCTAAATATAGATTTGGATTTTAATTCCGCTGTTAATTCGAGAAACGAACGTTAAGCTTTTCCTACATAAGCGAGCAAGTCTCTTTTTATGGTGGGATTTTAATAAAATAATAAAATTTCAATTGAAAGATTTTTATGGAAATTCTATAGTTTTATACATGCCTTTACATTTGTTATTTAAAAATATATATATACAAGTGAAAGTATAAAGATATATCTATTTCTTAAGCTTTACGTTTTACTTTCTTATTTCGTTATATTAAATTTTTTGTTGAATGCATAAATATTTGATGTTGGAATTATTTCACATATTATTTTTATATACTTTATGAGTACATTTTTTATTCAGCAAGCAAGTTATATGAGTTGGTATAAGATTGAATGTTTCCCGATTTAAATAGAAACTCAAATTGCATGTGAAACGTCAAATTGGGAGAACCGGCTAAGTCCTGAGCACAGTGAACAGAATAAGTGCAAATCTTCTATGATCAACAGAGTAAAAGTCTACCAAAATTTGGATTTGAAGATAACTTTCCTTGGAGGATAAGTACGAGCAAGCTACAAATAGTTTTTCTTATTGAAATAATTTTCTCAAAGTTGGCATGTGTATAACGGCCTTTCCAATAGAATCCGACACACGCACGCACGCACACACACACACGCGCGCGCGCACACACACACGCACACGTTTATATTTATTATTGGTCTAGGTAATGATAAAGATGTATTTTACGCAGATATTAAACAGCGTCTATCATTCTAACCTTTCCACAAAAGAAGAAAATCATGTGGTAAAATTCAACGTGACAATAAAATTAAAAAAAAATAGTAAAATTCAGAAAAAAAAACTACTTAATAATTTCATTAGTATAAAAGAAAAGTCAATTTTTAAAATTTTAAATTATTCAAAATTAGTTTTGTAAACGAATTTTTCAGGTACTATTGCGTTAAAACGTCAGAATTTCACTAATTTTCAATTACTGAAATTTCAAAGAAAAAATATGGCCCCCCAAATGGACATTTCCACTATCCAAAGTATATCTGTGTCCTATTTGACAATTTTAGGTTCTTGAAGAATGTCAACATGCACATGCACATTTCTTACCTAACAGAATAGGTATCTTCTTTTTTTAAAATTATTTTTATTAAAACGATTTGCAACAAACTTACTTCTCATAACTGAAATTTATTCAGCTTTGTTAATAAATTATCGAGAGAAAATATATTATACTGATCTAGTAACTATGATCTAGTAACTAACCGTGCTAGGGCTGAACGTTTTGCTTTCTTTATCTTATTCGCGAGACAAATTCTACGTTAAAACGCATTTTATCTCTTTTATTATCACAACATTTTTTGCTTATTTAGATACAACTCAATAAATAAATAAATATATAAATAAAGGGTCAAGTTATCTTCAATTTATTTTCTTTGTCTTAGACTTAATTAATTTTATTAGCAGTTTCAAAAACCGATAAGAATTTCCGTATTTTTTTGCGCAGCTTAACGAAATAAAATATCGTCTGCAAAACACAGATTATCTGCTTTCCAAGATGACGCATAGAATACACTATATGGAACAAGGGTGCCTTTGATTATCCTTACTACGAGTGATGAAGGAAACGAACCAAATTAGATTTTAGATCCCTTTGAGCATGCTAAGTCACCGAACCAAAGGGAAATCTCCATCTCGTCAGATAATCCGCAGGATGTGCTGAGAGGTCTAATCTAGTCTCGGCTTGAAAGCATTTCTGCTTTGAGAGTCGTTCCAATCCTTTAAAACTATTAAAGCCATCACAGTTTAATTTTTAAGTACTACTTCATTATAAACATTATTACTCATTATTTCTTCGCTCATTTTATTCATTATTTATTTTAATGAATTTGTTTGGGATCCAGACGATTTTATTATTTATTTAAAACATATTGCGCTACTGCAAACGATTTATTTGTGATACGCAAATAAAATATATTATTTCAGACGATTTTTTTTCTTTATATATTTATGTACTAGCTGATATAATTAATATTGTTTTCAAGCTTTTTCAAGTTTCTATTTCTTGGAAAAACTTTTTTAAAAAGGAAAAATCAACGGTATATTTTATTACGTAAATCTTAAAATAACTGGAAATCTCAAAACAGCTTTCAAGTAAAAGAAACACTTTTTGCAGCATCAGTAAGGTAAAAGAAATTTTATTGAAATATCTTTCTTTTCCATTTTTTATTAAAACAAAATTTGGTAGCCACTATGATATTTGTGGCTGCATAAATAGTTTAATAATTATGGTTTTTAATTAATAAAACAATTAATGATTTTATTTGTTGCCACGAAGTATTCATCAAACCTTTCTTTATGTATAATAATGAATAAAATACGAAGAAAATTTATTCAGCAAAGGAATATTGTTTCACTTCTAAATTTTTAAATGTATGCTTCTAAAACCTACAATGAATTACAAATGATTAAAAATTAATTTTAATCTCTTAACTTTTAATTCTTTCTTAATATTGACACATTCTATTTTTATATTTTCATATACAGGGGCTCAAATAATTGAGAGTATATTTTACTTTTACTTGATAAATCTGAACTTTCATCATAAATAACACATTATCGAGATTTGCAAACATGTCTTTATTTTTACTCATCGCTTAATTTAAAGTGAAAATAAAGAATAATCAACAAAAAATTTCTGAATTGAAAAGTGTTAGAAGCATTTTAAATAAATATTAGCAGATTTTTGCCTCAAAAAAATTCAGAATACAAAATATGTTCGAGCATTTTTAGACAATTTTGATAGAGCGTACAGAAAAAATTGCATGCATATTTTTGTGTTTTAAATTATCAATTTTATAGCTCTTGTTCTTATCTGTCATTTTACTTCGTAATCTCCATGTCATAGCTTATACTATTATGTCATAGCTTTTAAAATTTTTCTGAATTATTGATTAATTGGAAAATTGCCGATCACATTGTAGATTCCGTAAAAATGTATGATTTATGTTAAAGATATCTTTCGTTATTATTGTTAGCCAATAATGTACAATTAATGCACAAATACCAACTTTCTTTCGAATTATATGAAGCATAAATCTCTGAGTTGCTGGACTCAAATTGTATTGAAAAAATACAATATACACAACAAATAAATATATAATATAACGATTTCTAAAACCTAGGTATGTATTTCTCTTTTTCTAATAACTTCTATTATTAAATATGAATAAGAAACATAGAATTTAATTAAAGCATTGCTTTAAATAAAGGATAAGCCAAAAATCTAATTCTAAGCATATTTATAAATAACTAGGAAACTGAAGATAAAATTTTCAATTTTAACTTTGCTCGCTCGTCAGTGATATGTATCCTTACTTATAAAAATAATTTACTGCTTTGGAATTGAATAAAAATAATCAATAATCCTTTCTAGTTTATTCTGTTCAGTTTCTAACAAAGATATTTCTTGTTATATAAGAAAAATTTAGATCTTATTTTAAATTCATAAATAAAAGAGATTTTTTTTTAATTAAGTAAAGATATTTTTTTTGAAAGAAATGTAGGGAAGAAATTATGTTTAGAATACTCATTTTTGGAAATGGGGGTAATGAATACATTTATGAACTTTATAATTTAAATAATTCTTGTGAAATAATTTGTTTGTTTGGACACATAATTCAGTTAATTGATTCACAATGCTCTTAATTAATTTTTAAGAAAAAGTGCATAACATCTTGAAACAATGGAAATTATTTAACACATTTAATTAATAATAATAATAAAAAACATTCGAAAACATCTATTAAGCCTATTTTTAAGTAGAGAGTTTTTCCTTTTCTCTAAAATCATACAAAAAATTACTAAATTAATTTTTTACTAAATTTTTAAGAATAAATAATAATTACAATAGAATTGAAAACGATAATATCGCTTGAAAAATAGTTCTAATGAGAGTAAAAAAACTATTCAAAATGAAGATAAATAATAAAATATGAAATCTGCTTAGTAATAAATATGAATGTACGTATTTATTACTTTCTACAGACTAGACAATACGAACTAGAGATACAAAATTGTCAATGTATACTTTGGAAGGTGAAAATAGGATTTTTTTTTCGATTTAAAATAGAAATTTCACTAATTAAAAGTTATTGAAATTTTGGTGCTCTCCCCTTGTAACTTTCAAATACATTCTAGTACTATAAATAGGTTTTGATCATTTTGAAATTCAAAAAATAATCTTTTAAATTGTATAATATTTAACTTGGAAATATTTTTACGAGTTTAATTTTTTTTAAATCAAGCGTATTTTACGATAATACATTTTATTGTTAAAATGAAACAAATTAAACTAAGATTATGACTTTTAAATTTTGTTTATTTTTTCATGTTGATTCAATTTCCGCAAAAGGCAAGTTTTTAATGAAATTTCGATTTACTTATTATAGAGGTTTAACTTTAGAACTAAACAATATTCAAAATGCTTTAAAAAGTGTTCCATTTTTTAAAAATTTTGCTCTTTCTTGTTCTATAATTATATGCATAAAAATATTGATGAAATTTAGAAAAATGCACAGCATACTTTGAAGATGCACAGAAAGATGTCAGATTTTCAAAATAATATTAATAACATGCCTATTAAAATTTAATATTTAAAAATATTTTGCTAAGTAAGTAATGTAGATTAGATACAAGAGATAATCATTTGAAATTCAAAGCAATTACAAAGCCAAAAATGGCTAATAAACCAAATAAATATGAATTATTATGAATCGATTATGGTCTACAGAAATCAATGACACAATATTACAATTGTGAGATAAAATTAAACTCTTAAATTTTATATATTAGATATTGTTTATAAAAAACATAAAATTCAATAGAAATTATTATTTGAATTTTCAAGAAAAAAGCTCCCTGAAAATTATAATTAAGATACGAAATAAAAATGTTTACTTGTAAGTATTCATCATATAGATTTTAATAATACAATAACACATAAGCCCATAAAAAAGGGATTTTTCTTTATTTTCTCCCAAAATTTATATTAACACATTAAAAATATTTTTTAACTGAATGGTAAAAATAAATCATATCACATTTAGTGTAATCTATTTAAAATAAAATAAAAAAATCAGGCAAAGAATCAGAATAAATATGAAATAAAAAATAAATGGATATTATTAAAATTACTTTTATTTTACAGATATTGACGATATTTTGATGAAAGGATTTAAAAATAAATGCTTCGCATGTAGAAATTTTGATTTAAAAATTTAAGGAATTTTAATTACATACATTTAACAGAGAATTATTTATTTTAATGTTCAAAAAAGATGATCTCGCATGAAAATTAAATTTAAAAACAATAAGAGCTTTAAATATTCTTTTATAGATTTTGAAAATATAATGCATGATGGGTACGAAATCATAAAAAACAATCTTAACCGTTTATTGTACAAATAGCTTGAATTTTATCGTATAAAAACCTTCTTATTAGAATTTCAACTCCGGAGGACAATTTTTGCGATATCTGATTGAAATATTTTATGTATTTTTAAAATTTGCATTAATATATATCAGATATGGCGAATTTTTTATAGTTTATTGCTTAAAATAATAACCCAACAGTGAGAAAAAGTTCCTTATTTTCTATGTAGAGAAACAGATAAGAACTATTGTGAGTCATTTATATTCTTCAAGTGGCAACAGTAAAATGAAATTCAACACTTCGTATTTGAAATCTGGTTTTAAAATTCATACTTTTCAGCCATTTAAATCTGTTGGGGAAATGATTTATATTGATGGCCAGTTGGGAAATAGCCTAACCGTCGGCGGGAAAAAAAAAGAATAAAAAACTGCATTCGAAGAATCTGCAGTAGCGCGATCCAGACAACGTCCATTGTCCGTTAGATTCTCATGATAAATACATCATAAATATTACACTCCTATCTGCTACAGCTGCCAGACAGTTTACGTATGCAGATTTGAAATGAGGGAAAAAGAAATTTAGAAGGCAGAGAATTAATTTTGCTTTTAGGCGACAACTCGTCTGGTGGGTTATCACACTTTTTAATAACCAGATGGCGCAGCTATCACCCCAGGGATCTTCCCCTTTTTCCCGTCCTGATTTTAATTTGGGAGAGAGAGAGAAAATCTTCATCTTCAGTTGCGTTCTCTTTTGTCGGAGCTTATTTGGAGCTCGATTATTTTATTTTATTTTATTGTTTTGGACCAACGCTGGCATTCTCTTGCTTGAGTGATTTACTTAATTGAAGATTGTCTTATCTCGCATGTCCTTGTCGGTGGGAGGGGATTTAGATTTCAGTCCCTCTATCTGTCTGGTCGAATATGGAATCGCGCATTCCGGAGTAGGCGATCCACGATACGCTCGCCGACTCATTAGAATGCGAATTATGTGAGAAATGGGGGCGAGGTCTCGGGGAGGACACGCCCTACAAGGTATTTGTTCGTTGGATAAGCCGATTTTGTCGGAATCACGCATCAGGATTTGAATAATAAGCGACCGAAGTTCTAAAATATAGATAGTAATATCACGAAACGTGTGGGAAATAATATTTGGAACCGGGATTATCAGTTCATGGGGCATTCTCAATTATCAGAACGTGTCCGGGGACTAAAAGGGAGGGGATTTTCAATTAAATGCACAAGATTAGGTTCGTTCCATTGACAACCTTGTCGGCATTTTTAAAAAGCACGGGTTATCCTTCGAAAGTGTGCTGATTTAGCCTTCATTAAAATTTTTTCAACTCATTGTAAGCTACGAGCTTCTCTGAAACAAGTTATTATGGATAAATAAGTCTTTTATTTCCTTTAAGGCATGAAAATATCTGATTATAAATTTTCAGGGATATTTGAAATTTAATTATTTCTGTTTGGCTTCAGTCACATTATAGCGTTTCATCGGCAATGGACATATTAAATAAGTTTTTAGGATACAAAAAAATTACAAAAATGCTAAAAAAAAGAAGCTCTTAAAATTTTTTTCTCATTTTTTAATGGATAAATAATTTTTAAATAATCATAATCGCTTTACCATTTTTATTAAAAAAATTTGGTGATATTGCTATATACAGTCTTACGCTTCAAATTTGATGGTTCCAGGGAAAAATAAGCTGTATAAAAATTTCTGTATTTAGAAAATTCTGTTGTAAAATTTTCATCGTTATCTTACTAAAGAATTATGCAGTTATTTATTTTAAGATTAAAAAATATCTTAAAAAGTTAAACTATCAAAGTAATTCACTTTTTAAAATTTATATGATTTACAAATTTGCGTAAATGTGCTAAAAATATACGTTTGTTTATAAAAAAAATGAAATAATTTTTTTATTTGATCAAAGATTTCTGTTATCTTTATATATATATATGTTTTGTCGGAGATACTTCAAATTAATATTCATTTTTATTTTGAGAAGTAAAAATTTCTTCGGGAACATTAGGGTTAAATATCAATCTAAAATGGAACCATTTGAAAGATTTGCATTACTTATTTTATTATAATTTTTAAATTTATCTTCGCGTATATCATCATCTTTGGGCTAATCTTAATCAAAACATTTAATGAGGTCATCAACTACAATTTTTTAAAATCCATTTCTCGTTTTATATCAATTTTTATTTATCGTTTATTTATTTATTATTATCTAAACTTTTTTGTTATAAAATGTTTACTTAGAAGCTATGTCTAAGAAAGCTGTTGCTCATCTGAATTTAAAGGAAAAAATCTAGCTTCTAATAAGAAGAGATATGCGTAGGATTGACTCATTGATGGAAATATGACCCTTGGCAAGTGTTTATTGCTTTTTCGTTAGACATTTTCTGGTTTTACATGACTTTTTATTCCTTATGAACTATCTATTTTTTTAGATTTATTTTCATAGTTTATATTATATTTATATTATTTGTTATAAATGAAATTTATGTGTGCTTTTTATTTGACATGGCTAAAAATGATTTTTTATGAGAAAATTTTTACTTCACGTTTAGTTTTCCTACCAATCTATTTTAAACCAAAAGTTTTTCATTTAAATTTTGAATTCATTATGTTGAAATATTTGATTCATAGAATTTAAATATATAGAAGTATTATTGTACTTATTCAGAGCCAATAATATAACTCATAAATACTTCGAAAGTAGTTAAAGTTTAATCTAAAATAAATTGTGTTTTGTTTATTAAAATAAATCATTTCAAAAGTATGTCATAAAATAGAAATCATAGAAAATAAAAGGAACTAATCATTGTGGATTCAATATAAAATTTGAAAAGACAGAAAAATTGTTAGCAGTTTTCTTCATATGTTCAAAATAGCAACTTTCTTCATTTAAACTTGTGAGTAAGTAATTCTTTTCATTAGTAAATATAGTTTTCCCAATTCTTAAATAACTGTAACTGAACCTTTCAGTATAGAAATTTAATTTTATAATATTAATTTTAATTACTTTTAATTTTTTACTATTAATTTATTACAGTTTTGTAATCAAATATTCATATTTGTCAAGTATTTTTATTCATCATAAAACGCTGAATCCTTATCTACGATCTATTCTTAAATAAGAAATTGTAATCTTTTCATTCGAATATTCTAATTTGAAGTTGTAAATAAAAAAAAGAATATAATTCCGTTTCTGAAACTTATAAATGTGGCACACATTTTCGCTCATGTTTTATCACGATACATTGTTCTCTCTCTCTTTATTTTAACATATTTATATATAGAATTTATATTTGAAATCAAAATCTTCTGAAGTCGGTATAAAATAACTTTAAAAAATATTTATATGTATATATCTATATATATATATATATATATATATATATATATATATATATATATATAAACTGAAGGAAAACTATATATATAGTTTTCCTTCAGTTTTTTTAATCTATCGATATACTAGTATTCCCATCACTGCTTCAATCTCGATTTGCAATTCAATAAAAAGAATAAAAGAACTTTTTTGTTTTAAATATTTATAGATAGCAAAGCAGTAAAATATTTATCGGTCTTTAGAAATAATAAAGTAGAATTAGTGATTGTTTCTCCCAATTCCTCTATATACTTTGTTAAAGCTAAAACTAATTATTTTGGTAAAATTATTCTTTGGGGGATCTGCTTTTTTTAATTTTTGAAATTTTAAATAATTACTATTAAGTGACATTTCTATCCAATTTTTTGCTCAAAATTGACAATACTTTAAAGATAAATGTTTGTTTATAATCTTCTCAGGTTAGAAGAGAAATAAGAAAGTGAAATCATAGTAGGGCGAAAAATAACGTAGAATTAGATAGAAAACTAGTGCTTATTTAATAATATTGTGGAACTTGACTCCATTATCAACGCTTTTCCACACAATTAACAGAATTATAATGAGTATTAAAATAACAAGATTCAAATTCCTACAAGCTGATGCTCAAGAATAATTTTTTTTAGATCATCATTTGCAAAATAACAGCCATACAAGATATATTTGTTAACAATTAAGTTCATACATTATCCTTGATGAATCAACTATTCTCAAAGTGACTAGTATGTCGAATAAAAGTAATTTCAAATCATTACCGCAAATCTACATTTATATATTATCTATTGAACCCATGCCATTCAATAAATATTTTTAAATTTTTCAAGTTAGATTCGTTAATTATCATAATAAATGTATATATGAACTGCAGATGTTAGGATAAATATTTTAGACTGATACAATCAGCGGGATATTCGTTTTGAAGACAATAATTCCTTGGCTGACCGGACTCCACCACATTTTTTAAAATTCTATTCAAACATGTAATCGAAGCCTGTCATTCTTTACTATAATAAGTCGGTATTGAATCTAAAAAATAACTGAGCACTGTTATGGCGATGAAATTTGGCTAAACATTTGAAAGTGCTTGTTTCCTTCAATATGATTTCCGCTATTAAAAATGAACTTTTGAAGATCATTTTTTAAATAAATATCTTTTAAATGTTAATTTCTGCTCATCATTAATAGGAGATTTCTTGATTATTTTGTCAGAGTTGTATTTGATATTCATACATGCAGCAACTGAAGGGGGGATTAGCATGTAGTATTACTGAATGGACTGTAAAATGAAAATCAATTTCAAGAACTTGATGTTTATTGACATTTGAATTACTCTATTTATTGTTGTTTGTTAATCATTTTCATATTTAAATAATCACTAATTGTTTTAACATTTAATATTTTTCCCTTAACAGATAATTTTAATTTCAAATTACTTTACAAATATCAATGTTAATATCTGATATTTTTAACAAAGACCAAATGATACCTAAAAAAAGCTTTAAAATAAAGTGCTTTTGATGATTTTTTAAATTGAAATAATTTTACTTCATATGATTTAAATATTGGTTTAAGAACAAGTACTGCAAGTAAAAAAATGGACACACAACAAAACACACGAGGTGTCAATTATTTTATAGCATAAAACTGATAAGTTATAATTTGGATGATTCTGGAACTCATTGAAGACATTCACGACAAATATCTGGATGAAATATTCAATTTTATCGATTTTCAGGTTGTTATATGGGATATTATCTCTCACGTACCTTGGTGCATTAATAAGTTTAATATAAAATTCATTAAAAGTTAATACAGAATTATCAGCTACAAGTAATATAAAAAAATTGTAAAATCAATTACTACTCAGTTCAATATTTTTTAATTTTAATTTATTTTTATTAAATAATTGCAATTTATATAAATAATTTATCAAAAAATGATTGATTTTTGCTAGAACTGAACTCGCATTTTTCACCTTCACGTGAAAAATACTGAAATCCTCGCATTTTACTGATTGGACTACTGCATGTTGGCTTCAATATTCATAACAAACTGCTAAAACTCCATGTAAAGTATTAAACATTAATTTAATTTAATCAATGGATTAATATTTGATAAAACTATATTAACATTCAAGTGGCATCAATTACAAGTTTTAAAAAATGTATTTGAACTTGAGTGGATGAATAAAAAGTATTTTATTAACGATAGAAAATTTGAACAAGAAATATATTTATAGGGAGAGTTAGAACTAATAGTAGAGATAGAAAAGAAAGGGTAGTTAAAAAGAAACACATTTTTTTGAGTTTTGATATATTTAGTAACTAAATTTGTTAGATTTTTTTCTTCCTTTTTTTATTGTGAGGATATTTATATGTTATGTATTATCTGTGAAATAAGGTTTTGCGTCATATATGATACAAATAACACTCTATAACTGACCGTTCACTGTCTAATTGGACCGTTAAAATCAAATTTTGGAGAATTACTTCTTAGTTAATAGGTTCTCAGTGTTAAAGGTTATTACAAATTTCATTACATATCTAATTAAATATTGATGGAAATGCTGGCATGTTCACACAATTATTTCAGCAAATATTATCATCCAAAAACCATTTTTATAGTACCTTAAAATTTAAAAATCAGTTTTTTAGGCAATATTAGTTTTATTTCCATACAATATGTTTCTTTGAATTTAAAAAAAAGTATTTCAAAAAATTATTTAGCATATTTTACAACAATACTTTTTATTGTTTTAGCTACTGCATTTACAGATTTTGAAAGTATTTTTTTATATTTATGCTATCGGGTGTTGTAATAGAGAGTAAATTTTCAAAAATAATAAAAGCATAGAAAATAAAACTATCCCATAATGCACTGGTCAAGAGTCTCATTTAAATTTTCTTGCCATTAAATTCCTTTTTTTATTAGCATTTTTTTATTTATTTAATGGAATAGCGCAGAAAAAGTAAATATATGAATCATTATTTAAAAGTGGAAATCAAACATGTGCCAATTACTTTAAAATGTGATGGAAAGAATATTAATTTTTTCTTTTACTTTCACAATTGTTTGACTTTTTTTCTGAAGAAAACCTTATTTACGAGATTAAAATAATATATAGAAAGAGATCGACTTAAAATCCTTCAAGTGCTATTAACTTAGACAATGCAAAAGTTGAATCTCAGTTATAGTTTAAACTTCAGTTAATTTTTTATATATAGAATACAGTCGATTTTTTTTATAAACCATCGAATTCAAGCATCATGTTATTAATTTTTATAATGTCCTATGTGTTTTATGCTCTGATCAATGGTAAATTAGGATTTTTGGAACCCAAACAATGTATATTAAAAGACTTTTTTTAAAAATACAATTTGGGCAATTTAGCTACAAACTTTTTTAAAACTTAATCAGTATGTTAATGATTTACTTTAAGCTATTTTTTATTTCCTTAATTTTTTATAAAGGATTTTTTAAAAATTTGTTTATTGTTGCCCATGAATATATAGTATTCTTGCCTGTACAAAATATAACTGAAATAGAATTTTGGTGTTTATAATTATCTAATAATAATTATAAACACAAATTTTAATGACGTGTAATGAAACTTACACGGAGTCGGACCAATTATGTTTGAAAAAGAGTTTTAATGTTGTACAATTAATATAATTGGATTTTTTTTACAAATGCTTATTTGGCAAGTAGAAAAATAAATTTTCCTACCCAACCCCCCAAAAAGAAAAGCTACTTTTTTAGGAAAAGTTATTTTAAAGAAAAGCTACTTTGCCAAGTTAAATATTCACCATTCTTGCTCGCAAGAAGAAAATTTTTAAAATTGAAAGTAAATGAAAGCAGTTGGCATAGTTCCTCATCCATTTTCTCTTATATTATTCAAATTTGGGCTTTTTTGTTTTGTTTTTCGACATTATGAAGAAAAGTTAGCTAGAATATAAAGGCAGTTTTTTGAATAATTTTTCAATTCCTACTATTAGCTCTCTCTCTCATATATATATAAATATATATCTTGTTCAAATTTTTAAGCGCTAATAAAATACTTTTTATTCATCCAATCAAGTTCAAGTAATTTTTTTGTCAAATTTGTAGTGGATGACATTTGATTTTAATACAGTGTTTTCAAATATTAATTAATTTTTTTAATCAATTAATTAAAAAACTAACTTTTTCGCCAAAAATCTTCATTTCTCCGTGGCCAAATAAGCAACGAATTCAGTTTGTTTTTTCCCCCACACTAATGAGGTTAGGCCTAACATGTTTGAGACCGATTATTTAAAACGATTCTGTTTATTTTCTTAAGGTCTGATGCATTTAAATTAAACATTGTTAATTAATTAATTTTTCCGATTCATTTTGAAGTACTTTCAAATTGAAATAATACAGAATAAAAAAATTAAAAATTTCTAATCTGTATTGCTTTATCTCAACTGGCGTTGAAAATTCATGCATTTTGGGTTGCTAGAATTGACTTTGAATCCTCAATTGGCGTTGGAAATTCAATGCTAGCATAGTTTTTGATCAATTATTTGAATTAAGTATAATTTTTATACTGGGATAGCCTGGTTCGTAGGGCGTTGGATTCACATCCCTTGGGATACTAGTTTAAACCTGCCTGCCGAAGATTCTCCGCGTGTGATGGATGTTAAATCTGTCGTGGTCACAAAGTTCTCCATGTGGAGAGTAATACCACTGGGGTCTGAATTACTATCTGTGGATGAATGAATGAAATGCATGCATGAAGGTCCTGTAAAAAGGGTTTGTGACGTATGTAAGCTAGAAGTCAGACTTCTGACCTCGGATGCTCAAGGGTCCATACCCTCACCCCCCTTCCGTTGTAAAGCGGGACACGAGAACAACAACAATTGTAATTATTTAATAAAAAGTAACTAAAATAAAAACATTCCTAATTATCTAAGAAGGAATTAATTTTAAAAAAAATGTTCTTTTATATTACTTGTTTTTCTTTTGCTTTATCACAAATGAAATTGTCAAAGAACTGGTTTTGTAACAGTAAATAAAATAAAACTCGAGATTGAGACGAATATTCATGTTTCTAGACTCCGAGAGTCCAAAAAACACAATTTGATATTATACCTGTCTATAGATGAGCACGATAACTCCAAAAGCTTTGAACTAGATGGCGAGAATTTGGCTTGTGGGACAACAAAAATGTTCTATTAAATGTGTTAAACAAAATCCAGGCACAGAAATTTTGTCTGCCTGGTTGGTCGAGATCCTATTAACTCAATAACTATAAAATATAAAGAAAAGCTATATATGTAAAATTTAGTACATAGATTTAACATATAAAATAAAAATACTTAACAAAAATGAGTATATTGAATTTACACAAATTCATTTCAAATTTTGACAGAAATCAAGACAGAGGAGGCCTGTTTATCCGACTATTTGAGTATAAATGAACAAGATAATTTTAAACCATGAAGAGATAAATAAATAAAATGTTAAACATAGGTTTGGCATAAAAAATGCAGATTCTTATTTTGTCGGCCATTTGTCGGGCAGTGTTTTCGCATACGTATAAATGCGATAATTCCAATATTCGATGGCTAAAATAAACGAAAGTTGGAAGATGATCTTTTGATTGCACTTGGCGTTTTATGCTAAGTTTTGGTCCCTCTGGTGTGGTGTGGAGAGGATGGCACCAGCTCAGGTGTCGTACTTGACATCTGAACACGGTTCAAAATTAAGAGTTTCGTCTCAAAATAACGCTAGTGTTGTTTTAAAACGGAACTTTAATGTAACTAAACTATACTAAGCCAAGTTTTAGTCAAGTCAAACGATAAAAAAATAAATGCTATATCTAATTCCGTTAACTTTCAAAATATAATTTGCGGCAAAAAACTGTCACAAATTGCATGATAAATTCAATAAAATGTTTTATTTTACTTCAAAGATTCTTGGAAATGTATATTTAAACTTGCAGAATTGTCTATGGATTAACGGTTAACCATATTTGACGTCATTGTAACACGTGCTTGTCATGACGTCAGAGACGATTAGTTACAAAATGAAGTGTATTTTTCTTTCCAAGAGGCCCGGGGAAAATGGTAAACAGCAGAAAGCCGACTGAGACGGGATATAGATGCCTTGTTCCTTTTTAAGTGACTCAATATTCGGCTACTATCGTTCACCAGTTTCATCAACAGTAATCACGGTCTTACTTGAAATCTGTCATTTTATTTATATGTATACATATTATTTTTTGAAATAAGCACACTTCAGAGGTCAACTCCATTTACGAAATGAATTAATGCCTTTTAAACAACATATAAATAAAAATGAAAATACTTAACAGGGGTCAAAAAGTAAAATACATAAAAAAAAAGGGAAATGAAATATACAATTGCAAAATTCAAGTTATAACGTCAGAACATTATTATTTTTTAAGTCATTATTTGTCTTAATTAAATTAAATTATTCACCAGTTTAAGTCGGTTTGGAAACAATCACGAGACTTCTCTATCATCAAGTTATCAATTAAAAAACGAATTTAGAACAGTATTTGTTACATGCCATTAATTCTCATAATTTTAGAGCATGTACTTTTTGATCCAATTTACTCTGCTACTTTACGGACAAATTTAGTTCAAAATTTGATGCAATTATATAAAAGGAAGTATTTTTTCTTTTATGAGTTGCATAGTAGATATAACGATAAATATTTCGTACGAAACTTTACACTAATATTTAGTTTGGGAATAAATATCATGGATCAAATTGTAATGGTGGGGTAAATTGTAATGTTCGCAGCATTAAACTTGTAATAATAGTAAAGTTTCAATTATACGTCGTCCTACATCAGTTCCTTCAAACATATATTAACCACTTAACATACAAGGACGTGTCTGACACGTGCATCGAATATTGAATTTTAAATTTTAAATCTGCAATTAAGTGAAAGTATTAAGTAATCTAAAATGCAAGAATCACTGAGAAACTTTTCAATATCTTAAATCTCGTTTCATTTATAGGAATTAAAATATCAATAAATGTTCAAGATAGGATGTGTTATCTAATTGGGAAGTTAAATAAATTTGTATGTCAAGGGGTTAAAAATACTTTTCTGTACTTAATTAGTAATGGATTTTATTTCTAAATTCTTTCCACTAACGCTTTGATCTCTCTTTTTATTTCTTATTTAGAAACTTAGCTATTGCAGTTACATTAATTTCTCCTCTTGAAGCAACGCAAAATATTTTATGAGTTAACACTCGTAATTTTACAACCGTGCAACTGTGATCAGTGGACGAGAACAATATCTGAGCCGGCACTTCTGGAATAAAGTTCCTCATCACACCACGGGGAGAATTCTGTCTTCTATGTGAAGTACAATGCGTATCAAGTTTGCAAACGAGACTAATAAAATTTAAAAAAATAAATATTGGTAATGGTGCCTTATGCTCAAAGCTATATCTTTTTTAATGAAAACGCTTGATAGATATTGACCTTGAATCTTAAGCTGAAAGTTAAGATTCAAGGCTTAGCTTTCACCATTTCCGAAGGACATTGAAGAAATATTGCTTTGTTTTGTTGTCTTATAATGACAAAGAGAGTTTAGTTGAAAGCTTCCCTCACCTTTCTTGAATGTTCGATATCTTAGAAAATCCGTGATTTCTTTCCAATTACAATCATTTTCAAAAAGTTTTTTATCTTTAAATTTCAGGAGATGAAACAAAATTCAAAACTGGTTTTCTGTTTGCTCTGCAGAGAACAGTTTTAGCTCGAAATTGGCAAACACGTATCTCACTTCTAATTTTTCAATAAGAATGTACTGAATCATATCTATTGCTGCAAAACTACAGATAATTCTTAAAAAATGACTTGATTATTATTTTTATATACAGACTGATGAAACACTTTAGAAGTTTTGATATTTACCAATATTTTCAAAGTCATACTTTTTAGCATTTTCTTGGTCATGTTAGAAACATTTCTACAACTAGTAAATCCGTATTCAACTAGTACTTATCATAAATCTTCCTTATTGCTGTTGTTACTTATGGCCATTTACAAGCCAATTGACAGATCTGTCAGTGATTTAAGCCGAGGGAGCGTCTCTTGTTTTTGAAGTAGCGCCAACTAGGGTCAAGAGTACGATTTAGAAACTTCATGCATCACATTCGCTTGCACAACACCTTTTTCCAGGGGGGCACCTTCACACACACCTCACAGGTAGAATACAGAAGAACAACCCTGTCCAAACCAGGACGCTCAGATCACACGGATATACACATTACTCCTAAGTTAGGACGCTTGCATAAATCTGTTTAATAAGATTTAATCAAGCTTAAATTTCACTGCAAGTGTCGTAAAAGTTTTGACAAATCTTAAACAAGATTTTTTTATTAAGATTTTTTGACATAACTACTATCACTATGTAATACATGCATTAGTTCTAAACATTGCAGAACATGAGTATCAGGAGCCACAATTTTGAAATTTTGTCGTATGGGAAAGTTCAAAGTCAATAACTGTCAAGTATCTTTATACATCATGCTCTAATGCTGAGGGACTAGTCTATATACTTTTGACACAGCCTGGTACTACACTTGATTCTTAGCAAAAACTTGATCCTGAAGAGGAAATTTTACCAGCGTTCCCTTATCTATTAGAAAATGATAGATTTTTAATTATTTCTAATCGTCAAAATGGAATAGTATCATACTGTTTAATTATCTCTCTTTTAAAGAGAATCTTACCTCAGCATATGCAGTATAATGTAGATAACGTATCCTTCTTTTGCAGAATGATAAAAATAATTCTGTCTAATAATTCCTTAATTAAGAATGAAAAAGGGTCATACTGTTTTCTAAAGCAGTTGAAGAATTATTATTGTGCTTCATCCGCATGATGGGAAAGAATCGCAATTAAATTTTATATCTAGATGAGGTTTTGCTTTTTAAGTTTACCTACATAGGTGTCTTTTCTGAAACCCCCCCCCCCCCCGCGATTTTACATGATTTTTTTATAATTATTACAGCCTTTTTCTATTTACTCTTATGTTGACAATATCCTATAGCGCCATCTCCGACTCTTTTTCACCATGGCAAAATTGAGGGTAAGTTCAAAATTGTAAGTAATGATAGATAAAGGATAAAATAAACACTGTAATATAGCTGGTTGTTTCGAATAATATGCTAAACTAAGTGCATTCGTGATGTTTTTTTTTATTTAAATGACCTGTTTAACGACCGAATGAAGTGTATCGCATATGCATACCGCAGAGCCTATTTTTTGTACATATGCAGTTTGAGGTTCCCGTGCACGTGCGAATAAATGCAAAGTTAAAACCACAATTACAAAGCCATTTTTTATATTTTGGTATGACTGTAATGTACTAAAACCTTCCCCAATAAATGTTCTACAAAATGGTGAATAATGTCCGTTAATTATTTCTCGAGTTTTTATGCTTCAAACATATAGACGCTTTCAGGAGACTTCATTTTATATTGTGTATATATGCAGAAAGGAATTTGGTTTTTCAGAGAATAATATTTAATTGTTCCTCTTCTACAGGATAAAAAAGATTCACAATGCTTTATTCAGACCTTTTTTTACATATAAATTAATATTCTTTGACGTTTCCTTGCTGGAGTATTTTCTATTTATTTCTAGCTATACTAAGTATTCATAGTCAAATTATGTGATCTCAAACTGCAAACTGCGGATATCCTCTTTGATTGTATGAGCTTTTATAAGATTGGGTCCTTTCTCTGGCTTCACGGCTGCGTTATAAAGCACACTTGAGCACATCTCGCAGTTTGAAGGTTTCAGAATTAATTAATTTAAAAGGAAGCATTTGCACTTGATAGGAGCATTTACCCCATGTTGCGGCGGTGTTTAACCAGAATAATAAGGATGTTAAAATTTTATGGATGAATTCATTATTTGTATAAAGATAATTACTGAAGTATTCATGGAAAGAATATAATGACGGAGATCAGTTTCGTAATGAATAAAAGTTTCGCTTTGCTTTAAATAACACATTTATGTTATAATTAAATTTTGTCAAAGTATTTCAAAGCATTCCTTTCTTTTTTTTAAAGTAGAGATGGAGATTTTATTTGAAAGTGAAAGTAGCAAAAGCCAACAGCCAGCTAACACTATAGGATAAGGTTTACGATAATGAAGGAGTCAATTTCTATCTCAATCACTAAGGCATATCCATGTTTAATCTAATATAACAACAGTTTTCCTAAGTCTAGTTAAATTTAATAAAGAAGGTACACGGCTGTTTTTTTTTAAAAAAATTGATTCAAATTACTATATATTAATTTATTTGCGACTGGTGTTGTTTCTAATGGTACTTGCCAGGGATAAGCTCCCTGACACAATCAGCGAATTTAAGCCAAGGGTGTGTCACTTGTTTTAAGTGACTCCAACTAGGGACAAGAGTATTTCTTAGCTGGTCACGCTTCAAATTAACTTGCACAGCCCCTTTTTACAGAGGGGCACAGTCACACATCTCACAGATAGAATGAATGAAGAACAACTATACCAAATCCGGGACTCAAACCCAGGACGCCGAGATGACGGGGAAGGTGCCCTACCTCTGCGCCAGGATGTCGGCTTATTTGAAATTAAAGTAATTTAATGACTTTGCAGAAGTTCACTAAGAACGTACATTTTATTTTAGGATGAAAAGTCTTTATCTTAGAAGCATTCATTGAAATTCTTTTCTTATCAACTATATCATGCTTTTAGCCTGATATACAATTTTTAAATTGCAGGATGAGAAAATAATCACACAAAGAAAATAATATTCCACCGGATCTATGGCTACTAAATTTTAAAAGCAGTAGTTTCTCAATTAAAAAAATGTTGCATCCTTTTCATAGCTTCACTATGTAAGAGGTTTTTAAAGTATTAAATAATTTTTTGATTAATAAAAATATAAATAAATCAACATTACATAAATAAATAAATAAACATAAATCAACATTTAAATAAATCAAAATTTAATTTGAAATATAAAAATATAAAATTAATCAACTTTTTCCTTTTTTCTTATTGTCTTTAAATATATATTTTGTACAGACATCATTTTTACACCTTTTTAAAATTCAAAGAGTTATTTTTAAAATTGTTTCAAGATGAAATCATTACAGTTGTTTCTTCAGTTTTCAAAAATGTTTCAAAATTGCTTTCAAACACAATTTTCAACAATGTTTTTTATTAATGCAATGGAATTTAAACAAAATTTCTTTTTTCGTTTTTATATTTGGGAGATTTTTTCCCCTTAATTTGCAGCAGTTCATAGCGGCTGTATGAAATATGGTTATGATTTTTTATGACAAAATATTAATTATCGCACGTGATACATTATATTTTGCAAACATTTGTATATTCTATTAAAGTTTTTTGATATTTGAAGACCTATTTAAAAAATAACTAAATAATTTTCTTAGTTAAATCCAAATCCGAATTTTGAGAATTTACTAAAAAAGGTTAAAAGTGGCGTATATTCCTTTAGTTTTCGTTCCATTTTTAAGGAAAACCTTTATAGTTATGTCCTGTAAATTGAAATAAAATTTATACGAGCTTTGTAATTCATACGAGTTGTTTAACAAATTATTTTTTTTCAATACAACTTATTTGTTGAAAAACGTTCGGATCAACATTGATCATCAGTATGCGTAACATTCGTTTTCAGAAAAATTCACACTTTTAGGAGCATTCTGTCAGTTAAAAAGAGAAAAAAAATCTATTTTTTTTAATCATAAATCTGAATTATTCGTGATTTTCAGATTATTTCCATCCATAAACAAATTTGATTGATTTCTTAACATTTCCTTTTTATAAGAAAAAAATTGTATTTAAAAATAGAATTTCAAATTCAAACCTTAAAATTCAATACTTGCTAAAAATTGTAAGTAAAAATAATGGTATACAATACATATAGCAAAGATTTTTTACATTGTTTTTAATATTATTTATCAATATGCAATAAGAGATATACAATGATGCAATAAGAGATATATGTTCCAAGTAATGAAAATTACGTTACCAAGGCTATGTATAAAAGAACAAATTTATGCACGTTCAAAAATGTTGATTTGGAACTGCGCACGTTGCTAGTGAGGTATTAACTTTTTTGAACTGAAAGTTTTATTTAACTTGTATAAACCACATATAAGTTGACCACATAAGCCACCATAACCACATAAGCGAACATGTAACCACACATAAGTCTGTTTTATTTTTTAAACAGAAGAAAATATTTAAGAATTAATAAAAATGTTACATTTATCCAAACCTGTTTATCACGCTATATGGGAAAAAGTTAAAATTATTTCATACGAATACGAATTTATTCGGGGAAGGGGTGTTCGGGGATATCTTATGCAATAAGGATTTATAAAGCAAAACACTGCATATACAATATGAAATATCTCAAACTGATAATGAATGTGGAGCGTTGTTTTAAAGACGTAACTGGTAGCCGATTTCTATTTATAATTGAATTTTTTATTACGAAAAATGATAAACAAATTCGGAAGAAAGTATCTTTGAATAGTCTTATATAAATCATCATTATTAAAACATGCTTCCTATACTTTAATATAATTATTGGAGAATTTTGAAGGTGAAAATATAAATCTTTTGCAAATAATATCATATATAAAGGAATATTAGGAATATAAAAGAATATAGGAACCATTAGGTATTCACTTTAAAAATATATAAATATAAAATTATCGGACATTCAACTAAAATAGGGTAAAAGAATTTTTCCTTTATTTGAAAAGAGGCAGAATGTGTCTTCTCCGCAAAAATCTTGAAGCTCATCCCTTACTAAAAGAAAGTTAAGGGTTTGCAAAATTTGATTTAAAATAATTACAAATTCCGCACACATTATGAGTAAACAGTATATAATGCAACCTTTTAGATGAGCAAAAACGATTAAGCCAATATAAAAGTATCAATTTTCATTTTTTATTAGGATGGTAAATATAAAGATAATAATTTTGTGCTTGACTATTATTTTATTACTAATGAAAGATTAAATTTATAAATTATTTAACTCTCAATATCTGAAAACAACAACGATTTTTTTAATTTTATTGTCCGTAAACAAAACAATTGCAATCGTCAAAAATGACGGCGACAAGTGTTTGATTAATACCCGTGTTTTATATCGCAACAGTCTTTCACTTACTTAACTGGAAAATGATTGCTCAAAAATACCCCAAACTAGATGAATGAAATTTGTTAACGGCCTTTGTATCTTATAGGAGGTTTTTATCAAATTTTTGGATGCTATCCACCAAAGAAATATTTCTCTGTTAATACGTCTGTGTGACTGTGAACACTAAAATTTTAACTTATTAAATAAATAAATAAATATTGCATATGGATTTTTTACTAGAGACGCAAGTATATATAAATTTTGTAAGAATCCATTAGCAGACAGATTATGTATATATCTGTCCACGTTTTGTGTACGAGAACAAATTAAAACTGCAAAAATCTAGATATAAGAATTTTTATGAATAATTTTTATATAAAAAGTGTAAATGCACTTTTAATATATATTAAAAGAATATATCCAAGAATTGTATATTGTATATTTGTTTTTAATTAGGAATATTGTAAATCTATTCTGATTATAGATTAAATCCATCAAAGGAAATGTATATATATTTTTTATATGGTTAAGCTAATTAAAAAAAAAGTCCAACATAGTTTGGAATGTCGAAAACAAATATCTGTATGAAAGGTTGTTCTCATTTCGTCAATGGGAAGATTAAAAAATGTATACTCGATTATTTTTAGTATTCGAAGATTCTAAACACAAAATATCATGAAATTATATGAGAAAGTCGAAGAGAGAATACTCTCTTTGACTTTTTTCAATTTCTACTACTATTAGTTCTCTCTCTCTCTCTCTCTCTCTCTCTCTCTCTCTCTCTCTATATATATATAGTTCAAATTTTCAATTGTTAATAAAATACTTTTTATTCATCCACTCCAGTTCAAATACATTTATTTAAACTTCTAGTGGACGACACTTGAAGTTAATGCAGTTTCATTCATTAAATTTAATTTATTTGTAATACTTTAAATAGAGCTTCAGAAGTTTGTGGGGAGAATTGAAATCAACAGGCAGTAGCTCAATCGTTAAAATGCAAGAATTTCATAATTTTTCACGTGAAGGTGAAGAATGCCAGAACAATTATTTCGAAAATTAATCATTTTTTGATAAAATATATATATTAATTGTCATTATTTAATGAGAAAGTAACTAAAATAAAAATTTCCTTTGTTGACCTGAGTAGGAATTGACTTAATTTTTTATATTACTTGTTTGTTTTTATTTTGAAATATCAGAGATATACAGTTTATATATTGAACTTGGATGTTCTTGGGTAAAAATTCGACGTATATAATTTTCCATCTACAAAAAATTTCAGTTTGCCGAAATACCCATGCAAATTTTTTTAAATTTTTTCTTATTAAAAGCAATTACGCGTAATTAATACTCTATGGTTAAAAAAGATATAAAAAATTTAAATTACCAATAAAATTTATTAAAAAAATAAGAGCAATCATTTTCATGATAGGTCATAAAATACTTCTGCGAATTCTATAATTTTTTTATCCTCGTCTTTATTTTTCATTGCCCTTTTTATAGTTTACATTAAAATGAACTTCTCTATCATATTAAAAGATATTTCCGTTAGAAATCATACACCCAATAAGAAGACAAACTAAACAGAAATCTAAGCAAAAATATAGCTCTAAGCCAAGAAAAAAAGATTTCGTAGAACAAAAATCTCTACATATTGATATAATTATCCATATATATAACTTATATTTATAAATATATCAAATATTAATAGCTCTTTTTATATACATCTGAATTTCTTCTGAGATGTATTGTAGTAATAATCGACAAAACAATTCTTTTTTTATTAAATTTATATTCTTTCTCAAGCACTCCACCCCACCCCAGTCTAAAATTCATTTTTTTACATAAACAAATAAGCATTTATTTCATTTTATTTTTTCACTCCACCCAGATATTTTGTTCGATATGTAGAAATTTTACTCTATATACAGAAATTATTTTGCTGATTAAATTCTTACATATCTGAGAAGATAACCGATGCATATATATTTTCGATTGATAGAAGTTCGATATATGAGAGTTCTGTACTTATTCTAATCCAATAAATTCTCCCACAAATATTTCGAAAGTAAATAGATTATTCTTTTTTTTAATCACAAGTAAATCATTCATTCCTTAATTTATTAAATAATTTCGAAGGAGTTTCTCCGGAAGGCGATTAATTCCCGCACTTTACCTTGAATTTAAAATCTAAAGAAGTAGAAAATGTGTTAGTTTTTATCTTATTTGCATAAAATAACATATACTTTAAATTTAAACTTTGAAATGATAATTTTTTTCCATTTCCTCTTTAAATTCCATTTCTCACGAGAGTTTTCCTCTTGAAAAATCCAAACTTCCAGAAAAAAATTCGATATATAGAAATTTTCGATGCATAGAAGTTCGATTTATAGAGGTTGCACTGTACTTATTAGTATTCCTTATTAGAATGCGCGAAAGCTTCATATTATTCCCTTGAGCATGGCCAAATATTCTGTCAACATCGTCAAACAGAGAGGGTTATACAGATGAATACAAACAACACAATTTTCACATTAGTGTATTAGCCGAACGCTTTCACTGCTGTGATGTCACCAGGTACTCGACTGTAGAGAGCGTGTGCTTTAGCGAAATGAAATTTCGAGTGTTTTATCAGCCAACACGACTGATAGGGAAATGCGAGCGCAACGGCCTGATGTGAAATCATGAATTAATGTAGAATTATTATTAGAAAGGGTAAGGATAGTTAGTAGGCTTTCCTTATGAAATGAATTTTGATTAATAGTTGATTTACATAAATGATTTAAAATGTAATAAAATCTTTTTAAAAATAAATAGGCTATTCTCAATCGCTTTTTTTTTCATGTCTCTTAATTATTGTTTTTTTAATTTTGGAGTATTCACTGATTTAATTTGCTAATTATCATGCAATTTACATCAAGAAAAAAAATTAAAATTAAATCTGCTATGCATATTTCAATGTATCGTGTCAGAACATCATTTCTTGAACGCCAAGCACCACGTACTCGTACAATTTTAATTAAATTTTTATTCACTTTAATCGTTTCATCGAATGAGTCACTTTAGTGTTACAAACGATTCAAAAAAGAAAAAAAAAACGTTGTCTTGTATTTATTGTTAAAAAAAATATCCCATTTCCTATTTATTTCATTTCATATAACTGCATGCTCAAAATGACATGTTTCTGGGTTTTATTCGCTGTAGTCATTAACTTATTTTTTTTAAATCAGAGCTTTTGTAAATGCAATGGCATCACGTTACTAAAAGCTCATTTTTTAAGATGTTCGTGCAGATAAAATTTTTATTATTCGTTCTACGGATTTTTTTGACGCCAAATACCTGAACCCCCAAAACAACATCAAGTTCTGACATGATAATAAAAAAATAAGTTATGGTTCTGCTGAAAGAAAAATGTCTTTGTAAGATACATTATACAGATATTTATCTTGCGAGAATTCACTTCATTAGCAAAGTTTATTTATGCAATAAAATGTGCAGGTATGAGGATATTAAAATATCACTCTTTGACAATAATAACTGTCTGATTTTTTGAAACATTGTTTGTTGGAATCCTTAATATCAAGTTTTGCACAAGAGATTTATTGGAAGTTAAACACAACCAAGATTTCTGGTTAACCAATAAGTCGCCAAAGATGTCTAGTTGAACACAAAATAAATCTTATTTCTGTTTCTGCAATCTTTTCTTTTTTGTTAGTTATTTTAGATATTTTCTTACCTTTATTAACCTGACTATTTATCCTATGTTATTGGCACTGATATTTTGTTGAAAAAAGAAACAGTCGATAAAGTAATGATATTACATGTATTCTGAAAGTATTAGTTTAAATTATATCAATCATATAAATTACTTCATTGCCGTTTCAAAGAGAAAAAGTTCTCAAACATTTTAAACTCCACATCACGTCGTTAAGAATGAAGAATGTATTCATTAACATAACTTTTTATCGCTCTAGGATTTCCAGGTGATCGATATGGTGTGAATAAATTACCGCACGATATTAAATATTATTTTTCCTCCAGGCTAAAACATTGGTAAGAAAAACCTTCTGTAAAAGGAAGCATTTATAAAAAGGTAAGGATATTCAAACAAGATAAAAGTCTATGACTAAAACAAAATGTTTTAAAAAATAATATTTATATAAAATGGATAAATATCTCTTAAAAATTCGAGAATATTATTATGAGGGTGTTTTTGACGAATTAAAGAAATGCATATGATAAACATTAAATTTGGGATATTCAATTAAAATATGTAAAACTGTAATATCAACTTTATAATGCGAGGATATCGGTGCTCTCTATCCGAACAAAACATGTTTCTGAGTTCGGCGGGTGTGACCAATTCTTTGTCTTGTCAATTTTACATCAGTCCATCGAACCGAGGCAACAGGCCACATTCCAACTGTCGGCTTGAGAAAATGCAGTTCATTTTGAATGTCTTGATTCCAAGATTCTTGTCAAAACGAAAGTATATAACCACCATATATGTGTTAATTAGATCAATAAGAGGGCAAGGGCACTGTAAAATATGCTCAACCTTCTTATCAGCCATGTCAGCCGCTTCATTGCTGGTTATGCCAACATGACTAGGTGTCATCTGAACAAGATGTCATGCACTTTAGTCTGAAGATCTCTCAAACAGCAAATAGTATCAATTGCAATGGGATGCCTGCAATTTGAAAAGTTACACAGCGTCTCTAAGGTACTCATACTATCTGAGTAAACCCAGTAATAAGTCTCCTTGGAAGTGACACAGAATTTCAGCTCTTGGCTTTTCTTGTATTTGGGCTTGTGCATTATTGAAATATTTTTTCTTTATATAGCCATGTTACCGAAGTGACTCTCGTTTTTATTTTTCAATTCGATTAATTAATTATAACTTTGACAGTTTTGCTATTACTTAAAAAATTATCAACAAGTAAGAGCCAAACAATGATTGTATCAGGATACAAGTAGCATTCTGCGTGTGACATTAAGATAATTCTTTGTCGCTCGTTATGCGAAACATTGCTCATGAAGGAAAGTATTCTTTCTCGTTAAGTAAAGTCTGACTATTATTTTCGGTAATAAAGCTATCTTAAAAACTGTGAAATAATTGCTTTTAAATTGATTTGTGCTAGAAGAACTAAATTTGTAATGATCAAAGTTGTTTATTAATATGTCGTTTTGAGTCTTTCCATTTATTTTTTCGATTTATATCAGTTCCTTCAAAGATGTGTAACCAGTTTATTTATCTATACTACTATTATAAATGTGAAAGTTTGGATGGTTGATGGGGTTCAATCACGCCAGGGGATTCACGGCTGAAGGAAATTGGATGAAATTTAGCACAGAGATAGATTATAGTCAACAGAAGAACATAGGCTAATTTTTATTCCGGTTAATTGAGTGGTTAATTTTTTATTAACTAAAAACTGACTCTTCCACCAAAAAAATAAAAAAATCTGAAAACATCTGCCTGAGCTTTTTGAGTCGTTTGTTTTTATTTTTCTATTTCCGGTATTTTTTAATATTATCTTATCTAATGGAATTCTTTGTGATTTATTGTAGGATTCCCCGACAGAAAGCCTTTTTCCTCAGAACAAAAAAATAAATAAATCTAATTATTTGTTTTTATTTTTCTGTTTCCGTTTTTCATTTTAATATTATCTTACTATTCTAAAGGAAGGTTTATTAATTTTTTTTCTTACGCTGTTCTTGTGTTAATATAATTCGATATTTCCTGTTCATTTCTCTTGATTTTTTTTCTTGCTGTACATATTCCTTTTGCCTAATTTCATCATTTTCGATTAAATTTTTAAAAGTACTTTTATAGATTCAAGTACATAGCTTTTAAGTAGTTTTTTTTCTCTACGCTAATAATGGTAGACGTAACATGTTTTCTGCCGGTTATTTTGAACGATTCTGTTTATTTTCGTAGTGTATAATAAATTTAAAATTGAACATTGTTAATTAAGATCGTTTGATTCCTTCAGAAGTGCTTTTGAATAAAAATAATAACAGATGAATTGAAATTACAATTTTCTAATCTGCATTGCGTTACCTCAGCTGGTGCTTAAAATTCACGTCCTTACGTTGCTCCAATTGACGTTGAATATTTATTCATGCAAACGGTTTTGATAACATTTTACTTTGTGATTAGACGTCAGTTCTCACATATACACATCAAAATTTCCACGCGTACGAAGTCGCGGGTAAGAGCTAGTATATAGCCGAATTACAATGAACTGTTTAGTATGGCACCGTTCATTATGAAGATTTATTTAAATATTTTGTGTAATAGATTTAAAAAAGACCAAGAATAATGCAATGTACCTTTAATAATACATATACTATAGTTTGAGAGTGAAGTGTTGTATTCAATATCTAAAAAAATCTGTTCAGTTTAGTTCAATGGCCAAAAATAGGGCAATGTACCATTAATAATACATGTACTATAGTTTGAGAAAGTGAAGTGTTGTGTTCAATATCTAAAAAAATTCAGTTCAGTTCAGTTCAATGACTAATGCAATGTACCGTTAATAATGCATGTACAATAGTTTGAGAAAGTGAAGTGTTGTATTCCATATCTAAAAAATTTCTGTTCAGTCCAGTTCAATGGCCAAAAATAATGCAATGTACCGTTAATAATACATGTACTATAGTTTGAGAAGATGAAATGTGTTCATTATCTAAATTTTTTTAGTTCAGTTCAGTTCAATGGCCAAGAATACTGCAATGTACCGTTAATAATACATGTACTATAGTTTATGAAAACGAAGTGTTGTGTTCACTATCTAAAAAAAAAGTCAGTTATTGAACACATGCCAGCAACCAATTCACTCACACGTAGGGAACACGGCATTTCGGATGCCATCGGCTAATTGATAAATGAAACTTATCATCACTGTCAACCGCATCACCTTCTTCAGAAGCGACACATGGACGCGTAATTAGTGGAGGATGACGGCTGAATAATTTCAAATAGATAATTGGAGAAATCCGTCAATGAATAATGCAGAGGGCATAATGATGTTAGGCCTAGTGTGCACTGACTTGTGCACAGTTCTGTTCCCAAGAACAGCATAAATTAATGATGTATCAATACGCGTAATAAGTGATTTGCCCACTCAGGCACAAGTGCGCATGTCCCGGCGGTGGGCTGTTACGATAACGTATCTTATGTGTCTGGCGTTTGCGCATGCGCGTGTATTTCGTTATTACAGTGTTCATGTTTGAGCGGGTAAATTTATGTGCGGAGAAACTAACGTTGCCGGCACAGAACCCTTCATTTGAAACATGAATCAGAACGTGAGCTGAAGATTCACCCTCACCTGATTCGGGAGTGTGACGTCATTCTACACAGTTCACATGCGAACCTGTCAGTCACAGTTAACCCCCGTGTAGGAGTCACAATACGATTGGATGTGTAACAGAACGAATAGTAACAAAATTTGAGGATTCGATTGGACAGTGGAGTTTGGGTTAATTCGAAATTTGAAATTCCTATTATAAAACAAGGGATGTTTACAGATTAGTACGACCGGTGAAAAACACTATGTTTAGATTAAATATGACAATAAATATTTTTATTTAATATTTGATGGTTTTAATAAGTAATATATCAATAAATAAACAGAAACTAAAATCAACCAATAAAGTTATGATAATTATTAAAAAAATTATTGAATATATAAAAAAATAATTTCAGTAATTTTATTTATGAAAGAATATACAATTTCAATGCAAAAATTATGCAACAGAATTTCAAAATAATTAATATCATTTTCGTTTTCTTAATGAATGATTTTGCATTATTTTCAATTGTCTTTAAAAAATTTTTTTAGAAAAAGTATAAGAAATAAAAAAGAACTATAAAGATATAAAAACATTCGTAATAAACAAGAATATTAGTGTTAAAATAATAATTTCAGTTATTTTGTAATCTGAGATTATACAACAATGCAGAAATTGCATAATACAACATCAAAATGCATACAAATATTTAAAAAAAAATTTTAATTCAATTTTTACTATTAATTCACACGTTCCCTATATGTATATATATATATCTTGTTCAAATTTTCAATCGTTCATAAAATACATTTTAATCATCCACTCAATTTCAAATACATTTTTTTAAAAACTTGTAGTTCATGACACTCGTTATTAATGCAGTTTTTTCAAATGTTTATTCATTAATTAAATTTAATTCATTTTTAATAATTTAAATAGAGTTTTAGCAGTTTGTAATGAAAACGGAAGTCGACTGTCAGTAACTCAATCGGTAAAATGCAAGGATTTCAGCATTTTTTGCGTGAATGTGAAGAATGCGTCGAAAATCAATGATGATAAATTATTTATATAAATTGTAATTATTTATTAAAAAGTAGCTAAAATAAAAATTTTCTTTGTTAATCTGAGTAGTAATTGACTTAATTTTTTATTAATTGCTAATGAATAACTTTGTACAGCTTTTAAATGTATGTATCTTGCCTTCACAGTAAAGACCGATAATGAAGAAAGATAACAGTAAGAGTATGTATGCATTTTCTACTATTGATACAAATTACAGGAGTATTTAACAAACGAAAACTATACAGAATTAAAAAATATTGGTGGTAAATATGAATAGAAATGTAAAAATAATAATTTTAAGTCATTTTATTAATCTAAGAGCATACGACAATTTCAATGCAGAAACTGTCTACTATTTATCAGATGAAAAATTGCATACATTTATTTGAATATGAATTTAAAATAAATACAGCCTTTTTCAATAATTTTTTAACCAAAAAAATTGCATTGCTTTTTGAATGCCATATCTTATTCTCTTTCAGTTACTTATGATACAAATTACAAAGGTGCTTAATTAAGGAAAAAAATTCAGAAATATAAGTATATTTACGATTTTCTGATTTCAATTTAACACAATTAATTCAAATCCTGAAAAAAATGTATCAATGCATTAATGAAAAATTCATAGAATTATTGCAAAAATTAATTTTGTATACGAATATTACCTAAAAAACGTTTGAATAACCTATTCATTTGTGTAAAAACTTCTTTCCAAATTATGCAAATGAAGTTGTCGCGCATAGTAGAAAAGTGATTTGAATGATGGTTAAATTTTTACATTATTTCAACAGTTAGTCTGTAACTTGACGCTTTTAATGATAAATAAAATCATTCGGAAATAATTTTTTTGAAATTCTTTAAAAAAATTTCTTATGCTGTATACATTCATACCTAATTCCTAAGTTGTATACAATCATACCTATTTCCTAAGCTGTATAAATCATACCTATTTCCTAAGCTGTATATATTCATACCCATTTCATATTTTATTTCCCATCCTGTATATATTAAGAAATACTATGCTCACTTACATTGAACATTATAAAACATTTAAATTTTAACTAAGGACATCTCCTTAGTAGCTCTCCCGTTGTAAAATAAATCGAAATTTAAAAATTTCAGAATTTTTTATCTATTTGGAAACGCAATTGCTAAAATATATGTTTACATGTATACAGGGAAAATTGTCCTATTTCCTTCTTTGAGTGCAAAAGCGAGCAAATAGAAAATATTTATTGAGCATACTGCAGAAGCTACTGAAACGAACTTCAACATGAATAACCGCCTACATGTAGTCACACAGGCCAGTTGTTAGATTCACTCTATATTCTTTTCAAATATTTCTTCTTTCTTTTTTTCAGAAAGAAGTAATAGCCATTCATAATTGTTCAGATTTTTTTTTTCAACATTTCATTTTGAAGCAAAACGAGAACTAATTTGACGATAGGTGGGGCTTTAAAATTTTGAAATAGTCAAATGGCCATAAGACATCTAAGTCCTTTAAGAGTTGAATCTTGTTTCATTCATCCAGCTTCAGGTAATTAAAAACTTGTTATACTTATTTTAAATTAGTATGATAATATAGCAGAAGCAAAATCGTATTTACATTTTGACAACCATTATCGACATTCTTCCTATTTTATCACAATCACAATTTGGGTTCAAATATCTAAATGTCTGATGAGGCAATTGCAAGATCAAATATGAATTTAAACGGTAAACGAGAAGGTTTTTAAAGGCTTTTATGAAATTCCTTGTGACAATTCTTAGCATTCGTTATCAAAATTCTTAACGTTCGTTGTCACATTTCTTCTGTATTTTATCACAATCATACTTGCATTCAGAAGTCTAAATTCTGATCAGATGCATGACAGCACGATATAGGAATAGAATTTGATTTTGAAAAACTAGTGAAACTATATTTTAAAGACTTCTCTGACATTCGCTGTCGCAGTTCTTCTCTATTTTATTGCAATCATACTTGCATTCATATGCTTAAATTCTGATCAGATGCATGGCAATACGATAACAAAACCGAATTCGACTTTAAATGATTAACTCGAATTTTTTTTTAGATTCGTTGTCACAATTTTTAACATAAGTTATCACAATTCTTAGCATTCGTCGTCGCAATTCTTCTCTATTTTATCGCAATCATATTTGCTTTCAGAAGTCGACTTTTGATCAGATACATATAACACAATATAAGAACTGAATTTAATTTTAAATAATAAGCGAAAATATTTTAAAGACTACTCTAATATTCTTTGTCGCAATTCTTCTCTATTTTATCACAATCATTCTTGCATTCAGATGTTTGAATTCTGATCAGATGCAGGAAAATATCAGAATCCAATTCGACTTTAACTAACTTTTTAAATCTTTACTTAAATTTTTTAAAGATTTTTCTAAGATTTACTTTCTGAAACATTTTTTAATTACCTTTATCACAAAAACGAGAATCCAGGATTAGTTTTTGGAAAGTGATTCTTTGCGTTTTATCTATAAATTTTTTTTCTAAAATTAATTCTTTTTGATTTTGCCCAAAATTTTATACAGATCTATAATTCTGGTATACAAACTATATGCCAAGTTTCTATCATAAAAATGGTTCTTTTTCTCAATTACTGTGTTTTTATACATACGCATAAGCCGAAGATCGAATATAGACATTTCGCTGTGATTCACAATTTTATATATATCTGTAATTTAATTGATAATATCATGTACTAAATTTCTCCCAATCAGTTCTTACTATTTTTGATTATTGTAATTTTGAATACGTTTGTTTATATAAAAACATTAAGTTTTCCGATGAAGGTTTTATGGAAAATTTGGCACAGATATGCATTTATTGTGCATATGTCATATGTGAAATTTCTTGCTTCTGGTTAACTCCAGTTTTGAATTTTTCTGATTTTAAAAAGTGTATAGACGTACAAGGATTTTTCATATCTCAAGAAATCGAAAAAGTGGAGATATGTTAAAAATTTCATCGTCGAATACTTTTATGATTATAACACATTCTCTGTATATGCTTCATACCAGAGAAAATAAACAATTGCAAGTGGAAACTATAAACTAAATTTTTACTTAGAAATCTGCATGTAAGAAACTTTAAATACAACTATCAAATGCTCATTTCTACTAATAATAAAGAAGAATGTGTGTATGTGTGTACTAATAATAAAGAAGAATGGGTGTATGTGTGTACTAATAATAAAGAAGAATGGGGTATGAGGACAGGACGCTTAAACCTCCCCCCAGCTGTAACATTTGGCATAGCTATACTTAGGAAAATGAGAATGAGCTACTAGGAAAGAATTTTATAAAAGTTTAATTATTTAAAAATTAAGAAAAGTATTTTGGAATTTTTCTCTGGATAACTACCCAAAATTTTATGCACAAAATAATTTTTCATGATTATAAAATTCTCAAATTTGTCTTTTTAATAATAACTAGTCTGCGAAACCTGTGAATTTTTCCCTGTCTTAATAAATGATTTTTTTTGTGTAAATATCAGCAATGGATTTAATTATTGCAAAGCAATGAAAACAGTTTTATTCATTTTATCAAATATTTAAATAATGGTTTTCTTCTATTGCTCAAATATATTTGGAAGAAAGAAATAAGAGAAATGAAGATTATATAAGTAGAAATAATCTGCTAAATATGTTCATTTTAAATGACAAATCAAAAAATGAAATTGAAATATGGTATATACAGCAGACAAATTGAAATGAATTTCAATACATTTGGGCTTTTAACGGTTCTCTAATATGATGGAACTCGATTTGGTAAAAAGATTTATGTACGTAATGAGCAAAGCAGATATAAGTCTAAATAAAATAATGCCTGCCACAATTTGAAGCTAAATATACTGTATTGGTGAGATCATGAATATAAAATATAAATAAGAGATTTAATAACTATAAATGTAACAAATATTGAGTTAGAGAATCAGTCAGTCATCAAAGGGAACTAGTTACATTTTTTAATTTTATATCATGAAATTTTCAATTAGTTGCCATACTCTCTTTTGGGGGATTTTCGAATTTTTTGAGCACTTTTTGGCTTCCAAAACATATTTGGTAGATATAGTTTACTTTCATTATATTACATCATAATA
Source organism: Argiope argentata (assembly GCA_026289955.1). Lineage (NCBI taxonomy): Eukaryota > Metazoa > Arthropoda > Arachnida > Araneae > Araneidae > Argiope > Argiope argentata. The sequence goes on along the minus strand of JAOUZG010036556.1, from coordinate 4,852,780 downwards.
TTGTGTGTAGCAGAAAGTATGTATTCTGTGCCTTCGTTTTTTACAATAAGCTAACAAATTTGAAATTCCTCAGTGAGTTGAGCGATACAGAATTGTTATTTGAAGCATAACATTTTTTATTTGGATTTAAAATTATATTAAAACACAGTACACAAATATGTGATTTGTTGGGGATAGTAAGGATCTGTTGTTTACTCAGTCTTTTAGTTTTTGTTGGTATGATATTATGAATCATTTTATAATGATATTCTTTTTTAAAAATATCAACATTTTCGAAACAAATTGCATTTGAAATTGTAACACAAAATTTAATACTTATATATGTTTTAACCAGCCCTCAATTTCAAAAATAATTTGGCAGCTAGTTGAAATAGCAGTAAAATTCTGATAGTATTTAGTTTGAATAAATGCATTGAAATCATTATCTTTCATATTGTAATAGAACATACACATAATTCATATTGAATGAAAAGGAATTATTCTCTGTGTGTTTTATGCTAATACAAGTTTTAGGAGTTGAAAGAAGGAAACTAAAACAAACATACAATAATTTTGCTGTGAATCATTAACAAATGATTTCATGAAAACCAGTATTTAATTTAGATATTTTAAAAGATGGTTAATGGAAAATTATAAATAACTAAAATTAATTCAGTGATAAGCTGTTACTTTATGATGCTGCAAATTACGATCTATTTAAAAATATTTTCTTATTTCTGATATATTCTATTGATTGATTATATTTTGTTCTTCATTTGATTTTAACACTTACATGCTATCAAACAATTATTACATTAAATAAAATTGGGATTTGAAACTATCCAATAAAGGAAATTAAAATATAAATTACTTGAAAACGTTTAAATTCTTTAAAATCTAATTCAGCATTATTTTCTAATAATTGTTAGAGGTAGATTAAGTTATTCTCCTTTTTTCTGATATGAGAGAATTATAAGTTCTAATAAATTTCAAAGCTTAAAAGCGTATAAATGCAACATTATTATAATTTTCAAATATCTGTTCAATATAAAATTCAACCATTCCACTTTGATAATTGTATTTGAATGGTGGAAAAACTGTCCTTTTATGGGCAGTAAAAATACTACTCATAGTACGAATTCCCCTGCGTAGTCTTGACATGCGCGTACAAAATCGTCCGACGGATTATTCAAGACCCTGCCGAGCACCCCTGGGACATGGTTCGGCTTCTGCGTCTGAGTATTTAGCTATGAATCGATACGCGATATTACATATCGAGAATATTTAAATTCTAATTCTAAATATAGGGATTTTTAATGAGGGAAAGCTTTTTTTCTAATACATTTTGACTGAAAGAAAGTTCCAAATGAAGTGAAATGAATTAAGGAAAATAAAAGAAAGTTTTGATTCTAAAATGAGCAAGAAAATGATGTGAATTCCTTTCAAGAAAGGTATAACCGAGCAGCATTTTTTTTAAAGATCCAATTCTTGCAAACGATATGCTAGGAAAGATTTATTTATATAAACATCTTTTTAACGTAGTTTGAAAGAAGTAGTTAAAGAAAGTGATTAGATGATCAATTTTTAGGTTTGAAGCAGAATGATTTCCAAATCATGCAAATGTATAAATATATGATTTATAAAAAATTCATTTTAAGTCTTTTTTTTTCATATTAATTAAGTATTTTCCAGATTTTATGAAAAGAATTCTACTTCTCTTTTCTATTTTTCTTCAGAGACTCTAAAAACTGATTTGCAAAATCTACAAAAACTAACCACAAGAAATTCTATTGTTGGTCTTTTAGTATATAAGTTCGAATAATAAATATAATTAGCTTGTGTATATGTTATTTTTAATCTCTGTTAATTTACAGTCTGATAAAAAATTCAGGTATCGCACATTTTTGAATTTAACTATTTTCAAATTTTTAACGTACGAAGTGTTTTTTTATTTTAGCTGAAAAGTTAATTTAAAAATGATGGAATAAAATGAAATTTTAAGTGAGATTCAAATTTTAAATATCACTGTTGTTGTAACTCATATATTGTTAAAGTAAATTTGGAATTGCAGCTATTTTATACTAATAAAAGAATTCAACAGGCATTTTAATATTTATTATATATACTAAAAATTTTTTCTGACTCTCTTTTGAACAGAGATATCCTTTTCATTTTATGTACAAAAGGCAACGAAAATGTGAAAGAATCATCTATTAAAATTTATTCAAGATCTATTATCAATATTAAACTCTAAAATAATTGCAAAGTCTGGATGTACAACATTAAAAAATATTTAAATATTATTCTTACTTTAGTATCGAACTTGAAAGTATCACTATTAAAAAGAAGACTATATAGCAATACGCAAATTTATTTACTGTATAAGTTCACACATTTTTAATGTTTTTAATGGAATGAATAAGAAATCATTTGCATAGAAGCAGATATATTCTTTCAGTAATCATTTGTTGAAACTTTAAATTAACAATTGTTACTGCATCCGATAACAAATGAACTGTTTCTAATGGAATACATAAAATTAATTTGGTTCAATTTTTTTTTATTTTACTTGTAATCCTATACTCATACTCATTATCTGATTCTACAAAAGATTCTTAAATTACAAAAAGAGTGTTTTTAGAGGAATATAAAATAATCACTTGGTTTAAATCAATTTTCTCTTTACAATAATAATTTATTTTTTGAGATTTTAAATTAACGTTTGCAAAATTGTCAGAAATTACAATTAAAATCTTTTTTTTAAAAAAAAATCTAGGAATTATCTCAATTTAAAAATTTTTATTTCTCAATTAATTATTTTTGAAATTTTAATCAAATTATTATTAACAATTTAATAATTGTTTAATTATTGCCTACAAATTCTTCTTAAATTGTAAATAACATACAAATAAAGATTTTTAGTGAAATATGTCATTCAGATTAAAACAGTTTTATTTTTCAGTTATTATTTGTTAAAATTTTATATTAACATTTGATAATACAAAGTTTTCTTTATTGCAAAATGGCATTTGCAAATAAACAATGAATTGAAAATGAACAGTGAATTCCTTCGGTATTAGCAAAAATAGCTCTAAAAATTGAATAAGTATAATACGCAGAAAAAGCATGATTGGTAAAGAAAATTCTTAGAATTTACAATCAAATGAAAAAAGATTTATAATAAAATATTTGAAAAAAGAGGAGCACATTTTTCCAATTGTTTATACACTAACATACTTAATTTTGAATTAAAATCTACAATTTCAAAAATGTGTTGCAAAAACAATAAACTGGATAATTTCATATTGCATATTTTCTCATGTTATTAATCTGTGTCGTTAGAGTTTTTTTCTGTATTAATACAGTTTTCTTTAAACAGACAGGTATTTCTTTTTATTCTTAACGTAATTGTGTTAATAAAGTAACGTTATTCCATTATAATTACCGGTAATGACATTAGAGATGGTATTCGATATTGGTTGACAAATAGATTGATTCATAAGGAAATTAAAATTAAGAAAGATATTTCTATATTTCAGAACCGGGCATTAATATCTATATCTATACTACTATTGTAAATGTGAAAGTTTGATGGATGGATGATGGGGTTCAATCACGAGAGAACGGCTGAAAGAAGTTGGATATAATTTAGCACAGAGATAGATTATAGCCTACAGAAGAACATAGGCTAATTTTTATTCCGGTTGATTTTTTATTAATTAAAAACTAAATTTTCCACCAAAAAAAAACAAATTATATCTGAAAACATCTGCTTGATATTTTTGAATCGTTTGTTTTTGTTTTTCTATTTCCTGTATTCTTTTAATATTATCTTATCTGATGGAATTCTTTGTGTTTTATAGTCGGATTTCCCGACAGACAGCCTTTTTCATCAGAACAAAAATTTTTTAAAAATCTAATCGTTTGTTTTTATTTTTCTGTTTCCTTTTTTCATTTTAATATTATCTTACTATTCTAAAGGAAGGTTTAACATTTTTTTTCTTACTCTGTTCTTGTGTTAGTATAATTCGATATTTCCTTTTTATTTCTCTTGAATTTTTTTCTAGCTATACATATTCCTTTTGCCCATTTTCCTCATTTTCGATTAAATTTTTAAAAGTACCTTTATAGTTTCATGTACATAGCTTTTAAGCAGTTTTTTTCCTCCTCGCTAATGAGGTTAGACGTAACATGTTTTCGACCCGTTATTTCAAACGATTCTGTTTATTTTCGTGTTGTACGATAAGTACAAGAATCTTGAAGAAAACGTGTATGAATAAATTTATTTCATTATATTCTTGGAGGAAAAGGGGAATAAATTTCAATTTAAGAATGATTCTGATAGCATAGCAAATTAAGGACAAATCACGTTTCTCCATTAATCTAAAAAATTCGAATTAAAATAAGGATATATTTCACTCATATGCATGTTTCTTTATGTTAAATACAACGTTTTCAACATTTGGTACGATATGTATACCTGAAATAATATACCTATTTAGCTATAATTCTCAGTGGTTAAAATTAGCATTTTCAAAATAGTATAACTTTAAAAAGGTACGCTATGTTAACAAATAAAAATATTGTGTTTTAACAAATAAATTATGCTAATTAATCAAAAGTCTTTTTAAAAAGGTGGAAATTTGTATGCACGTACGCCTGCTAACGTAGATTTCTAAAAAGAAATCTTAACTGCCTCCGAATTTATTTAGTTGTTAAAAATTTAGATTATTAAAATGAGATAATACTCATTTTTCTCAATATCAAAAAGCATCGAGTAATGAAAGAATGACTATGAATTTTATACAAAATTTTAAGAATTTGTTCTTTTCGACTCACTTGTAGAATTTTATCGAAAAAATCATTCTATCGAAAAAATGAATTCTGTAGTCAAAAATGATTACTGAATTCAAATGTAGAATTCTATTAAGTTTGTATGTCGGCTCTGAATTGCCGTGAAAAGGGGATTAAATTATTATTATTATTATTATTTAAGATGTCAGCCAATAAAAACCGATGTAATATATCAGTTACCATTTAAATGAAAGAAGCATATTTCTGTATATAATATTGAGTTTATATTTGTTTATTTGTTTGTTTTTTATTCCACATCCATTTGCAGTTTAAAACAAGATGTAACACCTAGAAAATTAAATGTTCTATTAAAAGTTTTGTCCCCTATTCCCAAAGGGAATGAATTTGGAATAGTAAGATTTTATACTTTTTAGCAATAATACCATTGCACAAAAATTGTTTTTATGCCGTCAAGCTCCAAACGAAGATAAAAATTTCATACAGGAATTAAAAAAGTTAATAGTTAAATCTAAACTTAATATTAATTTGACTTGGGTAAAAGTACATATAGGGATTGAGGGTAATGAGAGAGCGGATTTTTGTACAAAAGAAGCAACTAAAAAAGAGACAATTGATTATTCTTTCAGTCCAACTGTAACTCAGCTGCGAACTGAAATAAATAAAATAAAAAAATTGAAAAGTGGCAGGTTTGTCGAGAAACTTCCAATAAAGGTGTTTGGACAAAAAATTTATTCAAACAGTGCATCTTAAAAGACTATATGGTCACTTTTTCATAAATCAAATAATAACTGGTCATGGGATTTTAATGCTCAGCAAGCTAGGTTTTTTGGAAATTCTGATAAGTGCAAATTTGGCAAATCTTCTGGAACCATTCAACATATTATACAGGAATGTGAATTATGGGAAAATACCCGCTCAACATGGCAATTAGGTTGGAGAAATTTGGACATCAAATTGCTATTAAAATTCCCTCTATTTAGGGCAAGTGCTTCCGAAATTATCAATGATCTTATGCAGTTGGAATCCGTGGAGCTCGATTGAAATTACTCTTTCCTTTGACATTAGTTTTCTTACGTCTATATTGTATATGGCAACTATATTTTATATATATGTGTTATTTGCTTTTGAGTCACCAAGAGCTTACTTTGTATATAGTTGTTTTATACTTTTTCTTTTTAACAGCATTTTCTTTGTTAACGTTTTTTACATTTTTATGTTCCTCTAATAACTGTTGAAATGTTTAATAATTACTATACTTGGAGACAAGGAGACTTTTTTTGAGAATCTAAATTCGTATCTCTTTCCGATCTGGTTCTTTGAATTGTTTTATGAAAATTAAGCTGATTAACCTGCACTTCCGTGCTAGGTGTGGGTTGCTTTGCGGCGGCTCATCGTTATATCCGAATGTCTTCGGCCGGGACGGAGTATACCTATGCACTGCCGTCTTAAACTTTAAGAAATTAGTTTTTTTGGTTAGATAATTTTACATCTGCGCATTTATTTGTCCAATTTCAGTTGATTTTTAAAAAATTATTGAAATTATAATTCGAAGCAAGGTTTACATATATATGCAAAATGGTGAGACTAAAAGTGTGATTTATCCAAAATATTAATTAATTCGGATACAAATAAATTAACATTCTAATTAGGATTTGTTAATAGCTATCCTAAAACAACCTAATAAGTAATGTATGATAATAAAATAAATAAGAATCATAATAAAGTATAGTAATAACATATCGTAAGAACATATATTAAATATAAAATATACTACTAATAATAAAGCGATATAAGAATTCGAAGATGTAAAATAAAATTATGCATATTTTATATCTTTATATATTAAATAAATAAACGCATTCATAGTCTCAGGTGCAGTATCAAATTCTTCCTTTTCTACTGGAAATTTTATGTAATAAAGCGTACAGTTTTAAAAAATAGTTTTATGGAATCATAAATGGAGTCGAAAATTAGTCTTGATAAGACATTTGGAACTTATAATATACGCTATTTCGGTAAAACATTTGTTATATTCACAAAAGATTAAAGAAATAGTTTTTTCATTTGAATTATAGCGATTTTCTTTTCTTCTGCTTGAAGCTTATTTCATTGTCAATAATTTAATGTTATCATTATTTAATTTTCGAATTTGCAAATTTTTTATGCTCGTGTTTATTCAATATTAAGATGATGCATCAATTTTTTTGAAAGAAATCAAACTAATGATATTGGCAAGTCAATAATTCCATCTTAATACAACCGTAATTGACGCTATTGTTAGAATCAAGAATAATTTATAAAGCAATCAAATTTGTTTTATACACACTAACGTTTTTCAAAAAGACGAATAATAGGCTTCAAAGCTTTTTTTTCGCTTGTATTTACATTTAATAGTTGAAACTGCAGACTAGATTATTTTAAATTTTCTTGCTTAATAAGCTCTAATAATAAGTTCCTAAGCCTTTCCCCCATTTATCATTACATTTAATAGCTGAAACTGCAGGCTGGATTATTTTAACTTTAATTTGCAAATATTTTTTTTCTAGTTTTAATTTCAACGGTACTTTACTAATGATGATGACAGGAGGAAAAATAAAAAGTATACAGAAATTAGACAAAAACCAAATCGGGACTCCAAGAACACGAGGAAGACGGGCTACCTCTGTGCCAGAAAGCCGGCAAAAGAGTAATAATTCTCCCAGTCGCTCTATCCACCACGCCACATATCTCCTAAAGATTATACAGTGTTTATAACCTAAGATTTTTAAAATTAACAAAACTCTAATTTGAAATTGACTTAACATTCGGGATGAATGGAAAATAGGAATGAATAAATAAATATGGAGCTTCATAATGAGCTAGATATCTTTCGTTAGAAGGTTATGTTAATCGTGAAATATGTCATATCAATATAAATATGAATAATTTGCTGTTAGATGGTTTGAAAGATTATTTCAAACTAGATTTGAATTGACTTTTGATGAAATCATAGAATGTACAGTAGCTGGAAAAAAAAAGAAACCACCCAGATTTATTTTCAACCGATCATCTTAAATGGAAATTAAAAGTATCATTTCAAAAGTGGTAATGAATATTAAAGTATTCCATAACTGAAATTTTCGTAGGGTGTTATAGACATATTTGAAATTGTACATGCATTGAAATTTCATACACAATTTGATGAGAAAAATTGGTGTTGTCGCTGGAAATTTTAAAGTTATTACTTGTTCTGTTGTTTATTTTTCTGCAATATTCTTTTTTTAATTCATATCCTTTCCAATTTGTTTGTGTTTGTTGAAATGCATGTTTGTGATGATTAAAGCAGCAATTAAAAAATAAATAATCTTTATCTACTTTTAAAACAACTTATAGCAGTCTAAAAAGTCCATTAGTTGTTGCTTATAAGTAAGAATTGACTTAAATTTTTTAAATATATTACTTGTTTATCAATAGCTTCATAAATGCTAGATATATGAGTGGATTTCGATCTGTTGGATTACAATTCAGATTATCCCATCGTTTTGTTATAAATACCATCTGATTACTAAACGCAGATAAATAAAATCAATTTCCTCTAATATTTCAAATATTTAAAAAAGATGTTCACAGTTTTAGTAAATGAAACTTCAACCAATAATAATGTTGCTTGGGCATTAGAAACACCTCCCATTACATCTGATTTCGGATGAATCCCACTTTGTACTTACAAATTCGTTCAATATCTGTTATTCCGATGAGTCCGGTACCTTACCGTGTTACATAATGTATTCTCTGCGATAGGTGGTTAGTTGATACTAAACCGCATCTGTTTACGATCGCATTAACATCTTGTATTTTCCAAAGCGATGCATCATTCAGTGCGTTGCATTCAGCAGAAATTGTCATCGCGAAGTTAGCTTGTGATATGAATGCTTTCAACATTTAAAGGAATTAATTGGAAAGCAATGTTAGCTCGTCACAATTCAACTGGAATTTAAAATTTAAAAGTCAGAATAAATAATATAAAAATAGACGAAGATCTACCTCTCGATTAGTTGAAATTTTTTATATTAACAGCGACAAATCAGTAGGGTGTCTCCTAGAAATTTTCTCGCTTACTCTCTAAGGTTGTTGTTTCTAATGGTACTTGCCCTGGATAAGCTTGCTGATGCATAAACGATTTTAAACCGAAATGAACGTCTCTTGTTTTTGAAATAGCGCCAACTAGGACCAAGAGTACGACTTAGCTACACACTCACCACATTCGCTTGCACAGCCCCTTTTTACAGTGGGGCACATTCACACTCCTCACGCAGAGAACACAGAAGAACAATCAGGACTTGAACCCGAGAAACTTAGATCACGAGGAAGACATACTACCTCTGTGCCACTACGCCGGCAGGTTTAGTTTAGTTTAGTTATATTAACGTCCCGTTATGAAGCAACACTAGGACTATCTGGGGACAGACAGTGCTCAAATGACGAGGACAACACCTGAGATCAACTAGCTGGATAAATTATATTTGGTATTGTCAGCTAAAGTATAAATCAGTGACTATTTTTAGTTCAAATCCGTTTAAAGAAATAGCTCCAAACGTTTACTTTGATTCTTTCTCTTCTATGTATAATAACACTCATCCAAACCACGCTTCCTTTAAACATTATACAACAAAGCTGAAAGGAGAATACTCGTATTTTTAAAATAGCATTAAACTTTACTCGAAAGCATCTCCAGGGATGTTGTTGCTTGAATACATTGATTTTCATTTCACATTCACAGATAGTAGGGAAGAACAACCATACTCTAACCAGGACTTGAACCCGGGACGCCCAAATCACTAGGAAGACGTGCTACCTCTGTGCCAGAACGCCTCCATAGGTTATTTATGGATGATATAAAATTCAGACTGATCAAATCAATCTACTTTAACAGTGTCTTATGATTCTTACAATGCTACTAAAATAACCAGATATCGGTTTTCTGGGAATCCTAGGGCGATCAATATGTCATTAAAAATTATGATAGTAAATACATTCTTTATTCTTAAAAGACGTGATGTGGAATTAAAAATATTTGTGAACTTTTCTCTTTGAAACGGCAGTTATATGACTGATATAAAATTAATAATATCAGAATACACACAATATTATTACTTTATCGACTGTTCACACATTTCCCGACTGTCAAACTGCTCGATTTTCAATAAAATGTCAGTGACAATAACATAGGGTAAGTAAGTGTGTTATTAAAGATAAGAAAACAGCCAATAATTTTAAGATGAGGGTGCGTCTCTTGTTTTAAGTAGCTCCTATTAGGGTCAAGAGTACGTCTCAGCAACTCACTTATCGCATTCGCTTGCACAACTCCTTTTTACAGGGAGGTACATTCACACATCTTACAGGTAGAACACTGAAGATCAACCATGCTCGAACCGGGATTTGAACCCTGGACGCCCAGATCAAGCGGATGACGTTCTGTTTCTGTGCCAGAAAGTCGTGTCTCTTTTGGTGAATATAGTTAACTTAAAAAGGTCTTGAACTAGGTAAATGAAATTTGATAAGTGGGGATTTCGTTAGGTAGGTGTATATTTCGAGTGGGTATTTCGTTTGAACGAGTCCATTCATAGTAATTCGGTTTATACAGATATTCTAGTGGAAATGAACACGATTGTTAGGTAGCATGAACAACTAGACAGATAAAATTTGACACGCTGTTAAACACCTTAAATGAAGAACTGTAGTAAATTTTGAGCCAAATATCTCAAAAAGTTGACCTCCCAGATCACGGGGAAGACGCGCTACCCCTATTTTAGGACACCGGCTTACTCTCTAATAAACTTGCCGCACTAAAGAGTGTCTTAATGACATTGACGTGCAATAGTTATGAAATAGTAACCTCTGATGCGAATTTAGCGTTTTTACTGATTCTGTTATGTCATCCTTGGCGAGTTATTTGGCGATTAATTCCTGTCATGACGCTAAAAGTATCCAAAAATCAAGTTTGCGTTTTAGACACGTTTTTCTCAATCAAATTGAAACAAGAATTTGACACAAAACTGCAGTTGTATTCGTAAGATCCCATTTAAAATTTGATGTGTTTAAATCCTTAAGTCGCCAAGTTTACAAGTTTCTAAAAATACCGACCGGCATGCAGTCAACCCGATGATTGATTTGGCCCAAAATTTGACGCTATAGATCTCTCATCTATCTACACTATGGATGTCAAATCTGTATATCGAATTTTATTCATTTAGCTTTCTTCGTTTTGTAATTATAGCGTTAACTTATGTTCGAACAGACGGATATTTGGATTTATTATAAAGATTATATGCCAAATTTCAACCATCTGCATCAATTCATTTTTAATTTATCTTTGTTACAGATAGACAGGCAGTTAATTTACCCAAAATGCCTTTTTTGAAATCACTATGGTCCAAAACGAGGATATTCTCAAAATCTCGAGTTCGAATATTTTGACGTTCACTATAATTTTGCTATTCTATGTATACGAGAAAGTAAAAGATCAGTAAACAATGAGAGTTTTCTCCTTTCGACTTTCCTATATATTTAGGCAATATGATGGATTGTCCTAGTATTGAGTAAACATTACTAAACTCGAGCATACATTTCATATCATGCTTCGTTGACCGCTTGGCTTCAATGTTTGAAATACTGTCATTGTCACATACCAAATTTCATTTATCACGTTTGTTTTTCTGGGTTTTTGTTCTCACACAAACATGAACAGTTAATAAAACATCAGTTTATACTACACAGGATTAAATCCAAAATTATACACAGATTCACATTTTGGAGCGAAATGGACCCATTTAGCTTGTTGAGTTTTTATAGTTATCGGGTTTATATATGAATGAAAAGATAGATCGACAAACAACCAAGTCGCTGATAAATTTGAACCAATATTTCATGCAGTATACGTATCCTTTTAGAGGTCATACAAAAACCAGTTTTCGAACTTATTATTTTCAAAAAACTGGTTTTATCCAGTTGTCAAATTTTAATTTAAAAAAAAGAGAAAATACTTAATATAATTTATATAAAATAACAAAAAAGAAAATTCATATCAAATTCAAAAAATATATTAAAAATAAGGATATACATATATACATATTACTTAGTCTAAATAATGTAAACTCAAACAAAAGTTTCAAATATTATTTCCAATATTTTTACCAATTTTTATTTCCCCTAAGAAAACTTAAAATATCCACTGAACTGTAGCATAATCTTGTTCTTATTTTGGACGCAGTATTGCCTGAAAATGAAAATACTCGCTCTCTAGCTGATGAGCTTGGTTTTATAGTTTTCATGGCATCAAATAACAAATCCAAGTTTTCTATTCTTTTAATCGTCGCCTCAAATAATGAAAATTCAACTTTCAGTGTCTCTGGAATTGTAACCTTTTCTTCAGCGTCTTCAAGAAACTAATGAATTGATTTTTTCCATGATTTCTTTAAAAAAAGTATTATTCTGATGAGAAATTTTTTCGATTTGCTATTTATCAGAATCGGTTTCCGAAGTAGAATTTCGAAATATTCTAGACAATATTTTTCCAAATAACTGAAAAATCTAGGTTTTTGAAGCTGAAGAAAGTATACTTGATTTCTTTGCTGAACTAGAAATTTTTTGTGTAATTTGCAAATATAGCAAAAGAGTTGATTATTCTACTTGTCTTCGCCCTTGAATTCTATCCTCTAAAGCATGTAATAATTTCGAACTAATTTCAGTGTTTAAATTTTTAAGTTCATGCAATAGTAATTCAAATATACCTTCATTTGTTTATAAATTGGCATCTCGTCGTCCTAAGACTTCAGCTGCTATACAAATCGGTCCCAACCGATAAAATTCAAAATATTTGTTTGGTTTTTGAAGAAAAGGAAACAAGCTTATTTACCAGCCGTTTTGAAAAGTCGTTTTTCTTAATTTAAAAACCAATTTTCAAATGTGACAAATTTTCTTTTTAAAAAACTGTTTTTTAAAATTGGGTTTGAAAACCATCACAAACTAATATACATTTCTAGTGACAATACCGCGTACTAAATTCCATTTTTCAAAGTGACAAGCTTTCCGAAAACAAAATATGAAATACTTTTGTAAAAACATAACAAATTTCAAAATTTCCTTAATCGGCGTTGTATAATTCAATAATTATAATTGTGTTTACAGATGGTAGATAGGTTAAATTTGGTACAGAGACTGAACAACTAAATTGCAGTTTATTTTCAAATTTGTAACTAAATTCTTCAAAGAACCCACCGTTCTTTACGTCTGTATTTTCACAAATATGTCGTTGCTGTTTCTTACGCCACTTACGTGCAAGCGCATGACGGCCGCCAGTGATTTTAAGCCGAATGAGCATCTCTTGTTTTAAGTAGCGCTAACTAAGGCCAAGAATACAACTTAGCTACTCCCTCATTCCATTCGTTTGCACATCCCCTTTTTGCTAGGGAGCACATTCATTTACCCTCAGATAGAACCGATGAAGAACAACCATGCCCGAGTCGAGACCCGAATCCAGGACGCCCAAATCACGGGGAAGAAGCTTTATCTCTGTGCAAGGATATCGGCTCGAAAGTGTGTAAACGCGATAACTCAAAAACTCAGTATCTTAAATGTATGAAATTTAACACGTGATTCTGCCAATACAGCTATAATGTAGTGCTAAATTGTGGTTTCAATATATCGACATAAAAAATAGACTTTCAAAATAAATATACTGTTTTTATAGGTTGTGTATTAACAGAATCCAGCAATTAGTCTCCAAATATCACATTCCGATAGACTCTGGTAACTTGGCCAATGATCAGAATGTAATTATACACTAGTACAGAATTTAATTATATACTAGTACAATTATACAATAGTACAGTATTATTTACTAGTACATTTAATTATATACTAGTACATTTTTTAAATTATATACTAGTACATTGTAATTATATACTAGTACATTTAATTATATATTAGTACTTTTCATTGAATATAATAGTGAACTTGGAAGTTTTGGTTCCAAATAATGTTAATCGTCAGAAACTCATTGATTATTTTAATCATCACCATTGAATATTTATGCGTTAGAAGCTGTCAAATAAAAAATCTGTTGATACTTTTATTATTGAAGCGAAATATATAAAATTTCTTGCAAGGATTTTTAACGAAATTTCAGAAAAATTTAGCGAAAAAGGCGAAAGAAAGAAGAGATCAGGTTGCGCTAACTTTTTATGGAATGTCTCAAAAAAATTTTAAAAAATTATTTTAAAAATAATCTATTAATTAAGGAGAATGTAATGTATGCGTGATGGTGCTGCTCAGGTGAGAACGTTTGACCTAGAGAAGGGTTGGCGAACCTTTATGGATCAACGTGTTATTTTTTTCTAAGGAAATTTTTAATGAGATATAGACGTGCCATCGAATAATTATGACTTGTGACTATTGGGAAAATAATAAAACAAAATAGTGACAACTCAAAACTCTTTACTTACAACGAAAAAATACATTTTTGCACAGTATACTAATAAACTTTTCAGTTATATGTGTAATTCAAATTAAAGTAATGTTACTGTAACCTGTTGTTGCAATTTAGATGACAAATATAGGATTGAAAGATTTGCTTTGAGTGAATCGGAATGACTTTCCAAACGATTTCTAAGCGAATTTTTAATGTTATTCATTTCTAATATTGATTAATAAAAGATTATTTTCGTCAGCTTCATACTGTATATAACTCCTTACTGCAAGTGAATTTTTCCATTTTCAATTTCCACTATTAGTTCACACTCTCCCAATATATATTTATATATCTTGTTCAAATTTTGAATCGTATTAAAATACTTTTTATTCCTCCACACAAGTTCAAGTACATTTTTTCTAAACTTATAGTGGATTATATTCGATGTTAATGTAGTTTTTTCATATATTAACTCATTCATTAAATTTGATTCATTTTTAATACTTTAAATAGAGTTTTAGCAGTTTGCAATGAGAATTGAAATCAACAGGCAGTAGCTCAATCGGTAAAATGCGAGGATTTCAGTTTTTTTCGCATGATGGTGATGAATACGAGTTCAATTCTTGCGAAGATCAATCATTTTTTGATAAATTATTTATATTAATTGTAATTATTTAATAAAAAATAAACAAAATAAAATTTGTCTTTGTTGACCTAAGTAAGAAATGACTTAATTTTTTATATTAATTGTTTTCTTTCACTCGAATATTGATAAAATTTTGTATAATCCGTATTTTTTTCATTCTTTGTGACTTTCGATAGAGACAAAATCTTTCTTATCAGCTTTTTTATTTCTTTTTAATCAATGTTTTGACGTTATTCATCCACCTTTCATAGTTTATTTATAAATTTTGGTATTATTCTGTTCTATAGTTTTAGTTACAGATGTCTCAAGAAGAGAAGAATTTTTTGTCCGATTGGCGATAGATGGGGAACGGGCCGTCAGCCGAATAGACCCTCTAGTCGGGACGTACCGCACCGCGGTCTACAGCTTCCTTTTCCTTTGCATTAATTATTCGAATATAACTTAGGTTTTGTAATATTATATTCAGAGAAGATATTATGAATACAATGTTATTTTATAAGACGGCCTTTAAAATTTAATGTACCACATGTGGGGGTGATTGATGAAAACATCATTCTTCTTAATTAAAATAGGTAGATTCGTTGACTGTCCCTAAACATCAAAATTATGTATGCCACTGATTTAAAAAAATTCTCTGGTGGCTGAGTTTTGAAGAAAACACATTCATGTTTAGAAAGCACATATGCTGCATCAAAATATTGTTGATACTACGATATTAAAAGAATTTTTATATTGAGAATTTTGATGAACGAATTTGAATTACATATTCTTTAAGAGGAAAAAATAATTCTTCCCTTCTCTGCAAAATGGGAATGATTAATCAAATAGAGTTTATTTTTCTTTATAAATTAATGATATACCATCTTTATTAGAGAAGATTAATTATTGTTTTAATCCGGATAAAATATAAATTGCCTCCTCATAATTTGAGAATATCTAAGCCTTTTAAATCATTTTTTTGCGTGATTAACCACTTAACTGGTTTATTTTCCTTACTATCTAATAAGATGACGCCTCCTATTTTGGGAATATTTTCTTATTTTGATTCAAATGGAAATACATGGAATACATGACTTATCTGTGCATTCGAAGTAATTTTCATTTTGAATTATAATCGTTATGAATGACTTATTTTTTGCTTATAACTATCAAAACTCGATAAATAGATGCACGTAAGGCACTGGGGCAAAACAGTTAAGTGGTTAAATTATAATTTTAAATGTCAAATTCTGCCAAGAAATAAATTATTCGGTTGCTAGAGATTTCAATATCGGGAAATCAAGGTTATTCTACTATGATTTTACTGGTAACTTCGTTTTGCATTTCAAAAATTGAATCTATACGTTATTTTTATATAAAGATGAGATCACGGAATCCATAAGAAAAATAACTTATTGATCTAAACAAAAACAGAAATATAACATGGAATGTTTCTGACGTTTCGTGAAGAGAATAAATAATTAAAAGAATGAGAAAGAAATATTAACAATATACTTAAAAATAAATTGAAGAATATACTACAATAAATTGTAAGAAGGAAGTACATTCAAATGCTGCATGATTTTTTAAAAATAATTTTAAGCCAGCAAGTGTGGAAAATGAATGAGACTTTTCTTCGACGGATTTTTTGTGTGTGCAACAATTAGATTTAGTTAGAAGACATCCTAATTTTTTGGAGGAGTTCCTTATTAGAAGTTCTTATTTTTGAAACATATTGATAAATAAGGGGCGATTTAATTTATATAATTTACCATTACTCTCATTCTGAAAATATTAGTATATAAATGCATCGTAATTCTAAGTATTACATACAGTTTTTTTTAATAGTTCCAATGAATTTTCTTTACAACGCCTATGCACCCTTTTATTCTTTATGCAAAATTGACTTTCAAATAACTTTGTGATAATACATGAAAATTGAATTAAATGTCTTATTAAGAGGAATTTTTAAATTATAGAATTCAGTGTAAGGTACTGGCATATCAATTTTGTAAGATTAATTTTTGTATGATTATTGGTTTATTTATTAGTAATATGTCTGTAAATTTGCAATCATTATGAGGCATAGTATTACATATGAAGAAATTACATAGTTAAAAGAAATTTACATGGAATTATGATTAAAGATGTTAAATCACTATGTAATAAATTTGAAAATTAATGGAGAACAAGTAATATAAAAAAAATTAAAGTCAATTCCTACTTAGTCCAACAAAGAATTTTTTTATTTTAGTTACTTTTTATTAAATAATTATAGTTACTATAAATACTTTATCGAAAAGTTGTTGATTTTCGCAAGAATTGAACTCTCATTCTTCACCTTTACATAAAGAAAACTGAAATCCTCGCATTTTACCAATGGAACTATTGCCTGTTGATTTCAGTTTTCATTACTAACTGTTAAAACTCTATTTAAAGTATTAAAAATGAATTTCATTTAATTGACGAATTACTATTTGAAAAAACTGTATGAACATCAAGTGTCATCCACAACTTGTTTTTAAAAAATTACTTAAGTTTACGTAGATGAATGAGAAGTATTTTATTAGAGATTGAAAATTTGAATAAGATATATACAGGGAGAATATAAACTGATAGTAAGAATTGAAAACAGGTACGTCTGTTTGGAATTATGGCAATTATATGTTTACATTTTCTTTTAATAGAAGGAGAAAAAATAATTGCTGAAAATCTCCTGGTTGATAAAGAAGGGAAACTGGAAAAGGCCTCTGGTTTTTAAACATTCACATAAATTAGGATTGTTATTCGTTCTCTTGAAATAAAAGAATGATGAGTTGTAATATTGCACTGCTAAATGTGAAACGGATATTGTAGTTCATCAATTTTACTTATTTCTACTCGATATAAATTTCTGATTGACTGATATTTCTACTTAGAACAAAAAAAAATCAACTGAAGTATACATTGAAAAATAATTTCACGAACACTTTTTAGAATTCAGAAAAAATGTGCTGAAATCAATTATCAGTTTCCCTAATACGTTAGACAATCATAGCACAATATTTTTAATTCAGAAGATTCACTTTTTTTTTTATCAATTCGCTTATAATAAATCAACTAAAATTTTAGATATCCTGAAAAATGAAACAAAACAATTATATTTTTCCAATGAACATTAAAACATTAACTAAAATACTGGCTTCCAGTTTCTGCTGAATGACCATTGAGTCATGCTCAGCGCCACATCGAATTGTTTTAATGCTGTCTTCCTTTCCGGAATAATACCCAATTTTTTCCCCAACTTACTCCTTTAGTATTCGTAAGTAATCTTTTATTTGTTGATTTCCATGACTGACAGCTACAACTTTACCCCTCGCAATCCCAGGTCTCAAACCATTCCATGTCCCCAGTTTGTCGAGGCCAACAGCCCAGATAAACTCAGCCACAGAAGTCCTTGAGTTGACATTGTTCTCTTTCATCCGTGTACCAATAACGCATCCCTGGTACACATCAACATGTACCTGGCACTAGAAAGGTCTTCCAATGAACATGCTAAGTCCTCGAGCATACATAACCCACGGCTCTTGACCTCCCCGGGAAATGCGTGTGTGCCAGCTCGTTGGGGATGATGGATTGGCGTGAAACGGGGGTGTACTCTCGCTGAGGCAGCATACTTTCTCGCCGCTATTACTGCGAATTGCAGTGTGCGGAGGACCTCGAAATGGACCCCGCCGGTCTCCAGAATAATTGAAATTTACATTTCGAGCCCACCAAGGCGGCAGCCCAGAAAGCTATGGAGGTCCTTCCCTGAATGGCCTACCTGATGGGATGAAATTAACATTTTGGAAAGGATCTTGGGTAGTTAAGACCTTTACGGGTGTCATTGGAATGGTTAGGTGGTCATTCATAGATGGGTTCGAGGGATGACTTGGGACATTCCTTTAGTTCTGAAATGGAAAATAGTTTTTACTGTCTGTAAAAGAACTAATGTTTGGGGAAATGGCCATTGAATCTTTGAAAGTCATCGACTTTGGGAAAATGATCTTATTTGTTGATATTCCACCGTACAATCACTTTCTAATAGCTTTAGTACAATAATTTCATATGCATTTGCAATATATTAGAGAAAAGTGAGAAATCTGAATTAGAATTCGTTCTAGAATTAAATAAAAAATAAAACTTTTTTACTAAATCGTTTTCTGATTTCACTTAAGCTATGAGTTCTCTATTAACAGGAAACTGCCCGTTTTGACAGAAATGGTATAAGTCTATTTTTTAGCTAAATATAACTATCAAAATTGTTAGACAATACTAAAAAATTGCATATGAATAAAAATTGAAGAATACATTAATACAAAATAGATTAAAATGAAATCTGCTATTTCAATGCATCATATCATTACATCATTTCTTGAGCGGCCAAGCACCACGTGCTCGTGCAAGTTGAATTTTATATTTATTCATTTTAATTGTTTCATCGATTGAGTCACTTTAGTATTGAAAACGACCCGAAAAACTTTGCCTTGCATTTATTGTTTAAAAAACTATCACATTTCCTACTTATTTCATTTCATATAATCGCGTGCTCAAAATGAAATTTCTCTAGGTTTTATTTGCTGCAATCATTAACTTGTTTTTTTAAACACAGCTTTTGTAAATTCAATGGCAACGCGTTATTAAAAGCCTATTTTTCGAGATGCTCTTGCAAATAATAAAATTTCAATTTTTCGCCTACAGAATTTTGTTGACGCCAGAAATCCTCATTCCCAAAACAAAATCATGTTCTGACATGATAATAAAAATACAAATTTCCTTACTAGATCCTTTTCTGATTTCAGTTAAGTGATGTGTTATCCAATAGCAGGAAACTGCTCGTTTTGACAGAATAAAAATAACAGTATACGTCTACTGTTAAGCTAAACATAAGAATCAATAATGTTAGTTAATAATAACAAATTGCGTATGGATAAAAATTGAAGGATATACTAGCAGAAGCAAATTGAAGGATATACTAGCATCAGACGAAACAATGTGAACAACAAGTCATCGGGAAAATAGATGTCACCTTAGAAATGAAAAGGGAATTTCAGGAATAGAAATACCTAACATTAGCTGAATATGAAGGAATCTTCAATTCTCTACTTTAAAAATTGATAACAATAAATGATGTAGTGATCACACTGCAAGGTGTATATTTGAATATTTCATTTGGAGACCAGAGGACTGAGGACTCAGCAAGCATAGAGGATGGCATATTTTCTATAAGATACGAGACGTAATCACATATGCTTATGCACAGAATGCAATGAAGTGGAGGTCAGTCGTTGGATTTGGAGATTCAAACTTTGATATAAAAACATACTTATTTAATAATAAAAACATAAGAACTGAGATAAAAAAATATGTAAAGTACACAATGAATGAGTAAAATTTTAATAGATTAAAATTTCATAACGAAGCATTTATTTAAAACACAAATAATGTGAGAACATTGACACAATAAAATCTTATGAATTTTGTTTGAAAGACAAACAAAAAGAACTGCTAAAAAGATTTAAATTCAAGTAAAAAAATTAATGGCCTTTAAAAAGTTAAAAATCGTTTGGCTGTATTTCTCGACCAAGTCATGCACAATCGATATAGTTGTATGACAAATGTAGATATGATTAGAAGCACATTATGCAACATTATTCTTTTAATGTAAAGAAATTCATACCACTTCCATTAAATCTTACACTCGCATTCTTGTGCCTATATTAAAATTTTAGCAAAACAATTGATTTTTTGGTTGTTTACTTCAAAGATGAATTTTCATTTTCATTTGTATTAACAAGATAATTTTAAAACTGATATTTTTATTAAAATTTTTCATAACGTAAAAATTTTTGATAGAATTTAATGACAAGTCTCGTAAAGTCATATGAATAATATTTTAAAATCATTACCATGTTTTAAATTAAAAGGTCAGAATTTGAGGAGATATTTGTAATAGCGAATAAACTTAGTTTAAAATTGAAAATATTCTACCTCAGTTGACCCATATCGAAGAAGTCTTTATTCAAATAAAAACATATTTAAATAGTGACTCAAATTTTTTTTTCTATTTTTATTTCTTTAAAGCCTAATTATACCAGATTTGAATAGTAAGCCGCTTTTCTATAACAGTTTCGAGCCAAAAGAAAAAAAGATATATTTAATACTAAAACGACCGATTGTTTCAGTGTAATTACTTAAAGTTAAAAGATAAGATTAAGTTTAAAAGATAAGAACAGTCAGATGCCACTTTCCCTGATCTGAGCTTAGCAATTCTGGTTTTACATGTTATGTTAAATTTTTATAATTCAATTATTGTTAAATATTCTAATTTAAAGATTTCTCTTAAGTAACCATCATATTAAGGAGGGGACTCTAAGTTGAAAATCGAAGTTTACATTTCTAATGGCACAAACAATAATATTTATCACTCAATATTCATAACTCAGAAATATCTAGATTGATGTTAAATAGGGATAATGATGGTCAAGGTTTAATACATTGTTAGTAAATGCCATTATTATTAGTAGATGTACATTAACAGATAATACATTACCTAATACCAAAATCACATTACTAAATTTTTCATACATTTGGAAATTTTATTTAACTTAATATTAAATATTGATAAGAGGACCTAGTTTTAAAATATTTCACGTAACGTATTTAATATATATTAATTTGTGTTACTGCTACTTATAAAATATTTATATTTTGCAGTCTTTTCCAATTTTTTATATATTTTTAAACAGCCAGGTATTTATTCAAACCAAAGAGTGTTGTCTCCCTGAAACTTTCTCGTATGCTCTACAATAAAGATCTTATCCCTTTTAATCTGCATTAAAATGTGGGCCTTGAGTAAAATTGCGAATTGTGAAGTCATTTATCGTTCATCATTGAAAGACATAAAGAACGATAGAAATTTAGCATTTTCATTGAATTTATAGCGAAAAGATAAGTTTCAGAGGTTTTATTTATTTATTTTTGCTGGTATCAAAATTTGACTCAAAGCTATAGTTGTAATCTCTTGGTAACATACTGAATATCATTCGTTTAATGATTTAGTTTATGAATTTTTACAGAACAATAAACGGTCAGCACTTTGAAAAATTTAGTTTAAAATTTGGTTTTATATATTTATATTTGATCTATATTTTAGATACTGAATTTGTTTATTAAATTTTATTTACAGACCTCTGAGCGTTTTGTAGTCATTAAATTCACTAATACTCGAACAACCAGATAGATAAACTTCTAGAGACTGAATTTTGTTCAAAATGAGACAGAATACATGTTTTCTGTAATTCCATATACGAAATTTCAACTGTCTAGCTCAAATCGCACACAGACAAAGAGATATAATTTTTTAAAAAATGTGTTTTTCGGATTCAGGGTGATCTGAATTTTGGAGAATCGTCAAAATTTCTAGTTCAACTTTTTGAAAATTACTATACTTTCTCTGTATCTCGCATACGGGAAAGAAAATAAAATCAGAATAAGAAAATTATCATTTAAAATTTATTTGTTTTTTTTAATCGAGAAAGGAAATTTATCATTAAAACATTAATTCTTTTGCATAAATCTAATTACCAAAGGGAAATATTTCCAAATTCCAAGCTCAGATTTTTAATTCTTCCCTTTTTTTATAATTTTAGGCCAGATTAGTCATAAGAGCGCAGTAATGTCTTTTTATTGCATAATCAGATATATTTAAATTTTTTATTTACATAAAAAGGGCTAATTTAAACAACAAGAT
>JAOUZG010036556.1:4806836-4826222 GCA_026289955.1 Argiope argentata | reverse complement strand
ATCAAATCCCTTTCAATTTATAAAAAAAATTGATTTTATATCATTAAATATGCATTAGTATAAAATTATTTTAAATGTGCTTTATTCCTTTATAAAATACTTGTAAAAAACAATTAAAAAATACTTTCACATTTAAGTAAGATTAAACATATAACTAGCTTTGCAGAATGTAGTATGAATGGCGAATAATTCATTTAGTTTAAAATAAATAGTAAGTAGTGTTTCTTAAATTAATTAAGCATACAGATATTTATTTTGTAAAGTAAATGAGCATGAAATTTGCACTTACATCAGTATAACATTTTAATTAAACTTTAATTTAGCCTTATAAATGGAAATTTTAATAATTGAATAAGAATGATGTCATAAATAATAAAATTATTGCTTTAACCCATGAAATTAGTATAGAAAACATAAGGCACAAAATAACTACATTTGTTAATTTGCTTAAAAAGGAAATCTCAAATTTAAAAAATTATGTAAAATATATATTACATGCATAAAAATGTTTAATTGATTGCCTATTTTTTCATAGAAAAAGAATCGGTACAGGCCAAGCCTCTCCAAACGCTATGTATATAAGTATCAAAATAATAAATCATTCTTAAAGTAACAAAAAGTTCAAATATGTAAATTAGAGATTCTTAAAATTTTGCTTCAAATAATGGAATTTCTAACGCAAATGTTAATTGCTAACTATGTCTGATCATATGTATTTGTTAAGTAATTTTATAAATTATTAACAAATACTAATAATAAATATTGACATTCTACATAAATATTAATGTAGAATGCTTTTAATTACATTTGATGTTTAAAAATACACTGAATTTTAAATGAAAGATTTCATTTATACGAATATTTTACAATTTTAAAGCGCCACAAAGATTTTTCATAATTCTAGTTAAGAGATAAAATAAATGTCTTATGTAGTGGAAATTACACTATCACATTTGATCACTTTCAAGGTGAGTGAAATTAGATCAAATTTAAAGGAATCGTATCTCTTGTAGGGGGTTGATCTCAGCTCTCAGGAATATTTTGGTGGCGTAGATAATCGAATTCGATGCCAAAAACAAATGAAAACGTACTTAGTATAAAGTCATGTCATCAATTTAAATATATAATATTTCATGTATTTATATGAAAATACTTAGAGACAAAATTAAAGAATCCTTAAAAAAATCTTTATTTAAGTTTTTCCACTTGACAGAATACAATTTTTCACAGAATAAAGCCATGTAATCAATTGAAATATATAATATTTAATGTATTTATATGAAAATACATAGAGACTAAATTAAGGAATCCTTTAAAAAAATCTTTACTGAAGTTTTTCCACTTTACAGAATACAATTTTGGACTCTCAGATCGTTTTTTCATAGCAGTCATCCATATTCTGGGCAGTCGTAAGGGTTGAGTTAGTTTATATTTCAGCTAAATATGTATTGTACAACCAAATTTGATACAAAATGGCAATTTTAACCTTGTCAACTTAATCTTCGAAACTCTTGTTTGTTTATTTTTTGGCATTTTTATTTACGTTTTAATGTATGTATTCCCAATACACGAAAGTATGTTTATGATTATATTCATGAAAAACATAATCTGTAGATACTTTCTTAAAATCTCACTTTAAAATTTTTTCACCAAATTTAAATATTGATATAGTTTAATTTCGATAAAAAAAATTATATATTCATTTTGAAATATTAATTTTTTGCATTTCAAAACGAATGCATAAACAATCCTTATTCAGCCATTTCCGAAATATTCAACACTGGAAATGAATTTCTGAATTATTTGTATGTCGATAAAAATTAAATATAAAGGCTATAATTAAATTATTGTTTAATAGTTAAAACTTATCTTGTTTGAAATTTTAACTAGGCATTTGATATTTTGTTATAACTGTTTCATTTTGGATGTATATCAAAATTAGTTGATAAAACAGTTTAAAAATGACAAATTGATTGCTGTGTGTATTTTACTGCATTAACCTATGAATTAAAATAATTGAAATTGATAAATAATATAATTTCAAAATTCTTTAATTTTTGCTGTTATAACAAAAAGGCTTTGACTTCCTCTCGCTGATATGCTCAAAAGATTAAGAGAAAATATATAATGTATTGCGTTATTAAAACCACTGCTCAAATTTGCGGGCTGTCCTAAATAATTCGTGCAACTATGGAAGTGTGATCTAGAGAAAACAAAACCATATTATGGATTTATTTTAAATATGCTTAAAAAAACTAACTTACATTTAAATAATTCTGTATAGCTGTTGAATTGTCATAATTTTTAAATTATTTTTACAGCATCAAGTGCATGCACTGTAGTATGATCATTTAGTATTAAAAGAAACCTCTTTGAATTAATGTAACAGAAATAAATATTTAAGGTACAGTTATATCACAATTTACGCTCCTATTAATCTTAAAATATTACTAAAAATCAAAAGTAAGAAATGTTTTAAATTAAAAAATGTAAAGTCAATTCTTACTGAGTTCAACAAAGAAATATTTCATTTTAGTTATTTTTTATTAAATAATTACAATGAATATAAAAAAATATCGAAAAATTATTGATTTTCACAAGAATCGAACTCGCATTTTTCACCTTCGCGTGAAAAAATACTGAAATCCTCGCATTTTAAAGAATTGAACTACTGCCCGTTGATTTCAATTTTCATTACAAACTGCTAAAACTCTATTTAAAGAATTAAAAACGAATTAAATTTAATGAATGAAATCATGTTTGAAAAACCGTATTAACATCGAGAGTCATCCACTACATATTTTAAAAATGTATTTGAAATTGAATGGATGAATCAAAAGTATTTTATTCATAATTGAAAATTTGAACAAGATATATATTGGGAGATTGTGAGATAAAAGTAGGAATTGAGTGACTACAATTAATAGATTTGCTTTTAAAAAAAGGAGATACACAATGAACTTGTAAGTTCGGACTTTTTATTATGTCTTAATTGATGTTTGACACCTGTACTGGGAATAAAAATTGATCAAAAACAGTACATTTCAATTATGCATTTTTCCAGTCAATTTCGAATTATCCACGAAACTCAAATATATATTCTTGCTGAGTCACTCAATTCCAGGAATACTTTTGAGCTTTTACAGAATATAATTCTTTTTTGTCAAATACCATAATTACGAATGTCGCATATTTTTTTTAGCAATGAATGAGAATGTCTTCTCAATTCTCATAATAGATAGAATAAAAAATGCAAGTCCATGATGGTATAATACATTTCTCTCATTCAACTGCTTATAAAACATCATGACGGTAAATATATATCTTACATGAAATTACCCTAAATAACATTCGGATAATTTGTATTTGTTTCGGATGTATTTATTAAAATTTGGTGACATAGCGAAATTTTGATAAGCAACATTTGAATTTCAACTGAAAGCAATTCGAAAATATTTTTTTATCAAAATAATTTTAAAAAATGACGTTTGAAAGCAAAAATAAATTAAACGCATCAAACAAATGCTTATAAAGCAATAAATTATGAACAGATTTAAACTTTTTAAATAATTATTACAACAGAGCGTTTCAAAAATTATGTATATATTTCGAATACTTACAGCTATCGTGATAAGTTTAATTTAAAATTGTTACTTTTAATTAAATTACTTTTTTTATCTATCGATGACCAAACGAAATTTCTGAGTTCTGGCAAAAAATGAGCAGAAACTCAAGATGAATTGCGGGAAAATGTTAAGTAAACAAATTTTTTTGTCATTGTTTTTATTTTTAAGATTTCTGCTGTCGTGAACCGAAACTTCCGATTTATTAGTACGACATAATGCAGAATTTTTTAAACAACGTTTTTATTACTATCCTAACATTGTAAAATAAAAAAATACAATAATTATTTATAAATAATAAAAAAATCAATTTAAAAATCAATACACTATGAATTTAATTGAAAACTTTCCAGGCAAGAGCATTGGTATCATTAACAATTTCGTATTACAAATATGAAGAAAGTAAAAAAAAAAAAAATTTGGAATTCACACTTAAGCAATTGCTTCACAAGATTTGATTTGGGATTTTGATCCAAGAATTCAAAAGAATTATACTAATACATAAATAAATGTTTATTATTTTTTTATATTTTTCTTTAGGATTCCTTAGAAATTACCTTTACAATTTCTGTACTTCACGTACAGTTGTTTTAGCGTTTTCTTAAGTTCATAATTTCCCTTCGGAGTATTTATGTCTTAATTTTTTAAACAATTTCTTTACAAATTATACTAATACCATTTTTCCGAAGCTAGAAATATGTTATGCAATTTATTTTAATTTAACAACATGCTATTTTTTTAAACTTACAATATTTTTAAGATCTATATACTCTCCATTTCTACCTTCTACTAGCTACGCCATCTGTCCTATGCTTAGGTGATGGCTCTCTCGTAAATAAATCCCCACGGCAGTCCACCCTTTCTTTGGCAGAGAGCCAAGACATGCCACGCCATGTACGAGATTCACCCCTTCGATAGAATGAATGAGATTCTTCTTTCAATAAAAAGAAGAAAAATTACAAAAATTCTTTATTTAATTCTAAATATAACTTTATACTATTAATCTGATCTGAAATATTTTTATACGAGAAATAAAATTTTTAGTCATTATACTTTTATTTATTTAAAAGTATTTAAAAAAATTTCAGTTAGATATGAACTGCATTATGAACGTTTGTAATGTATTTTTATTAATTTAGACAATTTTGTGTTTATAAAAATGAAACCTTGCATTAGGACTTGTAATAATGTCCAGACGAGTAAAATTTTTACGTAATTATCTAATTTGATGATAATACACAATTTTTGCCCTTTCAGGACTAATTATTAATTAATAAATTAATATAGTATAATTTTGATTCCATATGTTCGAAACTATTCTAAAATCACTTCAAATTTCAAGAAATTTTCATCATGAAAATAAATGACTCTTGGCTCTAGAAATATGACTTGGATAAAAAATATTCTAAAAATGGTTCCTAAATTTAAAAAAAAAAAATCAATTATTTAAAAAAAACATGCAAAAAATTAGTAAAATTAATTCTGAATTATAAATTTTAGTTGAAAATTAATTTAATTTAGTTTAATAGTTATAAGTTTATTGTCAATATATTTACTATTTCTATTTTAAAACCTAATAAATAGTCGAATCGTTTTGTTATTTCACCACAAAACAATTTAGCAATAAAAATATTCATCGTAACTACAAAAAAAAACCCCACTCTTATGATTGAATTTCATAATTAAAATAGAAGACTAATAACTTTGACACTACTTTGGTAAATAAAATTCCAAAAATAGTTCTTTACGAAAATAACAAGTAATATAAAAGAAATTAAGTAAATTTCTGCTTAGGTGAAAAAAAATTTTTTTATTTTAGTTACTTTTTATTACATAATTATAATTAATATAGATAGCTTATGAAAAAAATATTGATTTTCACCAGAATTGAATTCGTATACTTCACCTTCACAAGAAAAAATGCCGAAATCCTCTCACTTTACCTATTGAGCTGCAGCCTTCTGAATTCTATTGTCATTACAGAGTGATTAAACTCTATTTGAAGTATTAAAATGAATTAAATTTAATGAATAATTAATATTTGAAAAAACTCTATTAGCATCGAGTGTTTTTCACAAGTTTAATAAAATGTATTTGAAAGTGGGTGGATGAATAAAAAGTATTTTATTAACGACTGAAAATTTGAACAAGGTATATGCAGAGAGAGTGTGTGAACTAATAGTTGGACTTGAAACAAAAAGAAAAAAGAAAATGCAGAAATTTAGAGAACATGGAAAAAATCTCTAAAAATTAATTATCAATTTAATATTTTAGTGAACGTCAATTAATTAAAAAATAGTTATTACGCACTTTAAAACTGCCATATTAAAAAAATAAAATATATAAAATATAAATTTCTTAAAATTAATATAAAAAATAAATTATTTAATGTATAAATTATTTAATTGTGTAACCTATACCTATTGTGTAACGTTAAAACCAAAAATTTCTAGGATTCATCAATTAATGTAAAATTACGATTTAAACGTTGGTATTCGCAGTCGTGAAATGTGCCCACCTAGGGATGCGGTATTCGTTGATCGCGCTGTCATCCCCAGGGATTAAAACGATAATTATCGAACAGAATATTACATACATAATGCATTTAGAAATGCATGAAATATCTCGGGCAGATTTTAGGAGAATCCGTCGATGTCGTGTTCTACATTTTCATCAAATTCGATGCGGCATTGCCATAAATCTATACTGTAATGGATCAATTTGACATTATGTCATTTATTATAGAATTATGTCCTTTATTAAGTTAATTTAAAATAATATTGGTGAATAATACATAGAAGAAATGCAAAACAATGCTTACGCTCTAAAAAATCAACATTTCTTGAATTTGGACCATTAATATCAAGCTTTATGTTAGGTCATATATATATATATATATATATATATATATATATATATATATAACGCATTGGAAAATCCTTATTACTCTACAGATGTTTAGTTTTTCTAAATAAGAGTACATAATTTTTTGCAATTTAGCAATTAATTAGCAAATTTAGATTATAATTACACTTTTCCAAACATTCCCCCTATCTGATGAGGAAATATCTTAAAGAAACTCTGTTGTTGTTTCTAATGGCATATGCCACGGACAAGCTCGCCGATGTATCAGCGATTTTATACCAAAAAGAGCGTTTCTTGTTTCGAACTGGGGTCAAGAGTACGTCTTCGCTACCCATTCAGCGCATTCGCTTGCACTACCACTTTCTACAGGGGGACATATTCGCACACTTCATAGATAGAACGCGGGAGAATAGCCATACCCGTACCGGGATTCGAACTTCTTGACACCCTGATCTCGCAGAAGCAACGCTACCTCTGTGCCATGATGCCATTTGTATGATCATATAAAATTGGGAAATATTTATCGTTATTTATTATTACACTATAGATGTTTAATTTTCATATTTAAGAATAAATTATATTTATTCTTATATATTTCATATATAGTTTTATATTAATATAGTATTCATATATAATAGTTTGCCATAAGAGTAAACATAGATTATAACTATACTCAACCTTCCAAATTTGATGAGAAAATATCATAAAGCAACATTTATATAGTTCTCGTTTATACGTCATTTAATTATAACGGGGTCATAAGTATTGTAATTATAAAATTCTACATCCAAACGATGCGAAGCTTCATTAAGGTTTACGAGTAGGTTAAAAAAATGAGTTGAAATAAAAATTTGTGGTAAGATTTTTTTTTATTGTTTAAAAAATAATTACGTTTTTGTTTCCAGTGATATCTTTATTTTATCTATACTTCAACTAGAAGCCAGTTTATAACCAATTATTGTAATGTAAGAGATGCCGATTTATAATCATTTAAAAATGCATAGATAATGCGGCAAAATGTATATAAAATGATTTATAATCATTTTACATGTATCTTCTGAAGAACGAAATTTTTCATAATTCTACAGGACCAGAATTGCCATATACTCAAAAATAACCAATTTATCATAGTAAAATATATAATTATTGCTCATTTTGTTATGGAAAAAGTTGCTAACTATAGATTTGATTAGGCATGCAATAAAAGTGGATTTAAGAATGTTTAATGCAAATATTGTTGAAAGAAATTCCAAAATATCATAGATAATTCATATATTGCTTACAATAATTTTATTTTTGAATAAAATTCTTAGTTAGTTCTGGTTACATTTTAAGATATGTTAAACATATAATGTTACAAAGGAAAAGGAAAAATTGCAACGATTTTTTTTCTACAGATCTATCTTAGTTTTTGTAAATAAATACTAAAATTTACATTAAAGATCATTTTTTCGTCAAAAGTTACATATATAAATTAATTTCACTTTATTTATCATTTTTCTTTATATTAATAAATAAAAACACTTTTAAACACTAAAATATTAATTTTTTTATAAAAATTCCCTCCGAAAATAGTCGGATAATATAAACATCTTTATTTGCTTTCTTAAATCCACAAACTTTCTGTTTGAGTCATTATTAAGAGAGGATTTTTTCCTCAACACATTTAATGAATCAGTAGAAGATGAATTATTTTGCCTATTTTAAACAGTGATGAATAAGTACTGAAGTAATTATTCAAAAATGGACTCCACTGCTAAACTTCGAAATTGTTTGGTTTATGAAAAAATTCTTATCAAGAAGCAATCAGTGAATTAGCTTCATACTATTGCACTAAATACTATCAGACAATCAACACACCAGACGACGATTAAATAATCTTTTAATTAAAGTCTATAGTTATAAATATAAATTAAATGAAAAAAGAATTGTTTACTTATTATTCGATGCACGTAATAAAGACATTTTTTTTTATTATTTTGATGAATGTCTAATTTTAAAATGTAATTATTTTTTCAAGTATCATATAGTAATATAATAGAACTATTTTAATAAAACTTTAAAATTATTCTGTTCAGATGAATTTCTGTAAAGCATAATAAAAATGAATGTTTGCTTTTGTATATATGTGAGTGTATTTTATATGTATCAGCGCTTTACCTGCCAAACTGTTTGATCTAGATTTATGAAATTTTGTACAGTTATACTTTAAAGATTGTGAATCTTAGATTGATTTTTTTAAAGTTTTAATTAGAATTTTAATTATTTAAAAAGTAGGCAAGATTTTGATGTTTTTTCCGAATAATTTAAACTAAAATACTCCCACCTAAAATGACCATAACGACGTTAAAAGTACCAAAATTAATCATTTAATTTCTATCAATTTAGTTGCTGTAAAATTCTTCAGTTTTAATTTTAATAAAACATTTAAACATATTTTTAAATACATTTCACGACAATAATTTAATTGTTTTGTATGAAAACGAAATCGTTTTCATTGTTTCATCAAATGTTTGATGGTGTGATTTCCTTCCATTATTGAAAGAAAGTTTTCTGTTTAATATCTTCTCCCTTGATATACATATTAAAAGAAGTAGTGAATTAAAACATATTTCTACAATGTTACAAAAATAAAGTAAAATAAATCAAAAACATAATTAAAAATGTGTTCAAATATGAATATAAATTTGCCAGTTATTAGAAGACAGGTTTCATAATACGCATTGTTCAGTGTTCAAAATTAAATCTGCCATTGGAAAAAAAACTTTTATATTTTAGATAAGCTCCATTAAAAAATCGAATGTTTCAATTAATTTTTATTCCATTTTTGAAACATAACAAATGATTAATTTAAAATTTTCATGAAAAGATTCATCGCCAGATACAGCATCTACTTTGGTCCCTTCTCATATATGCATCTCTCATATGGAGATTAGATATTAAGATTGATCTGATAAGACACAAATAACATCTAATAATAATGAAGAAGATGTACACATGTTTTTATGTTGGTGTTGAAGAGAACAGAATATTTGATTTAAAATCACCAAATTTGATTCAAAAATACTCTAAAGAATATAAAAGATGTACTTCGAAACATTATTTTATAAAATTTTATGTAGTTAAAAATTAAGTGACATTTTAATAGTTTTTTTTAATAACTTCAAAAAGTTTTCACGTTGAAAATTTATTTTCATTATATATTAAAGCTCAAAAATTATATTTTATATGATGCCATTTTAATTTATGTAAAACTATTTAGTAGAAATTTAATTAACTTTAAAAAATATTTTTATGCATATTTTTACAACAATATTTACATTGTTTTGAATTATCCCAAATCGTCCCACCTTGGCCCCCTCGAAATAAGGACCAGATGCTTCCGCCATGATGGTTGGATTTGCCCCTCCCCCCTGGAAGGTACACTAATAGGTGGTGGTGGGCGTTAGGCTCCTCCCATAGATGACAAGACATTCTACCTACGGGAATGGTTGTACCGTGGCCGGTGAGGGACCTTAGGACTCAACCACAGTTCCCGCCATGAAGCTGTTTCGGCCGTCCGGTCATTAAGATTTATGGTTTGTTCCATGTGATTACGGACGGATCGGAGAGTCTGGTATGACTTCTAGCCAAATCGGTTTTCATTTTTCCATGAGATAATTAATCGAGTGATATTCTTCCACTGTTAAAAGCCAAAAAGATAGATTATATTTAATATATGTATAGTTTATATGAAGTATAAGAAAATAAAATTATAGTCCCGAGTAAATTAGAAGACAGATGAACTAGGTCACTATGTTTTTAATAGTAATATGCTGAAATGAGATTTGATTCTATTAGGATAGTTATGAACAGAAGAAGCGTTAGGCTACTAAAACGACAAGACTGATGTCCATCATAATTTGATTTTTAAAATTATATATTTCTGTGGGGGGATATTTAGGAACATTATGTAAAGCATAATTCTAATAAAGCATAACCAGCACAACGAAAAAAACAGTTGATCTTGGTATATTAGGAAATCAGTTATCCGTTCTGGCTCAAGTATACAAAGAAAATGGGCAACACAACTCAAAATTAGTTTGAAATCTTTTCATGAGCATGTTCGATAATCTACATCCACTCATTCGTCCTCTACTTCTACTTCCTCAGAATGATGTTAAATATAAAATCATAAAATGGTCCCTACCTCACACGTCACCATTCATTTATTAGATACAATTCCGTCGGTTTCGGCCATTATTTACTGGGATAAAAAACCTTTTCGGTGTTAAAATGTTAATAAATGCTTTACGATGTGCTTGACAGATTTCCTTCCAGGACAACTGCCCTAAAACTCTAAATAATTATATTTTTCATACTGTTATTTATCCAATTTGGTGTTTGTTAAAATGTCTGTTATGATTAATGCAACAATTAAAGATTAATTCCTGATGTACATAATTTTTATCTGTTTTAAAAACAACATATTTCAATTGGAAAAATTCCTTAATTGTTGCTTATCTAACAGTTAATCCTTAACAATACATTGGTTCATTATTGGTATTCTTATTGTTTTATAAATCTGTGGGACAATTCTGCACACAGTTTTTTTTTCGAAACTTGATTCATTTCAACATTTGATGGAAAGTATTGTTCAACACGTTTTTAACCACTGAAATCATCAATTTTTACTGCATGATCAGACTTACAAAAAGGTCGTGATTTTTCAAAAATTTTCAGAAAAAAAAAGATGGGGGAATTTTTAACTTTTCAACAGCTTTTCATGGATATATTTTTAGGCAAGTTTTCAATTTTAAATTAATTTTTTAGAATTTTAATTTTATTCTTATGTCTCAAATAAATTTGCTTTCATAAAAATTTGCTTTTACAATCAAGTCACTGGTATTATTGGTTTATGGCATTTCCTGATTTGGCAGCGTAACTTTTCCTGAAAACCAATTCAGGTCACTCTAGTTAACGAAAAAAAAATGTGAAAAATATCCTATAAAAAATAATTCTCAGAATAGTTTTAAAAATGCTGTTTGAAAATTCACGAACGTCAATCATTAACATAGGTAAAAAAATAAAAAGGCAATAAATTCTATACTTCAAATATGATAATATTAAACATATAGGGATCATTCTAAACGAATATTTTTGTGTACAGAATTAAATACTTTGTTCGGAACTAGAGAATTTCGATAATATAAAAACGATAATATATAAATAAATAAGTGCGATCATATTAACAAGCGTCTGTTATGCTACTCAAGGAAATATTAATATTCATGAGATAGCCTTGGACAAACCGTTTATAAAGAGTCAGTAATAATGCTTTATATTTCATCTAAGCAATAGAACTTAATCACGTTTCTTAATTACTGGAATGCATGGATTACTATTGTACATAATCAAAAATTGAAATTAATTGATATTTACTGTATTAAAATGACTTTCCCCAACTAATATAAATATTGATAAATTCAGTTTAATGAATATTCAATTACGAAATAAATTTAGTTATAGTATATTTTAGCAACTACTTTTAATGAAGAAAATTGCATTTTCATCTTTCGTTACAAAATATTAATTAATTAATAATTAAACACCTTCATCATACTCAAAATCACATTAAAATCTAAATTATTTCTAAACATGAAGTACAAGTTTAGAAATTATTATGAATGTACCACTAATGGTACAATGCATCCGATTCGGTGGTACAATTTTTTAACTAAAAATGCTGAATAGCACTTTTTGAACATATTATTTTGAGTTTCATTATTGAGATACATATATAATTTTTCTTTTTTGCTGGTTCTATAACTTTAGAAAATGACATTAGATAATGTTATATTTCTTACCTTTTGCTTATTTTATGCAACATAATTCTCATGAATGAAAAAAAAATGATTATTTATAATTTCTGCTATTTTTAGATACATAAGAGGTTATATTAGCATATTTCTGACAAAATGATTAAGTTTTTAATTGTGATTTATGTTTCAACCACATGAAGAGGAAATTCTGATTTAAATTTAAATTCTTGAAGATAATATCCTTTATTTTAAATTAATAAGCATAAAATCATTTTGTTTCAACTAAGTGATGATGAAACACTATAATTCGAAATAATGAAGCTTAAATCTTTTATTTTAAATTAGTTTTGATAAAATCTTATATTTCAAATTAATGAACATTGAATTCTTGTTTACATTTCAAATTAATTAAAATAAAATGGAAATGGTTGCTGTGCATAAAAATGATAAAAAATAATATTTTTTTATTATGAATATTTATTAAAATATAATATTTGTTATCCATTAAATCCCACTATTTTCAACATTGTATTAAATCTATATTTTATTACAGTATAAAGCTTCCATTACGCAAATAATTAAAAATCACTACGAATCTAATATAATATTGAAATGTTTTACTATTTGATGGCAACAGTCCATTTAGGATACATTGGGAATCAGGACCTGTTAGTATTAAAATAATGATTCGGACTTATAAATTGTGCAAAATTTTATAAATTTGGTATTTTCTGGCAGAGAGGAATATTATGTAAAAGTTACCACGAATTTTACATGATGTGATTTTAATATTATCATCTGAATTTTTTCGAGTTTTTAAAAAAAGAATTTCAACATTAGATATATTTTTTAATAAAAGTAGAAAATGAAAAGTTAAACATCAGATATATGTACTATATTTTAAATTATAGCATACAAATACGTTAATTAAAGCATGCTTAGTTTGTGAAAATGCTAAATATAATCAAAATTATTTTCTTAGAATCAATAGTATTCAAAAATTTAAAAAAAGAAAAATTATCTTATCTATATAAGAATTATATCCGAATTGGGAGGAATACGTTCTTATGGAAAAAGTACAATTATTCAAAAAGCCAGGTGGTGAAAACTCAAATTTTGTACTTATAAAATATTGCATATTTTATTTAACGTAATAATTTATCCTTAAATTTAAACAACTTCTAAGATTTTATCAGCATCCCAAGCTTATCAAAGTAAAAAAATACCAATTTATGTCTTTGTACTTTAATAATTTATATCTTTATTCCATGAAAAATGTAATCTTAACGCATCATATTCTAATATTGCCTTTTTCAAAGAATAAATTTAACGGAAAAGTATTTTTAGTATAATATAATGAAGAATAAATACCTCCTTCCTATGAAATGTAAAAATCTAGAATCTTTATTTCAATCTGTGTAAGAAAATAAATAAAATAAAAAAATATTATATGCCTTGAGAGGAAATGTTTTAATAAAGAAGACGAGAGATAAATTTATGAAAAAGAGCTTATATAAGCTACAAAAAAGTTGCTAGCTTCAGAAGGCCTACTCTAGAAAAACTGAAATAAGTTGGAACATCATGACTATAAAAATCAAGATATTTAAATAAATCACTGGAACGCGATCATTTAACAATCAATAAAAAAATTCCCTTTTTATGATTTCTTGTGAAATTATCCAAAAGCGAAATAAATATTTTAAAAAAATAGTATTCATTAATAGATTGTGTTTAAAAATATATAAATATATTTTT
This sequence comes from Argiope argentata, assembly GCA_026289955.1. Taxonomy (NCBI): domain Eukaryota; kingdom Metazoa; phylum Arthropoda; class Arachnida; order Araneae; family Araneidae; genus Argiope; species Argiope argentata. The sequence goes on along the minus strand of JAOUZG010036556.1, from coordinate 4,812,178 downwards.
ATTAATGCACCATAACATTTTCATTGAATTTTTAAAATCCAATTGAAACTAGTTCAAATAATTAAGATTGGTAATGTTTGTAATAGGTCTTCTCAATTTGGATTCAGATATGCTTCGACCAGCAGATTTAAGTCGAATTTATATATTCTAGTACTATTTTTATTCAAAAGAGCCTCAATAATTATACGTAAATTATTAATCTGCTTACCTATAATTATTTTAATTAATGTGAAAAATATGTGTGCATTCGATTATGCATATTGTAAACAAAATTTCAATTTAAAATTGTGCGTCATAACGAAATTTCAAATTTAAATTTGTGCTTATTAATACGGAAAATTATAAGTTGGAGGGGGAACCATATAAATTTTTAAATGTAATTTTTGTTTATTGATTATTTAAAAGGGAGTTGCGCCTTTTTTGTGTTTAAAAAAAGTAACCTATCGACAAAAACCATTTTGCCGATACTGCCTTAATCAGCGGTGATTGGTTGGTCAGCTCACACAAGAAGGTAAAGACAGTTGTTTTAAAAGCAAGCGACAGTGAAGGAAAATGGTTTTTTTAAAATTCAAATGGCATTAGCGATGGTAAATTAAAAATAATAAAAAAATTAAATAAATAAAAAATTAAATTTTAATAAAATTATTTCAGTCTAAGAAACAGTTTTAAAGGGAAATATGTATTTAATCACCAAATACAAAATTAGTAACTTTCATTATATCTTATCATTATGTCTTTATGCAAAAGATTATAAAATTAAATTCAGATATTGAATTTTCTAAAAATATTTATTGCATTAAAAGTAATTCGATGTGCAACATAATTTTATTGTTAGTAGTAATAGTATTACGGTATTTTTATTATGAAAGCAAATACAGGTTTTGATGTTAATCTCAAAATGCATAAAATAGCAATTAAGTTTCAGAAACATTCTTCTTACTAACATAGATCGGTCTTACTTTTGAAAATCCTTGCTGCCATTCCTAGAAATAATTCTGTATACGTAAGCCTCAACTTTTGGCGAATATAGAAACAAATAATTATCTTTAAAATTATCACTATTGTAATTTTAAGCATATTTCCGTTTTGTTACAAAGTGTTATATATACAAAAGACTCGAAAATATATACGAAAGACTCTTGTTTTGTTCTATAGTTGTATAAGCCAATATTTTAATTCTGTGACATCAGACTAAATGGTGGAATTATATTAAGATAAAAGGATATTATTATCAGGTGGAGTTTGTTGATGTAAAAATGTCTTCAGTAAAACCTTAAAGATGATTTTATATAATATTAAAATCCAACAAATTTCAAATATCCATAGGCAACATAAATAACAAACTAGTTTTTGAAAAATAAATATAAATAGGCACCATAATTTGAGTATTCTTATTGAACATGATAATAGACGTAAAATAATTGCATTGGTGTTTGTCCTGCAAACAGAAATTTATCTTTGTCTAATTATATATAAATGCATAGATTATGAAACAAAGAACCAAAACGTGTGCTTTGAGCGGGGAAGTAAATTTTGATATATAAAGAACAAAAAATGTTACTATTAACAAAAAATTAACAAAAACTGCTTGTGCCTCTCGTTTCCTAAGTATGCCCCTTGAGTCTGTGGTGTCTTGAATTTCTAACGTAATGATATTGACTTTCTCACATTGTGTATAGCAGTATCATATTTCATAAGAAACTAAATAACGGAGAATTTTAACTCCATCGTCTACAACCAAATTTTATGGTTTTAGGTTTTCGGTAATTTTTGTTTTAAAAGTTAAAAAAAAAGGTTTCTTTGTCTTAAAGCCAGCATACTCACAAATATCAGTAGAGAAAAAAAAGGAATATAACTGTGTCTTGCTTAAATTCATAAATTGGGACAATGTTATCAACAATTCCTTAATTCAATAAAATTTTATATGACTTCGAATAATATCTTTTTATTCATTTTAGCTTAAAAAATTATTGACTATTCTGTAAAAAGGTATGGATGAAATTTTCCATGGGACAATCTACATTCAACATAGGATATCTAAATTGGAAAAAGTTAAGAAACCAATAACATATTGCAAAGCACTTTCAATAACTTTGATGTAGTTTATAAGAATTCAATGCACTGACCTGAACGCTTTTTATTAAGATGGGTATCCATCATCCGTTGCTTGGCAAAAATAACTTATCCAATTAAACGAGAAAGCACAGCACATCGTCAGTCGATCCATCACAATCCCATAAACTCGCTTCAATCGATCAATCTCAATGCTATAAACTTGTTTCACAGAGAGTTATAGCCACACAATCTGAATGGGGCAGAAGAGCTGGAACCTGTCGCCAATAATAAAATGGCAACAAGAGAAAGGTGCCGATTTAAATAATGTCAAGGTCTCCTATCACCCTGTCAAAAAAAGAAGAGAGGGGTACTCTTTCTTTTTTTTTCAACCCCAACTCCCCTTGTCGTCTTTGGCCTACATCTTCAGGGAGCCTGGGGACATAAAGGGGTAGATTTGCACCACCCTTTGTGGTATGAATGCGAAGTGAAATGCATCACCTTGATCTATATCTTGAAGATTCTTTTGTGAGAACATTTCTCGCGTTCCCACTCATTCAGAAAAAGGTCACGGTTACAGCTAGTGATAGTAGATGGATGTAAACATTATGAAGCAATATTCTTCAAGCAAGTGGGTTCTTCTGGTGCATGACAAGGTGCAGAACTCTGGGAGGGGCGCTTTCTTTTTTATCAAATGCGTTAGTCATCTAGTATTGAGAGAATGTAACGGTTATAATACGAAAAAAGAATGAAGTCCTGTGGTACTATGGTATTCATCAATACCTCTGGCGTTACAGTTGGTGCTTGGATTGAATTTTTTCATCTGCCTTGTAACTGTCAATCGATGCACTCTCTTTCAACGCCTTTCTGAAAATATGGTTACAGCTATTTCATTGGATACTTTCTAACCACTGGATATTCCACCGCATATCTAAACAAAGCATTGGAAGCTTATTGGCGTGGCATAAAAATAGTCTTTATGTATATTCTATCAGGATATCAACCCTTATATCGTCTCTATATATAGTACACATGAAATTGGGGAAAATATTTGTGATCAGTTTATAAAAATAATGCTTTTAGATTTAAAAAAAAATTGAGCTTGAAGTAGTTAAGAGGAGCCTAAATTCATGTAGATAAAAATACATAATCAATTTTTCTAAAAACTTGAAATTATTTAATAATCGACTTTGATGACCACCTGGCTCGTCGGAGCATATACTCAAATTTAACTTTAGTTAATCCCTTTAGATATAAATTAATGTCCATAATTCAATCAAATTTTGAGACACTGAGTTTTGCTAATTTGTTGCTTTTCCTTTAGCCAGGCCGGGAAAGTGGCCAAAGAAGTTTGGTGGAATTCTACATTATTTGTAATTGTTCACTTTAAAATCGAGGTAAGAAATTCGGCGAGATTCTACAATATTTGGATATTTTTTTACTTGCGCCCGGTTAAAGGAAAATTATCCTTATTTTAATTGCCTACACATGTTTTATTCATTGAGTGTATGGACTTTCCAAATGGAAATCTTATCTCTTTACATCATGACACCAGCAAAAGCGTAAATGCGTTGTTTAGCTGTCTTGTAAATTTCATGGTATTGTAATTTCACTCTTTTAGTCATCTCATAAATTACTCAGATACAAAACAAAATCCTTCATCTTTGAATTTCAGCAATGGAAGAAATCCAAGTGTCTAAATATTTATTGAAACAATGAAAATGGTTTGAAGTAAAAAAATAATATCAAAAAATTTCCAATACCAGGAAGCATATGTTCGACAATTACATTGGTATCATTAAACAGACAATTTTTTAAGATATAGAAATGATGTGAAATTTATTTTTGTGCAAGTATTTTCGGAGGTTATCGCTAGAAGACGCCAAAACTCATACTAATTTTTTAATTAAAAAATTTTAAAAATTGTTCTAATTTTCACATTTTTACCTTTTAAAGTATAGGTATATGTACCAAATGTAAGTATTCTAGCTTATAAAACGCCGATGCTCATACAGAAATATACATATACATTTATCTTCATTATTAGCAGAGATAACTTTCTTATCAACAGCTAATTATGTCTCGTCTCATATTATTATAATAAATTTTCTCACTTACTACTTTTAGGTAATAAAAGATAAATTTTAGTGAATTTTGAATCTATTCCCTTCGTATTTATTTCCCTACTAATGTTTAAATAATTATTACCAAATTTAAATTTTTTCGAAAATGAATACCTTTTTTTATTGCTTCAAAATATATCTTGCGTGAGAGGCATTAATAGTAAAATATTTTGTCTTTGAGCAGTATGGATTTCAAATATCTCTATTTCGCTATAATTAGATGTATAATATACATTTATTACAGCAGTCTGATAAAACATTCTTTCCAAAATTTAAACAATTTGATATCCTGGTTCTAATTTTCCTTTTAAAGCATAATTTTAATATAATATGGTGCCATCTAAATTTGATCCATAGTTAAGTAAAATAAAAATAGATCATCTGAATAAATGTTTTATTAAAACATTTTTGTGCGCTGCAACAAGATGTGTGGTGCCGGCGTCCTGTCACAGAGGTTGTGCATCTTCCTCGTGATCTGGGCGTCCCGGTTAGGGCATGGTTGTTCTTCTGTGTTCTATCTGCAAGGTGCACGATTTCTGACTCTACAGTGATTGTTTACATGCTTATACATGCCACATAGCTGTTCACAATGTAATTTGACAATTTTTTCCCCTTTTCAATTAAGTTCGACCCATAGCCACCATTTGTTTAAGTATTCTTGTTCTCTCCATCCAGTTATTGCTTCAGAAAATAATGGGATAGATTCGTGTAAGATTTGACACCGATGGCATTCTCCCTGGAGATCCCTGGATGGTTTGTCGTCTTCTTTTTTTCCCTTTAACAAATTTTTCCTTTCCCCCCTCTCTCTCATCTTAGGCTTATCCAACTGGTTAGATAACTTAGTGTTAGAGGCACCGTGGGCACAGGATGGAGTTATGTTATGTAAGGTGCTTGGATGCTCCCCCCCGTAAAAAGGGGCTCTTTAGGTAATTGTGGTGAGTGAGTAGAGACGTACTTTTGCCCTAATTGGCGCTACTACAAAACAAGAGACTGCTGATTAGGCTTAAATCGCTGACTACCTACCTACTTACCTTGCCCATGGCAAATGCCACAAGAAAGAACAACATATGTATGGTTAAGATATTTGCCAATGATTACAAGTTCAACTTGTTTGGCAAGGTTAGTTCCTTGGCTATAAAATCTTTTATTCTCATTGCTTTTTATCAG